>OZ035823.1:34256950-34581216 GCA_964034765.1 Knipowitschia caucasica
GTCTACCACGGTGAACTTTCGCGAAAGCTCCATAACAAATAAAACAGTAAACAAATGTCACTGTGAAATCGATCGACTAAAACAGTTCAAAACAAGTGCAAATCATTAAAGTGCTCTGTTCACACTGATAACAGCTTGTGGATAAAAACTGTTAGCGTAACAAGATGTCGCCAGATATCTGGGCCTGAGTTGCAAACATATATTTATATGTCCACTTAAAGCTTTGTGTATTGTAAAAATCAAAACAGAAAGAATATATCAGACCACAACATCGTGGCCCCGTCATTGTCATTGTGATCGATAACATGAAAGCATCTTTTGCAAACTTGTCAGAATGAGCTCTGTGAATCCATATGTGTTGCTTTGTGTGAGAGTGGTCCCTCCTTTGTCACCTTTTGTCTGGAAAAGCTGATCGAAAGATGTGACAGAAGCCTAAAAGACATGCACAAGTGAAAACTGTTTTGAGAGGAACTAGTCAGCTGGATTTTATTACACAACTAATTTTTTTAGTTAGTTTTTACTGACATATATCTTCAAACTACTCCAGTTTGACGTCCTGAATCAGAGCCATTATAAGTGATGAAGCTAATCCTAGTGGCACTGTTACTATTGTTCCTTTTGTCCAGCACATATTCAGCTAGCAGTGGAATAGGAGTGAAAGTAGCAGCATTAGCATTGCCACTGTTCCCTGTGGGGAGTGTTGATTAATGAATCACGCGTCTCCGTCCCGCAAGCTGCACTTTCACATTAAAGGAGGAGAGTGCCAGACAGCTCCGTGCCATGCAGCCGTATCAACTGGCACTATGCGCAATGTCACTGCAGACTCAGGCGGTAGAGAGATAGAGAGAGATAGAGATAGAGATAGAGATGGAGATGGAGATAGTGATAGAAATAGAGATAGAGATAGAGAGAGACATAATTTTTATTGGGGATGAAATAAAATGTGAAATGATAATTAAAGCTAAAGATATTTTGTATGTGTTTCTTTATTTGTAAAGAGGTTTGAAATATTTTTGTGGTTTTAAAGTTAGGTACTCCCCCCCAGCATTTGGGTTTGAATGAAATTACCATTATTTCCCTTACTGATAAATGGTGGATTTACATGCATGCTATTATACATTGTTATGGCTTTATTGTATATTTTATTATGTTGTATGTTTATAGAAGGGAGGTTGGGAGATAATGGAAATACGGAGAAGCTGGTTTGAAATCTCTTTTCCATATCTATTTTTCAAGCACATTAGCAACTATAAAAGCCCAAAGTGCTGTGTGTGTGTTTTTCTGCTTCACACAAACAGCCCCCTGAGGTATCTCTGTGAATGGGCCTGACATATGTGGTTATTATAAACTGAGCCTTTTGGATTTGACTTGTTTTTTTGTTATGCTGTGCAGAGTAACATTTGAAATTGATAATTGCCAGTTTGTTGTTTGTCCAATTAGTTTTTAGCTAACATGTTTTTCTCCTCTCTCTTTTCTTCCATGTTCTGGCTGCGTTTGTCTTGGAAATGGATTTTTCTCCAAAACAAGGTATGTTTCACTCAATGCACTCTTTGCTTTTTATTGTTTTGACAAATGACAATGTATTCTATCACGGCTGGGTGGCTTTGCTCATGTTTGTGGCATTTGCGTGAAATAAGACAAGAATGTGTTAATAATTGGATAAAACCACATGGATAAAGTTAGCATTTCAACATGGTGAATGTTTACCTGCATGTACTGTATGAAGGCTGGTGGCAGATTAATATGATTTTAACTATGCAGATAATATACACTACTATACAGAAACTTTAACCCTGAGACCTTTTCTATTTGGAATTTAAGTGAATTCAAATCCGAGTTGAGAAAAACCAAACCATAATCTGAATCTAAATCAACTCTCATTCATGTATCTGATTAATTATTGATTTATCTGCCTCATATGTTTTGAGTTAGTACTATACATGAGCCTGGTGAAATAATATATTTCATCATTCCACCATTTCTACAATACAGATCTCAAGTCGAGCCTCTTGACCTTTTAGCGTCATAGCGTTTTACCTTTGGCCTCACAAAGGCGACAGTGCCGGTGGTGAGCTCTTAGCAGGTCTTTTTAGCGCCATATTCCGGGTGGAAAAGCATGTCAAGCAATGAAAGGCACTTTATCTGTCAGAGGTGTTGCCCATGTACAACCTGTAATTTGGTCCGGTGCAGTTTGTAGTAGTTTGAATTCTTGAACTTTTTTTACCATCTCTTTTACACTCTTGACGTTCCATGTGTTTTGCGGCTGACTAACCCTCGCACCCTGCTGGATCTTTTTCAAAAGCACTTACAACTCGGACCAGAACAGATCGGTGGAGCAAACAGACTCACAAACCTGTTCAATATACAAAAGGATCAGTCCTGAACGATGCATGTTGCAGTTTTTACAGATCAAAAGTTATTGACTATATCTGAATATTTTCCTTCACTGATGACTCTAGCTCTCTGCATGTACATTTTTTCAACTTGAGTAAACATGTCCCCAAACCTTTTCATGTTTCAATTCATACATATTTATCAGATACAGCTCATCATTATCCTAATTAGAATAGTTGGGAGAAAGCTCCGATCGTCAAGTTTTCAAGCCTGAGTCAAGTAATAAAACAGTTGTATCATAAAAAGGGCATCCTGTTTGTACCAAAAAAAGCATCTAATATCTAGTCTGAAAACCAAATACCCAAAACAATTCCTCCCATGCATATTCCCAAAATATGACAAATAACAAAGAAAATATAGTGCTGCATAGAAATTAACAATAACAGTATTTTAAGCACAACAGTTTCCTCCTGTGTTAGATGTCTTCAATTTTCAGTTGTCTCCTTCCCTGCTGTTTGACTATTCATACAATATTGCGAATGCGCGTAAAAGTAAATGCTAATGTAAGCAGATGAGATGTGTAGCAGTGGTAGCGGCACATGTCTCAGCGTGGTGCCACAGGCTGCTCCGTCACTTCTTACCTGGAGCGGAGCGATGGAACAGCAGGCCGGACAGCTGGAGGTGGGATAGGGAGGACAGGGCCATGATTAAAGGCTCACCGGAGGAGTAATCACACTTTGGGTCGAAACAATGCACAGAGAAAGAAGCAAATACAGCAGAAGATATACCTGTAGACAAATTAAATGGATGGATGAGGGGTTTCAAAACTTTATTAGTATGGCAAAAATAAATATGTACATTGGCGTGTTGAGGGCTAAACTGTGTTGAACTGTAGAGTAAGCCTGGTACAGTAGTGGGACTTCTGACTTAAAGTAGCAATATGTAAGATTTTCATGTCAAGACATCATTAAATGGCCCTAATCTGTCAAAAGGCATTAGTAAACCATGTTCTTTTCCAATACTTCTTTAACTGATAACAGTAGTTCAGCCGAGATAGTTGGATTTCACTATTTGTTTTGCAACCCCTTAATCTTGTTATTGTTTTCGTTTCTATGTCCCGCCCTCCACCATTTTACCAATCAGAAAGTCTGTGATCCGGGTTGCCAGAACTCACCGCATCGGGCTTATCTCACTGGTGAAGTAACATGTGGCCGCAGAACTAAAAAGGATCTTGTTATGATTCTCAAATCATTAATTACAACACAAGGAATAAAACGAGGATTTCTATCGTGGCCTTTGTGAAAAAGGTGTTGGTTATATTTTTGTTGTTGACAAAACTCTTGTCTATTCATATCTTTTGGTCCCAGCTGTCTGCATATCTGGCAATCTGAGTCAGGGAGAGTGGGAGAGGTTGCAGTAACACGTCAGATTTTTACATACTGCTCCTTTAAAACATATTCTCCTAAAATTGGTGTACCCAGGATCCCAGGTAATCCAGGTAATCCAGGTAATCTAGGTAATCTAGGTAGAGCAATATACTTTTAGTTATTATTGCCATTATATTATTGTCTGACTTGATCAATTTAACTACAAATTAATCATTGTTGGCTCTGGACTATTCATCTGCTTTATTCGACAAAATGAAAACTAGAATATGAATGTGAGTGAGGCAAATTCCCCAGAAAGACAAGAGGCTGTGTTCTTGCCATACTAAAGTAGACTGAATTTTAATAATAATAGTTTGTACCCTCATTATTCCAGTCATTTTATGCTAACTGGACTTGAAGCGCTTCCAGGCATGCACGCCTAGGGCCAGCTCCATCTGCACTGTCAGCTGTCTCTTATCGTTGATTCATGAGTCTACAGCACCTGAGTCACCTTTTACTGAGCTGCATCCATCATTGATTCGGATGGCGGCGACAAACTGGCAACTTTAACAGGTTCCTTACACGCGCTTACAATGCCTTGAGTTTACAGTGTTACAAGTGTGTCAAGCAGGAGGAGGATTTTACAAATTTTCACCTGAAAATTAGTGTTAAAGCAGCCCTCTACATAATTAATGTAGAGGAATGTTATCTGTCAGTCCTACATCGTTAATAAACACATATTAACAATGATTCAGAGTTACAGAAAGGGTAAGTGTTTTCAAAGGCCAACATTGTGATATATTTTTGTCATCTGCATTGAGCTGCAAGGAAACCACTTGTTGAACTGAGATTACGATTAACTTTATTTGCCGATTGCAGTAAAACGACTTTGGAACATACATTAATGTAGATCTTGTGGTCATTACTCACCCAATAGCTAGCTTATCACCCCCAAACAATCTTCTCTATTTTAATTATTTCATCTAAATTGCTGTGGGGATTTTACGTTAAGAATTTACCTTAAGCTCCACTTTGCAGCACCATTCAGAACAAGCATTACTGATACTGCTTTTATTTGAGAAAGCTTTGAAAAGCTTTGTTATCTCTTCTGTTTGCAAAGCTTTGAAAATCCCACTAAACCTTTATTCATGCTAATAACACTAATCAAGGTATTCAGAAATGCTACTACATCATTCATGATCATAATCTTTAATTAGAATTGCACACAGCAAAGTTAAGTTTAAGTTATATTTTATGATCATCTCCTGCATTTGACCCATCTTGTAATGTTACTAGGGTTTCTGTCAGGAGCAGTGGTGGCTTTTCTACAAGGGTAACCATGTTGTGTTATTCTCCCTCCGGTTTCAATGCTGTTTTTAGATGTCGAGCCGTTGTTGGCAGGACCACTGACCCTGGCTGGAACAGTGAATTTGTTTTGTATTGCTTGCATAAGAAAAATTGAGTCAAACAGAGAAACGTCTTGGAGCAACATCCTGGCAAAGAGTTTTACATTACAGCCTAATAATAAAATCTCTCCTATTTGCAAAATCCAGCAATAAAACGGTACTTCCTGCTGAGGAGGTCCGTGTGTTCCTGTTGAATATTCATTGTTTTTTTTCTCCCACACCCATTGCTTTTGCGCTGCTTCCTCTCGGAGTAATGGTCTTTTCTTACCACATAAGTAGGTATTAGAACACCTAACGCCTCGCTCAGTGACTTTGAGGAGAGCGCTTGGAATAACAGGCTGATGAATATTCATGCGCACCTGCTTCCGACACACTTGTTTGGGCGCACAGGCAGAAGTTTGGAGCCGCTCGTCGCTCCATTGTATCGCTGTCACTTTAAGTTAGCTAATGTGTGTTTAATTGTGTCTTACTGTATGTGTGTGGGCGGCATAGACACGGACTTGCCAGACAGCTGCACAGGGCCTAACAAAGCTTTGCAGAGTTTTGTCTTACGTCCGGAGTAACGTTTTGAAAACTATTTCTTGTAAATGGTTTGTTAAAGTGGCCCTCATTTAGACTCGGCATCTAATTCAAAATGCAATCCTACATGTTTACAATAAAAGCAATGTGACAAAGGGTTGTATGTGATAAAAGTAAGCTGTATACAATAACTGCTAATGTAGCTTGTTAAAGTACCGTGAGTTCGAAACCCTTTTTTTGCCCCTTTTTATTTACCTCTCTGGTGCCTCAGCATATAAGTTTTAATATGTTAGGAATACCTTTGTAGAGCAAATGTTTGAATCTGTCAAAATTTAAGAGATTATTTCTGTTTATTTGGTGTCTTTGTATCTTGTTTATTGTTTATTTTGCATAACATTTGAAATCAAATTCTTACTACTACCAGGCTAAAACACCTATTTGTTGCGTTTTGGTCGCTACGAATGTCTAAATGTCTCGACATGTATACGGCAGTAGTATTAGCTCAAAGTCCCTTGATAGACTTTTGATTGGAAGGGAAGAAGCAAAAAGAAGATAGATTTCTACAAAACGGTGCTGAATTATGACGGCCGTTTTTGTAAGTTAAACGTCTTGTCGGATCCATAAACAAACTACAAGCTTCTTGTGGAATAGTCTTCATCATCATCTTGCTGTATTCCCAGGCGGGCTGTGTGTGACAATTTCCCCTTGTAATGAGAATTGATTTTTTGATTCAGTCACTCAAAAAATAAAAACAAAACAAAAATTACCGTCTTTCACGCCTATCCCAAATCAGAAGGAGTTTGGTTCTATTTGATTATATTGTTCCCCCTGTGTCACTTGCTTACAGTTTTCCAATTATTTTGCCCCTCTATCTGTAGCATTAGAACAACACAAAAAATTAAGTGAAGTGCTTCTAAAAGCTTCCGCCTGATCTCCAACTGAACTAGCCTGTGATGTCATCCACAGACAACTGTGATGCAACTCTAGTGAACTCAGTGGAAATGACTTTAGGCTGTGGCTGATAGGATTACACAGAGGACTGAGGGGCTGGGAGCTGCCGCAGGCTGGGGGGGGTGGGGGTGCATGGCGTTGTGCAGGCGCGTATTGGCATCAGCGTTCACACTTTCTTCCAAAGCTTTGACAGGCGGTTAGATGTTGAGCCTGTTTGGTTCAGTCTTGTCTCATTTGGTTACACAGAAACTAAAATAAACGCTAACATAAGCACTGCTGTAGACATGCCATTATATAGCACAGGCTGTTGTGACCCTGAAGGTGTCATTAACATTTTAGCAGAGATCTCTGGCAAAATGTATTAAACGCAACACTAAAAAGAGCACCTATGCTCTTGGTGCATTGTTGTGGCGGGAGACCTCTGGGAACAGCAGGTGGGCGGTTGCGGCTGTAAAGTGCCGAACTGTTATTGTGTTCTCTGTGTGTGAATGGTTCGTTGGCACATACTGGTTGCCTCGCTTCTGTTAGTGTGCCCCAGGACAGCTATGGCTACAGTAGTAGTTTATCACCACTGTGTATGGAGTGATTGAAAAATGACATGTGAAGCGTCTTTGAGTGTCCAAAAAAGTGTTATATACATAAGTGCATTATTATTATTATGTTTAAATTATTTACTTAATTTTTGCCTATAGAGAATAAGAGAGTGTAGCTCGATATAAGGGGGTTTTATATAGCATTTTTCACGGATGTAATATAGTCAGTGTCTGGTCTCACATTCATTGACGCTCTTACAAGGTTTGACATTCAGCATCTCACATTAGCTTGGCTTGTCTCATTCAGAACACTATAGCACCACACGACTACACACCAGTCAGTCTTTTGTCACTCATTATTAGTCTGACCTCACTTTTACTGGACTGGTGAGCTCACTGAACGCTAAATCAATACATTTTAGTGTACACATTCCTTCTAACACTTTGATAAAGCCAGGATTACTCACATTCTAACTCCTCTGCAGACAGCACTGTGATGCAGCTATGAAGGTGAGACGTTATAGACATGTGTAGTGCTTCATCAGTGGACTTGACTATTGAATACTATTACTATTACTTAAGACTACTACTAGAAACTGATGAATTTTTGCAGTTCATGTTATTTTAGTATTTTGTTTTTATATTGTTGTATTATTTAATCCTTGTTTAGTTTTAGTCTTAGTCTGAATGGAGTACTTACCTGTCACCCCACTAAAAATAGAACTATGTAATGCAATCAATCTAACTAAGCTCCTTGCTCACTATAGTTTTCACAGTTTTTTTTCCCTAGTTTATGTGTTGCCTTTAAATAGGACAAAGCCTTTTAATAAATGTGTCAGCAAACAGGCTCTATATAAATATTCTGGGCATCCATGCAATGTCTATGCATCATCTTGAAATCAGTATTTTCAGGCAGAATCTTTAAGAAGAAGAGAAAATAATTTTGCTCCTACAAGACTACCTGTAGGGACAAACAACATGTGTTATTAATTTGGGGAGAATTTAGGTACTCCAGCTTTAATCATTCCTGTTTTATAGTTTATATTCTTGTTTGGACCTTGTTTAATGCTGTTTTAGGCTGAGATTTCAGTTGAGGCCTTTAGTTCTGGTGTGTTTTGGGCCGAGCGACTGTTTTAAATTACATTGTCATCTGTATGACTTTGACCCTTTGGTCTTTTGGTGTTTCCCATTGTTCCTCTCCACATCACTTTCCTGTCCCGCTTGTACCTTCTCCTCCAGATTGCTGCTATTTGGATAAAGTGCACACATGTCCAGAAATATCTCCACTCCTCATATGCACTCATTCCCACACCAGGATCCAACATGGCGGCCAATTACGGCGCCAGACAATGCTCACCATAAATCATCCGTTGCACTGTCAGACACACGGGGACCAGAGAAAACATGCTCGCCTCACTCCTCGCCTCCTTTTGTTCATTTTTTCTATTTCTGAACCAGATAGGAAACTGCGTAACGTGTAATTCTCATATTTTTATCAACATGTTAATTACAGTATGCCTTTCTTGATTACCTCTGCTAAGTCGTTTGTGGTATGCCTGTCGGGGAGATAACACAAAATATATCGGTTGTGTATTTTTCGTAAAGGTCAGTAACATGCCAAAATATGTGATTAATTGTGTCTCTGTAGAATAGGGCTAGCAATTGAAACTCAAACCTCAAGAAGTCAAGAAGCACAAGAGCTATCCTAGTACCAGGATTTAGAACTTGAATTTAATTTTACATTACAAGGCAAGGCAAGTGTATTTATATAGCACAATTCATACACAAGGCAATTCAAAGTGCTGAACAAAATAAGAAAGCATTAAAATCATAAATAATCACAGAACATTAAAAAGGAAGATAAAAATATAAAATCCCTCAGTTGTATGCACAGCTAAACAGAACTGTCTTTAACCTGATTTTAAACATTGTCAGAGAGGAGGCCTGTCTCACATCTTCAGGAAGACTGTTCCAGATTTTAGCAGCATGAATCTGAAAAGCAGCCTCCCCATGTTTAGTTCTAACTCTGGGCACTAACAGGAGTCCATTACTAAATATGAGTAAAAATCTAGTCCAATTTACCATCTACAAACAGGAAGTGAAATGATAAGTTGGTTTCATCATCCTTTCTTTCCAAACTGCAATACATACTAATATTTTTGTTAGTTAAATTGTAAAAATAACTGTTTTACCATACGCACTGAAGCCGTACGCACCAATTTACACCTATCATCTTTAGCGCATTAACGCAGATGTGCAGGTTACATCCAACAATAGCTTTTCATTGTATTGAGCTTGACATTTTACACCAGTGATTACGAGCCGCTATTTATCGGAGGGAGATCTATTTTTCATATGCCGACACCTACAGCAAATCCTGACTTAATACCGCAAGGAAGGCAGGAAGGAAGTTTTTTACCGTTAAACAGTTTTTCATCAACTTTCTACAAACAATATGTTGAAGTTCTTCTATTTTGACCTCGCACTTCATCTATCATAGAAATGCCTTGTCCATTGTATTTTTTTTAACATTTATTTCTTGCCTTAGAGTGTGAAGGCTAGTCAACACATTGTCGCTGCAACAGAAATAGTTCTTAGCCATTTCAAACAGTTTATAAAAAAAGACATGTTTTGTGAGCTGGCCCAAGCTCATCCCAACACAAGTTACGTTTTTATGTTTGAGTCTTTCCTGATGCAACGTCTTAATTAAATCCCAAAGTCCTGTGGCGATGTTGTTGAAGCAGCGATAGCGAGTTTGCCTGTTTTTCTGTCATAATCAGTGCAGGTCCCTCTGGCAGTGTGTTAATTGAAGCAGCAGTGCATGCTCCAACGTCACATGTGTTCTTAAGGTGCAGAAAACGAAAGATGGATCCGTCTTGCTTTTATCGCACACCAGAGCGGTTGACGCACCTGTGAAATCTGAGGTCTGTTTATGCAACATCAAGTCAGTATTTCCATGTGTTACAAGTGATGTTGATTGCTGTGTGTCACTGTGGCACCTTGACTTTAAATCCCAAAAATAAAGAAATCATACATTTCAAATACCCATACAATACAATACAATACTCATTGAAAATAACAATAATAAAACAGACAAAGTAACTGCAGTTAGAGTTGGTTGAGTAATCATCAAATATCATTGTATAGTTTTTACATAAATACTCAAAAATAGCTTGAAAAATATTAAACTGTGTGACATGGTCTTTATCCCGTGATGAGAGGTTTTGTCTCCAGCTTTTATCTGTAAAGGATTGGATTATATTTCATATCAAATCATCAAACTATAATAAAATCTGAAAATTCAATTTATAGGCGCGTTTATAGAGCAAACTAATACAATTGTGTTGTTCCGGGACTTCTCAAATTTTCAATATTATTTTCTTAGATCTTAGATAATTCTTTTTTTACTTGAAGACAAGAAAAAATACCTGTTTTTTGTTCCATCTTGGAGAAATGTCAGTGTTGCAGCACGCAGTATTGAACAGTGAGATGAAAGAAAGCGCTCCAACAAAATAGAATAGCAGTACAATATTAGAAAAATGACTGAAATATATAATCACTATGCTTACGGAGAAAAATGACTGAAATATATAATTACTACGCTTACAGAGTTCTTTCCTTAGCTGAAGTATGAAACTGCAATTACACAATAGTAATAGAAATGCGTTATGAACAAAAAAGGAGGCTAGATAATGCAGTAGTAGAGGGCTGCGGACTAATAATTACAACATATGGATATGGGCATAATACATTGCAGACAACGTTGCAGCTTTTTAAATATCGCTTGCGCATACAGAAATTGGGTGGTCTTAAAATGGTTTTGACCCTTTTTTTATCGTTGAGGCTATTCAAATCAATAACAGAAACAAATACAGGAAAAACGCATAGGAAAAGTGCTGGGACATTTTGCTGTATAGAAAGTGTCCTGAAGTCATGAGCTTATGTTTAGATTCTGCTCTTACGGCACCTACTCAGGTTAACTTTTCAAACATACTATCAACTTCTTAAAAAGCTTATTTTTTTGCGCATTACTGTATAGTAAGTAAGTAAGTAAGTAAGTAATCTTTATTTATATACCGCCCTTCACAGACCAGAGTCACAGAGCGGTTTACAATTGTTATTTTTGGGCATTTGTCTCTCACTCCACACAGAGATGGGAGCGGGGTCGCCGAACAGGAGGCGCATGCCAGACCTATTGTACATATTTTTAGTGGTAGGGGAAACCGGAGTACCCGGAGGAAACCTACGCAGACACAGGGAGAACATGCAAACTCCACTCAGAAAGGCCCTGGTCCGGCCGGGATTCAAACCCAGGACCTTCTTGCTGAGAGGCGAGAGTGCTATCCACTCAGCCACCGTGCCGCCCATCTCTTTCCAACGGGTAGGTTTCCAACGGGTAGGTTTCCAACGGGTACACCGTGCCGTATGTATCTCTTTAAGGTCTGAGCCATTCCCCTGTCGCAATGTGGTTAAGCAAACTGTCACCGCACATCTCTTTGCTTTACACTGTGCTCGTCGACATTAGAGGACGTTCTCTGGATGCGATCCTATCTGAGTCTATGTCATTTCCTCTTGTCATGCAATACCCCCAAATCTGAACCGGGATCAGCCGCCGACATCACGCCCACGCCTGGGAGCATTAATAGCCGTAGATGAATGGGGCCGTCACTGTGTGTGTATGTGGATATGCGCACGGTGGTTGCATCTATATACTCCCCCGATAAGGATCTATACACTGTCTGACAGCAAATATAAATCCTTTTATGAACATCTTTATCGAGGAGATGGGATAACTGGCACCAGGGCCTGCTCAGGTCAGATTGTTACATCAGGGTGACAGCTCTGCCTTCACTCGTGAGTCCAGCCACAACCAGAGATGGAGATATAGAGACTTTATTACTCCGCCTCACAGCCGTGTAAGCTTGTCGTCGCATCTGAAAAATGGCGTGGAATTATGGCGAGGATGGACTTTGAAATACTAACGTGGTTCCGTATTTATTGACGTCCTCCGTGTTAGGATCAAAGCGCGAGGGGAGGATTGTAAATGCATGACCGGTATGCACCAGTCACGCCGCGTTTCCTGTTTGTTGTGCAAGGTTAACTGTGAATTACCATGCACATTATTTCATATTTCCGTTTCTTTTACAGAATGGATGAGGAGATACATTTTTATTTAGTTTATATTGACTTTTGAATGTGGGCCAATGCAGAGGACACATATACTTACTACTACTAGCTCTCAACTGGAACCATCAACATAGCCATAACCCAAATTAGAAATGAGATTATCATACGAGTTGTTGCTTAATAATCAATGATAATACCACAATGCTTATAAAATATCCATATCCAATTGTTTTAGAATTACTAATTTAAACATTTTGACATTTGATTATAGATTATTATTGATTATCTATTTTTGTTTTATTGTCAGTCCAAAATAACTTGCATTGTGTAAACATTTAGAATATTACTTCTACTTTCTAGATTACTTTTCGGTGGCTGACTGGATAGCACTCTCGCCTCTCAGCAAGAAGATCCTGGGTTCGAATCCTGGTCAGAACAGGGTCTTTCTGAGTGGAGTTTGCATGTTCTCCCCATGCCTGCGTAGGTTTCCAACGGGTACTCCGGTTTCCCCTACCACCAAAAACAGGCTCACTAGGTTAAATTCCTCCAGCTCCGGTAGTTGGAGATGGATTCCCAGGCGCTGTACTACGGCAACCACTGCTCCTGACGTAAGGATTGAATGGCCCTACAGGGATTAATAAAGTGCACCTTTACCTTTAAATGGTATAGGAGAAAAAACTTGGAAAAGCCAAAAAAAAGCCAGCAAAAGCTTGCAACCCACGAGAAATAATCCAGACCCATCAGTCGAGAACCACTGCACTACCTGACCCTAGCTCAAAATACACATTATTTGCATGAAAAAAACCCAACACTTCATCTCAATGTTCAATTAGGTTGTGTACTATATAAACCAAGTATGTTCAGTACAGAAATTCAGATTGAATTGATGAAGCTCATAAAACGATGTCTCCACATTTCTGTGTAGAGCTGGCAGATGATTTGCAGGTGGACTCTCCTTCTCTCTCTCTCTTTCTCTCGATCGACCAGGCCGTGCCAGTCCCTGTTGCCATGGTAACACAGGGCGAGCCAGTCGAGTACTGCAACACGGGGATGTTGGAAGCGTGCAACGTGTGGGGAGAAAAATAAATATAATAAGAAAAACATGCACAGAAGGGTCCGGAGGGATCCTCTTCCCCTTTTCCGCCCTCTCCGCAGGGACCCGGGTGCTGCTGTTCTCCCACGGGTCACACTCACAGGAAACAGGTTTTAGTCCAACACAGAGTGCGCATGCTGCACGGTCCCTGAAGACCGACCAGTGTGGAAGAGGCGAGCGTTATACTTGCCTGAGTGCAGAGAGGACTGAACACAAGGAACATTATCATTGCATCAGAGGCCACATGATTTTGAAAGCTAATACTGCTATAGAAGAAGATACTTTTTGAACGAATAGGGGTTTCTACACAGAAAAAACACAAATAAGGCTACATTTATTAAGCATTATTAAAGTTACTAACACTCCTTAAAGCTGGGGTATCCAACAAAAAATGACTATTTGATAAAAAATCCAGTTTCTATGGATCTCAAAACTACTAATTGCATACACTATTATTATAATTATTATGCAGGTATGAAGACAGATATTATTGGAATGATATTGTATTTGTATTATTCATGATTACTCAAACATGCAATCCAAAGTAAACTAAACCTCTTACCCACATTTCATATGATATTTAAACATGTATTTGCTCCTGATGTGACTAGTTTCATCAGCTCGCTCCACTCATCATGGCCCTCTAAAAGCACTCCATTCTAAGTTAGCCTGGATGACTACTATCGGCTGTCATTTCTTCCTGACATTTCAATCATAATTCTCTTAGTGTTTAGCAGTCTTTGTAGTCTATTTAGATGAATCTATTTAGACTTTGATATGGCATTATAATCAACCAAATATTATATATGGGTAAGTGTTGTTCTGTCCTAAACTACATCTCTACATTTTCTCTTCAGCTAATATGCCCCATACTATATCTTGTTGACAGTTTTTCACAAAGAATCCGTATTATTGAAATATATAAATAACTGATTGAAATATAATAATTAATCAACTGATACATATTTTGGTTGATTAGGATGCCACTGACTGATTACTGGACTAAACAACCAGAGACTGACATTACAGCTCTATACATCCCATGCCTCTTACCTTTAATGAGCTTTGATGGGGCATTTGAGCTAATCCTCTTTTTTCTACCCCTCGCCGCCAGGCTTTCGGCCTCTGTGAAAGCCACAAATGCTTTTATAGTTTTATTTTGTGCTCCTTTGTCGTTTGCACGTCCTTGTTTGTTTGTGTAAAAGCTGCCGGGGGATAAGCTTATTAACACCAGCGAGCAAAAGCAGGGCTGTTAATCAGATGGCATTTCCAGCACAGTTGGGAGTGCGAGTGTGTAAGATAGTTTCACATAGAGTGCTGCACCGGCAAGATGATTTTGGCAGTGAGAATAGTCATTACAAGCTCTTCCTGTTTGGCAAAAGGCGTCCATTTTAAAAAGTGGTCAGAATAAAGACACTTCTGGATGGCTTGTTCTCAGACTTTCTGTTTGTCCTTATTGGAAGAGCGTGGGCAGGCTATCAGGCATCGTCTTTTTGACATTGTTAAGAGTTCGTTGAGCCATTGTTTTAAATCGAAATACTGGATGCACTCAAATTGTATTTTATTTCATTATTTTATTACATCTGGAACGTTTGGTATCAACCTGATGAAGTCGGTTGAGACTAGTGTACAGCTGCTAATCTAAAACTGAAATTTCTATATTTGGATTTATCAGTGTGTGTGAGGTTGTTTCAAAGTGGGCGCCCTTCCTGCTTGCACTGCTTAGAGATGAGGATGTGGTCAAACTTGGAGAAAATCCTGGAAACAATGTCCCATTATTGGTCTGTTCTTATTATTCATATCTTGATATAAAAAGGCAAAAGACAATTTAAATGAATTGTCATGAAATAGGTTATCCATTCATCCTGGAGCATCCCCTGGACCAAGCTGCTTCTGCAAAAAAAAAAACAAAACCTAGTAGGAGAAAACGAAACCTTGAGAACCACAGTAAAGATAGATCCTCGTCCATTGATGAACAGAGTGTAGCTAAGTCCAGGACTGATGCACATCTATAGAGTTAAAGTCTACAGACAGATGCTGGTTCACTTGGAGAAAAAAAAAATCTTTGTTTGAAGATGTAAAAATACCACTTGCATAAGTTTGCATCTTTTGGTACAGATCTGTGAAGCATTTCATCCCCTTTAACCAGCGCAACAAGTGTGAACGTGCTCTTTTGCGATTGGGGCAAGAAAGTGGGCTGAGTGGGTCACTGGGGAGCCGGTCCAGAGGTCCAGGGTCCCATCAATACTTCTCAGAAACAGACCCACTCCCACAGGAACTATGGTTTTATAAAGTGAACATCATGCAGTCCATAATGATAATATGTTAAATCCAAGCAATTTTGCGAATGCAGGAGAAATTCAAATTATGAATTCGATATTTGAATGTCATTTGAATGTCATACTTTGTTGATGGGAAAGTTAGTTTGACATAGTTCTATGGCTTTGACTGTTTTAATAGACTTTTTTTGCTTGGCTCTTTAGTGTATTTTCTTATCTTTGAATCTTTTCAGATCAGATTCAGTTTATTTGCCATTTGCAGTAAAAAAAAAACACATTGGAATACATTAGCAAAAAGTCTCCAGTGTGCACAAACAAATACAGACATAAAACAACATTAAAAGACAAAAATAAAACAAATAAAACAGTAAACAAATGTCACTGTGAAATCGATCGACTAAAACAGTTTCAAAACAAGTGCAAATCATTAAAGTGCTCTGTTCACACTGATAACAGCTTGTGTTAGATGTCCTGCATCTCAGAGAGCGATATCTTCTGCCAGAGGGAAGAAGCTGGAACATGGCTTTCCCAGGGTGGCCAGAAGAGTCATTGACAATTCTAAGAGCTTTGTTTAAAAGTCTGGATTTATAAAGAACCTCCAGAACAGGAAGCTCACAGCCCACGGTCCTCTTTGCAGAGCGGAGCACCTTGTTTAAAGCTCTCTTTTCTTTATGTTTCCAAACCACACAGACACAGAACCAACAAGTAAACTCTCAATGGTGCAGCGATAAAAGTTAAGCAGAATCTTAGAGTTAGTGGTAAATTCTCTAAGTTTACGCAAAAAGTAAACTTAGAGAATTTTGTAACTATACCTGAAATTATTGTTCCTATTACATGTTAATCAACCTGTTCTATCAAGTAACATAATTGCTCAAAGCTTTTTATGTTCATATGAACATAAATATATGTAATTATATATGTTCATAAATTATACAGTAACTACATCCAAATCCAGGCAAACCCTTGTAATGTTTGTGTGTCCAAATTCCACGCAAATGAATCAGAGTCACGCGTTTGAATGCTCACTCTCGGAGCATTAACCCTGTGAAGTGATGAATAACTCTATGGTAATTAGTGCCACGTGTAATCAGTTTTATTTTCATGTGCTGTAGTCAGGCGCAACAGACATAACAAAAGGAGCTTTGCGTGCATCTCTTGCCTCTCTCGCTTCTAATTACAAACATATCCAATTAATTACTCGAGTCCCGCTTTTATCTGCGTGCACATGCGAGCGGCACCGATCAGAATGCAAAGTAGTGGAGCAATACTGCCATATGCAAAGAAGAAATTAATAATTAGATAGATGCTAGTGTCAAATTTATGCTCACCGGTATCAGCCTCTAAACGCTCTCCTTAAATACTCATTATACATGGGGAGTGCCAACTTTTGATACACAGTTTGATGAATACGACATAAGACAAATCAAAGTTCTTTCCAAACAGAACCGAGCACATTTTAGTTTTTTTTTTTTTTTACATACTAAAAAAAGTGTAATTAAAAGCTTGCATCTACACTAACCTGACCTCTAGGAAGACTCACCCTGGTTCCATTTCTTTAGGATGGGAAAACATTTGGATTTAGCATTGGCTGGACGAGATGGCCCATACATTTTATCAATAAATGTTTTAGATTAGGAGAAAATGTACTTTGTTACTTAACTTAATGTTTATTTATTTTTGTTTATCCCTTGTTTTTATTTGTATGTTTGGCCTTTCCCAAATGGTTGAGATGCAGTTTGATGGTAAAAGTACCCTAAACCAAGTGAGATGTCCCAAATAGGTAAATTTCAGTTCCAAGCTTCAAGTAGATATAGTGACTCAAAAAGTGATCTACCAAATGTTTGAGAAAACTATTAAAGGGTTAAACCATTGTGCATATTATTATTGTTTTTATTGTTAGTACCGTAGACGTGTTGAGACATGTGTGATGTCTCAGACTGCAGTTAATGCGTCTGAGGAAAGACATGGAGCTTTGCTTTTACTCATTAGAAGAAAGGGAAAAACATGTCCAATACATTGCCCAGCTTTCTATTGTCATGGAATAATGCAGGTACCATATCTTTAAAGTTTCTGCTGGCTTTTTCTTTCATTATCAGAAGAGTATTGACTCATATGTATACTTTCACACCATTTTTTTTTTGACGACGTGAGGCCAGAAGACGCTGGGCACTTTCTTATCAACTGCTCCAATTCTTAGTAGCAACATGTACGTAAACATTTCGATTCACTACCAGTTTTAATGTATCTGAAATTCAGTTCCAGCCTATTAAACGGCCCTTTACATGCATTCTAAAGTACTATTTATTAGTATTGTCGTGGTATCACCTTTGGCCCCATCTCTTTGAGGCATTTGCCCTATTTCTTGGTGAGGAAAATAAAAGCCATTGGGCCTTGTGTTTTTCAATTACACAGGGTGCAGAGAGCAGGGGGGAGCCGAGGGGGGAGGTATAAAGGCGTAGATGGAGAGAACGCTGCAGGACTGCGTGCAGACTAGTGTGTGTGTGTGTGTGTGTGCGTGTAGGAAAGTGTTGGTGCCCTCTGGGAGCACGTCCAGGTAAAGCAGAGGCGTTTGTTCTTATTTAGCGCCTGTAGCTGGCTGTGATTTAGGCTGCCCTAGAACTGAGAGAAACAGGTCCATACAGGAGACATGAGCAGAATAAGGCACCACAAAAGAAAAGGACAGAGCAGAGGCTTTTAATGTTCAATGCAGCAACCATTTACCAAGGTGTGTAGAGCTGCCAAAGCCACCAGATTAGACTCTACATGTTGTGCTGCTGTACTTTGAAAGCCAAGGATCATAAATATTTATTGTTTTCATTTTTTTCGCCAAAACTCAAGCACAAGATAACATGTCATCTTTGTACCTTGAATGACTTCAACTCCACAGACATTAATTATGACATGATGAAAAGCTAAATTTACTTACTATATTCCAGTTAACATGGGAAAAAAGGGTTAAGAGTCTGGTCGAAGCATCTGTAATTAGTTTAAACTTTCCAAAACTCATTTGGGAAGATAAACATATTCAAAGAGATTGAATTTTGTGATTATGGGATGTAAGGAATTTGATATGCTTTTCACCGTTTTTGATACAACTAAAAGTAATTTTTATTGTTCTGAGTTCTTTCTCATTCTCCTGGGACAAAAAAACTGAAAGATTGAATGGTCTTTCATTCTTGTTTAAACTTTTACGATGGTATGCATGAGCTGGGAACTTTTTGACAGCTTTTTGGTTTTTGCTATGACCATGGGCAGGTTTGATTGACTGCAGTGTCTGGCCCGCCGCATGCGTGTGTGAGTAATGTATGCGTGAGAATGACGAATCCGCAGTGACAAAGCCCTAGTCAATGTCACCCTTATGTGACAGTAATGATTGCTGCAAGCCCCCCTCCGAACTCCTACGACACCCTTAGGTCAGCGCACCATCGGCATTTTGCCCCGGGGCGGCTCGTCTTTGGCAATGAAACGCTTCTCAGTCCTGCCCTCTTAACGCCAAAACCCACCGTGAAGCCGGCCCGGACTGCGTATCAATGGCTGCCCTTCATGATGCCCCCACCCCATTATAACCAAGCTCAATAGGCATAGCTGCGTGCCTTTTCGCTCCGGTCAAGTCCTTTCCCTTTCATAAAAGTCTTTTATCGCTGACACGCACAGAGCATCACTTCAAGGTTATTCCTGTTTTTTCTAGCGCATGAAGCTTGATTAGCCATGCATTCTTTCTGCTGCTATAATGCGATCCGGAGTCGGTATCTGGAGCTGCGACCAGCCTCTTGACCCTAAGCGCTGATGGACAGGGCTTTTGTCCGACCCGGAGAACAGACTCTAGGCCCCCCGCTGTGGCTACTATATCCTCAGGGCAACGATTTCTCCTGGAAAATAGTTTGGAGCACTTTCTTTTGAGAGGTGTCTTTGGGTGTTTGCCAGCTAAGCACGAACAGGCACATCCGCGTTGTACAATAAAGATACAGCGCTTTTGATCTGGATTCCACCCGGCCCGCTTTGGTCAGGCCCCAAGGCTTCTCTTCTTTCACTCCGCAGGCAAGCTTTTTGTCCAATAGCGAGCCCTTCAACCGCATATGCCATATTTCAGCAAAAGTGCAGCTTAATGGATGGAAATGGAAATATTTTTATATAGAGCTGCTAGTTGAAAACTTTTTAAAGCAATTGTTATACAATAGTATGGCTCTGTTTTTATTTAACATTTTAAGTATTAATAAGATGCTTTTTTCACATTTTTGTGGATGCTAAATTGAGAACTGAGAAGCCCCATATCTTGATTGTTGATCCATCAATGTTCATCCTTGTTTCTGTTTATGATTATGATCATAGAATAAATGATGATTTACCCAAAAATGCATGAAAATAAGAGATAATAAGAGGAATAAATATGTTTTTATTTTTATACTTTACTTTTCTTTCCTTTTAATCCTAGAATCTTACTAACATTCCTCCCAGCAGGTACTTACAGTTCTTTCAATGAGGCGTTAATCCACGTGTGCCCTCGCCATGTTATCTGGGAGCATAGCAGAGCAGCTCAGGAGAGGGCCTATAGACAGCCCTAAATTACTCTTTTATTCCCACAAAAGACACACATGGAAGCTTGGTTTGCCTTTATATGTCACATTGTGAGTTGGTCGGTATTACACTGAATTAGAGGAATCTATAAGCTACGTATTGGTGGTATAGACGAAATAATGAGGATTTGTTTGCTCTTGCCAAATTCAAAGCTAAAGTAAGCTCAGGTGGAATACGTTTGACAATCTTGTATAATAGTGTGACTTCTAGGATACATTCTTTGTTTTTTTGAGATTCTTATCTGTACCTTTGCAGACTTCCATCCATCCATCCATTTTCTTCCCCTTAATCCATTTCTGGGTCGGGGGGTGGCAGTCAGAGCTGCACCCAGTCACAGAGCACCAGCCCCTCACTGATCCTCCTGCAGGTGGTGAGTCCACAGGAGCTGAGATCTTTCAGTGGGGGCTTCAGGCAAAGTGGGGTTAAGTGTCTTGCCCAAGGACACAACGACAGCAGTCATCAGTGGGAGTCGTGAAGTAGGTCTTGAGGTGGGCTCGAACCCACGACCTTCAGGCTCAAAGTCCAATGCTCTACCAACTGAGCTACTGTCGCCATTCACATGGTTTGCAGACTTGATTCAGTTGGTTTGATTAAAAATAACAATACATGCTAAGGAGTTTCAATTGATTTAGAAGTAGCTCTATAGTAGCACTTTGGGTGAATCAGCTCCTTTCTCTGTCACCTAGGAGATTATTTCTGTGCAATTGTGCACTGAATTGTTTTTCGCATTACATCAATATAAATACAATATATTACTCATATTCATCAGCTTAGGGCAAGCATCAACATCTGGAGATGGGTTCCCGGGAGCCGGACTACGGCGACCACTGCTCCTTACTTAATCAGGATGGGTCAAATGCAGAGGATGAATTTCCCTACAGGGATTAATAAAGTGAACTTTTACTTTTGCCATGTGTTTTCAGCCTTACTTAATGGTCTGGAATTCAACCAACAATTGTCATTCTGAGTACCACATTTTCTTCACTATGTTTTCATGCGAAACACTCCCAGGCTGCAAGAAGTGGCCATTCCTCTGCACTGCTGCCCTGTCCCCAGGCCCAACGATAACACAGTCGACTGGGGTTGAAGAAAAAGCCCCTCGGTCCTGCTTCATTAAAATGGTAAAGAGCTGGAAGAGGATAGTAAAGCTAATCCTTCTCCCAGTCTGAGCCTCCACATACTTCAGTTTTACACCCCCAAGACGCTGGCACCTCTGGAGCTGAGACTCCCCACGCTAAAATACACATCCCCAGGGACATAGACATGATTGGGTTCAAATAGGACATTTAAAGGACTCCTATAGAAGAGGACAGAAGTGTAAGGATACTACAGATGAGAGCTTTATTGATCCTGAATGTGCAATGCTCTTTTGGGAGACGCAGCTTTCTGCGTCTATGGACCTAATCAGTCATTGTCAGGCGGCATCAACTATTCCCAGTTGGATGCCATACGATTGCTAATTTATTGTTCCTATCAGCAAATAACTGGACCAAAAGAATATTATGTATTTGTCTTAGTATCTGAACTAGGCCCAAGCGAGTACAGTATACAATCCTCTATATTTTGTATACATAATTTCATCAATACATTGATATCAGAATTGAAAATCTGTCAACAGATTTTCTGTGAAGCCATGTGAGTGACCAAACAATCTTTTTACAATATATAACATTTTTTTGATACAGCTTGTTTTGTACATGTGTCTCCAAACAGCTCAGGGGTTTGAGGTTGCTCACCACCCTCATTCAAGTAGCTCCCAAAAGATGCTGAAACTTAAAAAATATACTGAATATTCTAAACTTAATAATTCACATGGTTACAACTATTCCAAATGCAGGCCAAATTTGTGCACATTTCTTTCTGCTCTCTGGGAGAAATGAAGTACACATCTTATTTTATTGTATTAATTATGTTACTGTGATATTAATCTATTGAACAAACCAATGTATGTATAATGTGAGGTAAAAATGCCAGTCTGAACATTGTAATGTCAACTTCTTATTTATGCGATCCATTTCTCTTTCTCCAACTCATATTCTCCAATGCCCTGCTCACTGTCCTCATACATCAACTCAAATAGGTGAAAGAAGATTCAATGTAGTTTGGGGAGCACAAATGTATTTTTGATTAAAACATTCACAAACATCATTGGGAAGAGTTATTATCTTTAACTTCTCCCTGTTATTTACTCACCCTGGAAAATCACAGTAATCTTTGGAAGGACTTCTTTTTCATTGCAGTTTTCAAAACAGCGATTGCATATCACACTAGTCTCATTTCTTTGCTGTTTTAACTCCCACTTTGATTAACTTAAGTTGTGTTCCTGCCCCAGACACATTCCCCTGGCATTGGCGGATGCTTGTATTTGAATTATCCATCCAGAGCAAAGCGCCATCGTGAGGGGCGACCGCTGCAGCAAACACTTAAAGGATCAGTCATTTAGTCAGACCTCTCTGGCTCGGCTCGCCAAGCAGAGTAAGAGAAATGTTTTAATTTCCCCACAGACCCGCGATACTCAGCCTCTCCGCACGGCGACAACATTAATCCCTTTTACTGTGAAGCCAAAATGACACCTCTCAAAAAACAACCCTTTTTTGCAGCTGTAATTGCATTTATTGATTGCTATTTAAATACAGCTACTCCAGCAATTTAATAACTTATTGACTGACCAGCCAATTAGTATTACATGTACACGGATTAAAAATTTTTTGTTTAGTTTGCATTGGGACAATATAAAACGCATGTAAGGCTAATGGATGAGGCCCTTGAATATGTCTCTTCAGCAAGTCTGCGGCTATTGGACAGATAATGAAACGCACACCAAAAATAGCCACAAAGGGGTTAGGAGAGAGGCAGAGCAGGGTGAGCGAACCCATCTGTCTATGTCTACACGTAAAAGCACAGAGGTAGCGCTCCTGCAGACTACACAATTAACCCACTATAAAAAGGTGCAACTTTAGACCCTCCGGCGAAGAAGTCTGAGAGAAGACACGGAAGCAAATAATGCGCTCAACATTGTACCTCAGCATAGCCTCCTTTATGCAAAAGAGTTGTATCTGAAATGTTGATGTGGTCGACATGTGGACAAGGAAGCACCAGGCATGGGCAAACCTTTTCCCCTGAGGGCCACATTGGAATGTTAGCCTGCTAACAGGCTACAGGCTGATCCATTGGGTTTCAGCTGCGGGGCCTAAAGCAAATATATTTCATATGATTATGTTATGGAATTAGATATTATATATCATAGCAGAGCTAGGAGGTGACTGCGGCTCCAGATTTGGAATGGCTCAAGCCTCTCCTTTCGGTTTAATTATTATGCACTGCTTCAAGGACTAAACATACAAGTGCAGGGGTGGGCAACTATTTTTACAGGAGACTGTAAAGTTGGAGCCGGGTCAAAAATTTGAACTCAAGTTTACATAATATTAGTTGTAATATTTTATATATGTATATATAATATATACAACTAATATTATCAAAGCAGATAATGCCAGAAAATACCAGAAAACACTTTTATGAAAAAGGAGCAACGAGTCAGATGTAATTGAGTGGCGGGCCAAACCTGGCCCCTGGGCCGTATTTTGCCCATGTCTGCCTTAGACAGACTCTCTGCAGTGGGAAGCACACACATATTTGTTTGTCAGACACTGTCGAGTGTCTACTGAGTTTCCTCCAGGAACACTGGTTTCCCCCATCACCCAAAGATACGTAATCCATATAGGCATCTGGATGTTGGTCCCCAGGCGCAGAAATGTAGCTGACAGATGGTCCTTGTGGAATTGGGTCAAATTCAGAGGACAAATTTCCCTACGGGCACAACAAAGGATACTTTAAGCATAACCTAAGCATAGAGACCAAAATTACATGACTAATATATACACATTTGACTGTGAAAAAATGATAATGAGACTAATTCTATGAAGAAATTTCCTCAGTATGAAAAATATGGTGAAACAAGTATCAAGGGAAAATAATCGATACGGCCTGCCCTGTCCCTATGCTGCGTACAAAGGGATGTGATTATAAAGAATCATTTCACCTGAGAAATTGCCAAAACTACTTGCACTATTTATGAACAATACTTAAGTTTTAAAACTGATGTGCAATTACATCTTACTACTACAGGACTATACATGAGCTCTTAGATCGAAGGGGCAGAGTCTAAATTCCGCAGTGGACTCACTAGGGCGCAGCCGGGGCACCACCCAGAAGCCAGGTCTGGGTTTGGGGCTCGATGCGAGCTTCTGGTAGCTGGGCCTGTGCCGACGTGGGCCTGCCCTCTTGTGGTCTCACCACCCGCAGAGGGATCCATGGGGGTTGGGTGCACAGAGGACCAGGTGGTGGTGGAAGGCGGAGACCTCGACAACCTGGTCCAAGCAAGCAGCGGGAACGAGGAACGTGAGTCAACTGCATTCCTGGTACAGTGTACAGTGCTTGGTACAGGTAATGCAACTGCTTTTTTGGTAAGGTGTAATATGTTGGTTTTGCCGGCTGACATTTGACTGATTGGGGAGATAAATGTTGCAGATGTGTGTGCATGGTTTGGTGTCTAACATCAGGGCAAAGGTCTGTGTTTTGGCTGATCTATTGCCTTAAGCCAAAGAATAGCCAAAACGTTTGTGTTATGATCAGAATAAATTACTCCTCCTCATCATGTGTGAAAATCAAGTCTACTGTTCTAGCTTTGAGGGGAGTCAGCAATTTTGACTTGCTGAACCTGAAAGCAGGTATCTTTTTGACGGCTGTCGCTAATCTTCACTCAGACTTCCTTTCCCTCTCCTAGAAGATGACATGCAGCCTATAAGCTCACTCTTGTACACACATTCTGTACGGCGTAGTAGTAGTAGCTGCTCGGTGCTATGGCAGCACGCCAAGGCCACACTCATAAAGCACAGACAGTGGGTGACAGCCGTAAGATTAAAAGGCGTGAGACTTGTGAGTGGAGACTGTAGACTGGCAGCTTCATAAATATCACACACATGGATTGCCTTAATGCCAGAGAGCAGCACATCATCACAGCCATCACACACAGTGGACCCCGCACAAAGAGATCTGTCTCCAAAGTCAATGTAAAGGAAGTCTACGGGGCCATTGTGACAGCAGCGGCTCGCATTCATGCATTATTGCTGAGGTTGGAGATTGAAGGATGGTATTTTCCCTTTCCTTAGGTGTATATAATGCACTGTTGATGGTTATTTATGATTGTTGTCAAGGTGAAAAATGATACACTGGACATGTAACTAACTGTGATTTTAAATGTCTCAAAATATCACAAGCTTCAAATCCATCAATATATTTTTTCTTTTTGTAGCATGTTCAAAATCTAGAAACATGTTCAGGCCAGTGGTCCCCAACCACCAGACTGGGCCGGGCTGTGAGGCCTTTGAAACAGCCCACTAGGGAAAGACTAAATAATTTCTTGATCACGTGACAGGATAGCACTGAAACGTAACAAATGAGCCAAACGTTTTGAATAATTTTTTTGTGGTAGTAGCTTTATCACATTTATAGGATAATCTCGGAAGCTAATGGTAGAGCTGGTTCTGCTTGCAAACCTGCCTTAAATCTGCCTGTTCTCAAAATGCCTTACAGCTGGAGTGCCCAAGACCTTTGTTTCATAAATAATACTGTACATTCTGATTTTCACAACAGAAAGAGTCCTGTCAAAGTGAAAGACTGCATGGCGTGGCCTAATTTGTTCACAAACTTTACCTTATGAGAAATGGTTAAGTGTTCTTTCAAGTTAAATGCAATCGTTTCCATATTTATAAGAAAGAGCCTCTTTAATGCCTTTGACAGAGCAGTTACCATGTTTTTTTCTCTTTTCTCTCTCAGAAAATCTGAAATAAGGCGACCAGAAATGCAGTGCTTTCATGTGAAAAGTAGAAAACTCTTCAGAGCTATGAACCAGTTTTGTGAATTCTATGACATAGTTACTTTGTCTGTAGTGTGTGTGTCTGTGGTGCTCTAGCTTGAATCCTAATGAAGAAGAAAAAAAAACTGCACCTTGTCCTTACCTGTGTGTTTCACATCAGCTGACATCACCTCAATGCACAAAATGGCTATAATTTGACTAGTTTTGAGTGTTGTATGGTGTAAAGCGAATATGGCACCTTTAAAATCTGCGATATCCCTACTGCAATACTGCTTTCACCTCTGTACCAATATTCGTTTGTTTTCTTTCACTCTCCCAGCAGACATTACAGGGAGTTCTTACCAATATGAATAAACAGCGGTCAATCATTCTTTTATTTTTGAAGCACCCTGACCAAAATTACACTTAACACCAAAACAAAAGCTAGAAGAGTAGACATTTTCCATGACAACCTAGAATCCAAACAAATATAAAAATCACTTGCTGTTTCTGTTTTGATTTCATACATAGACAAGTGCACATGCTGCTGGGAAATGGGATTTGGCCGATAGCTAGGCCTGGAAACCCACTCTGGCTGAATTGAATGTTGGACTTGATCAACAACTAAACATGTATCCTCCAACTCAGTCGCTTTGTTTCTAAAGGAATATGATGTTTTGCCAAAGCATGTGTTGTAGAGTGGTAAACAGCTGGAGGCCCTATACTATAATTACATTTGAATTGCAATTTATACACTACTGACGTGCTGCATGTAGCAAAAACACACGCTATGCATTTTGGCACAATTTCTGCTAACTTCCATTTATTACGCTTTGGTGCTTTTGAGATTTCTAAGTGGAGATGAGAGCATTTGTATGGCTAATTACACATAATTTCATCTGCTTTTGTGTAGTCTGGAGCTGTTGAAACGTGCTAAAGCAGGAAAAATATTATCAAGGCTCATTGATATGATTACTTGATGTGTGGGTATTTTTTCTTTTCAATATTAAAGAAGATTTCTTTCTATTTTTAGGTCATGAACTTAGAGATATGAAGCAAATTCAAGTCGCGTGGGGCTGCGACTGTCATTGTAGTAGTTCCCAAACAGTAAATTAGGACACAAAACTGGGTCAAGGGAAGATGAATACAAATAGTTTACAATATTGTACTTTGAAAGGAGGCCAGTGTCATCTATGGAAAAAATGTTTTATGACTTCATCATGGTGAAAGAGCCAGTTGTGTTTTTCTGACCTTGAGCAAGACACATCACCTACTTTACCTGTGTCTTGATAGGGCGGGCTAAAATAAGGAATGTCAATTTTATTATTAGAGGTTGGAGGAGAAAAAATATCCCAAAAGTGGAAGTCCATATGAACAATACAAGATAATAATTTGTATGAATTACATGTAGGACAGTATTGGACATGCCATATATAATATTGGTGTCAAGGACCATAACAACAAAATTAGTTTTGTATGTAAGTGATAATTTATAGAACTTAGTTCATTATTATTACTTGGGGCGACAGTAGCTCAGTTGGTAGAGCATTGGCCTATGAGCCTGAAGGTTGTGGGTTCAAGCCCACCACAAGACCTACTTCACGACTCCCACTGATGACTGCTGTCGTTGTGTCCTTGGGCAAGACACTTAATCCCACTTTGCCTGAAGCTCCCACTGAAAGATCTCAGCTCCTGTGGACTCACCACCTGCAGGAGGATCAGTGAGGGGCTGGTGCTCTGTGTACTGGGTGAAGCTCTGACTGCCACCCCCCCGACCCAGAAATGGATTAAGGGGAAGAAAATGGATGGATGGATGGATAGTTCATTATTGGAAAATAAGTACTGACAAGGAGAACCTCGTTAAGGTACTTAATTTCCGATAATGACTTGCATTCTTTACATTATCCCGCTTATCATACAACTTTGTGCCAACTAAACGCACAAATTGATCTTCAGTGCACTTTTATGAATGCTAAAAGGTTTATTTAATGACTGCAAATAAAATAGTAATCAAAGGTTTTGCCGTGCCGTGGCTAGGCGAGTAACAGCTAGACTAGCTACTTCAAAACTAGATATCTCATGAAAATTTAATTAAATGAAAATTGAACAAAGACTTCCGAACATCAGTGGAGAGTGGCCCATATATTTACTTAACCTAAATCCATAACCAGATCCTCTGCAAATGCATCCTTTTTTGTCGCGATAAAACAGTATTTTTGTGTCATGAAATCGTTAACAGATCACTCTGAAAATCTCTCTACATGTCTATATATGTATAACATTTTATCCACTTAACATTTTCATGTGTTGATTGATTGTTATTTGTGTTTAATGAGAAGAGCTTCTCTCGCGGAGAAAGAAGTAGTGACAGGTGGCGTGTTGCTTACGCCCGTTAACAAAGAGGCCGGACTACTTTGCGTAGTGATCTTCACAAACCTGAATTACAAGAAAAATTGCGATGCCATGGGCAGCGGTCATTATTGGTTTGAGAGGTACGTTATCAAGAAATAATGACCGGTAGAAAGTTTTGAAATCACATTCAAGTCACCGGAGCATTCTACTGCTGCTGTGAGAAGCTGTATGAAAAATAAAAAATAAAACAAATAATAATATGTAGACTGGCATTTGTAATACATCCTATGTCTGGAAGCCATTTTACACCCACATTTCAGAACTGCAGTTTTGTTTTATGCAGACATTTTTGCCACTCTACCATGACTGTGGGGTGGCAAAGGACAACTCCTGCTTTCTATCTTCTGAACTTTTAGTAACAGACAACTGTGAAGTGGAAGAAAAATTATACATGATTCTGTTTTGTTTTTTTTAAATAGAAAAACCAAAAACTTGGGCAACTTGGGTGAAATCTACTCTAAGTATAAATACAGCTGTCCTGTCAGGGCCGTAAAGCTCTGATAGCAGTGGTTGTAAATCTGACAGAATGAGCAAAAGTGTATTAGTACTGTACTTTCGAAAGGCACTGTTTTGCATCCATATCTCAGTCATTTACCAACCACTGAATTCACATACCAACTCTATGTCTTGGGCAAAAACAAAAAACCAACAGCAGGCGAGAAGACGGTAACTTTGCATGGTCTTTCCCAGCCTTCACTCTCTTGTATACAGTCCCTGTCGATGCACAACATGAGTTTTTGAGTGGGCGTTTCACAGATCGTCTAGAACGCCAGAAGGAACACTTCCCCTGATGCAACACGGCGCAGAGTTTAACCACTATCGGCCGCGTCATGCACACAGTCACACGCGCATCAGTGGGATGCCGCGTTATGTTTCTTCCCCCCAACCCCCCTTGCACTGCGGCCTCTGCTGCCTCCCCCAGATGAATGGGGAGTCGAGATGAAACGCTTTGAGGAATGCTGGCAGACAGGCAGTGCTTTACCGTAATCTAACCTGGAGAAGATGAAAGCCGGGTGGGACCTTGGGAATAGATGGAGAAGGGAAGGAAAGGTGAGAGCCAGAAGAAGCAACGGGGGAGAAAAAGGTGCAGAGAGGCCAGAGAGGTAGAGAAAGGTGAACCAGTGAAGGGAAAATGAACAGGTCTCATACAGGTATGCAGGGGTAATGTGAGAAGAGGGCAGAGCATGCTGGGAAATACACTCAACAACAGTAGGGAGTACTTGATATCCAGAAGCAAATACATTGTTAGTATTGTTTCCTATTCTAAAGCTTTGATTTCTTATCAGAAGTCACCTTTGACTGTTGAAAACTAATTGCCAAATGGTCGTAACAATGGTTTCAAAAGGATTCTGAAATCATTTTCAATTTTGAAAAGAATAGATAATGCAGTAATGAATATTTTTAGCATGCATTTTCTAATATTGCTTACAGTAAAAGCTCCAATACCACAATGGTATTGTATCAAAAGTATCAGTACGTTTTATGTTTGGAGGTTTCCATTGGTTTGGACACCGTATGTTATGTTGGACTGGTATTTTATTTCAATATGATATTGAACAAAATGATTATAGTTTCAATGTATTTTTTGGGTTTGGTTTGGTTTGGACATTATAGGTATTCATGTTTTAAGTTAATTTAAATGCAGCAAATGCTTTATTCAGTTATATAAATATGTGGCTACTTTTTATTTGTATCAATGTTACACAACAATTATAACTGGTAAAATCCATACAACATTAAAAGTTGTGTTAAATGAAGGCTCCAGACAATTGTCTGTAGCCTTTTCTGCCAATGGACAAGTCACCTGCACCTGAGCCACTATTTCACATAACATAGAACATAGTACTCTTGTATAATTTTAAATGTCAAAAGTCTTTAATTGTACTTTTGCAAAGTTGGGTGCGTTATCCTCTGTTTTTTTCTTAGCTTTTGTGTACACCTTGCTATCATTTGAGCTCTTCACATTTTGCAAATGTTTACACGGCAGAACTCTTTTGACAAATGCAAACTCCAATCAAAACAATAAGATTAAAACTCAAGTGGACTGTGAAATAGCCCCGCTCCATTTTGCATCGTAATAACCACTCCGCAGTGTCATTGGTTCGAGTTGACATCCACCGCAATTACACTTGTCCAAAAGCTGACAGCGGCATCACCCTCCTGTACAGTTTAAACGTGGTCTCCTTCTCGGTGGAACAAACTCAATTTTAACGCCGCTGACTGCACATTGAAGTAGCGTCAGAAGTAGAGGTGTTGTCACTTGAAATGGTTTGTGTGTGCCTGAGTGATAATGCAGGTGAAGGCCTGTCGCCGCGGTGACTAATCCTTCCTTCCCTACCGTTAGTTTCTCTGAAGGAGGGGGACCGTGCTGAGATGCTGCTCCTAATTGAAATTTTAAAGTATAAGAGGATTTTTTCTGCACAACACAAGCTGACAGGTCCCATTCAGCAAATATCCGCTTTAAACTTCACACTGAAGAGGAAGAAAAAAAGTGTGCTGTTTATTTTCAACATCCGCGATGGGAGTATCCATTGAAGAATGGACAAACTGAGGACAAATGTAACATGCTGTGTTGTCACTGAATGGCATTTAAAGCTTTACTTGTTTTATACATTTTACATATAATTTGTCACCACTGAAGGAATCATGTAAAAGTAAAGTATTTTGAACAAATCCAACCTTAACATTCTCTCTTTCTCCTTCGGAAATCGTTTTATCTTTTGCATACTTATAAGATTAAGTTGGTATCGACTATTTGGGCGGCGAAGAGGTTTCTTCTGGGCTCGCATGTTTCCTATTCTCCTAAAAACATGTATGAAAAGCAGTGATCTTCCACTCTGATCCTGCCCGCTGCTATGCTACTAAGGCAACCACTGCTCCTGACAAAGGTCCTAGTGGCATTGAAGAATGGGTGAAATGCAGAGGCCTCTGTTTTTCTCTTTTCTATCTTAGACAGAAGATTATAAGATGTGATAGAGGCCAAGTATCACATGTACTGTTTGTGAAAACTATTGATAGAACCAAACTGTTCTGAGAGCAAGGAACTTGTTAAGATGGATTTAATTACATAGTTTTCTGGCTTTAGTCAAACACTAAGTTTCAATTCACTATAACTTAGTTTTGGTTCCAGCCTCGCCATGAGTCAACATCTACTTGCTTTTCTTGGATTCTTTGGAATGGTTTGTAAAAATATTTTTCTATCATGCTCATAATTTAATAACTGAATAATGTGAACACTTTAATCTAAAATAATCTAAAATATACGCTGGTCATTTTTTTAGACCTGACATGGGAAACAAATCTTTGATGAAGAGCAGTCAATAATGTTCAGCATAAATTGCCCTTGTGCAGCTTCGTCACAGGTTCATTTGCAAGACATGGATGTATATGATCAATGCCCTTTTCTTTGAATTGTTCTATTGATTCTTCACACTGCTTTTAAGCTAATTTAATGCCGACCTGTTTACACACTGTAACATGTTTGGTAATTACCTTCACGCCTCCATGTTCAACCCTACATCCCATTCAAACAACAACATCTATGATTTTCCGCTCATTCCTCCCGATTATTGCATCAGTTCTTCTGTCTTAGTGATTAGATAACCAGCCATCCTGAAACAATACTCATCTATTTATGTGGCCAAGTTATTTGACTCCCGCTGTGAAGCCCCTGTTATTATTACCCACAAAGCAGTAATGCAGCAGCACAAAGCTCTAATATATTCTCTTGATAAAGAAAGGGATAATATTAGAAGATTCTCCCGTAGAGGCAAAGAAAGGGCAGAGAAGAGTGAGGAGGTTGCTCAGAATGTGGAACTGATACAAATGCTGTGAGAGGCATCAGTTTTTGTGGCATAAAAAGAAGCAGGTGGGTTGGAATATTACTGACAGTGTCTTGTTCATGGCATCTGCATGTTTGGAATTTTTTATGTTCAATGATTATGTAACGATATTGATCTCATGATACAGTTTTTATCGCGTGATTATGGAGAGGCTCATGGTACAATGGCTCGTGATGTTGTGTTTATGTGAGGATGAGGATGATGACAACAACAAATAATACTTTTGTTTGTCACCAGGCCATTTATAGTTATAGACATACATCTCTGATTACAAGTGCTTTCAAAGTGTCACAGATACCACTACGACTTATTATTATGTGCAATGTTAAAGTAGCAACTTGAAAAACTACAAACATTGAGGAATTACTTAATCACACTCTTTTCAGCAATGTACTTAGTGCCTTTATCTTGCATTGTTGTGTGGCATGATTGCTCAACATTCCTTCTGTCTTTGTGAGAGATCAGAGTCGTCAGTAGTTTACAATGTTTTGTTCTGTGAGAGCTGCTTATTCTTGCTGTTAAAAAAAACGCCTTGCTTTATTAATTCCTCCCGTTACCACAACAAATGCGACAACAATTTTGCTGAAGAACAACATTTCAACCTCCAATTCTAATGAATGTGTATGCTTCAACTATTTTTGTTGTTGCTGGTATTAAATCCGATGATCAACAGCTGTTCTAAATCACACATAGAAATCCTGCCAAGACGCAAAGCATTATGGGTAACCTTTAAGTCCTGAATGTGTACTGTATCTGCTTTAAGACATTGGTCAAATCATCTTTAAGACTGCATTTTCTTAAATTATAATACAGATTTATCATTGTGAAAATCATGGAGGAAAAATGCAGAAGAGCTGATTGCAGATCTCCTGCATATCTGAACAATAGACATAACAATAGGTAGAAAAGAGAGGGTGGAATAATTAGGGTATCTCAGGCAAAGAATCTGAATCTCCATGGTGGATTTACACGGTGCAATATCCAATGAGTTTGGTGCAGTGTTTTGACTACTTTGACAGTTAGTGTCCAACTAGAAGGACTGTGGTTATGATCCAGGACACTTTAACATTCTACAACATGTATGGACTTTTATCAACATTCATGGACATTGGTCTGTCCCTATGGACCAATTCATATGTGTGTATTTTGTGTTTTAACTGTTGATTCTCTGATCTGTGTTGGTGATTTTAATGGTTTTGTTAAGTCCTCTAAGATGACTTCTGTTATGATTTAGGGCTAAACAAGAATAAGTTGTTGTTGTTGTTGTTGTACTCACGTTTGAGAAGTCTTTGAGTCATTTCAGTTTGTTTTATCAGTTTGAACACCAATATCGGTCTTTAGACTCGCACTCTTCCTCTTTTCCCTGCTCTTTTTAAGCTCCCTCAATTCATTTTGAACCACTCTTTGTGTCCTTCTCTCAGACCTGCATATTTCTCATAGTAGAATAACAGTAGGCTAAAAGTGATAGTGTGTTTAATAAAGGAATAATAGCAAAAAGAGGAAAGGACACCCTAGAGTCCAGTGCCTGGAGAAGGCACATGCACTCTCTGTAGTTATATGTGCACAATAACAAATGCTCAACCTCACACAAAGGAACACTCCAGTTCACACATGCTTATCTCCCAGGGATTGGCTCTGAGGCTCGTCCTTATTTAATTAGAAACTTGGAGAGGCAGCTCATAAATCACTGAATTGCCAATGAACAGGACTTCTGCGCGCAAATCTGCACTAGTCCGAAGATGGCCATTGGTAATTCATGAATTCATGAGAATGTGAGGTGTGCGGCTTCAGTCAGTGATCCATAGAGTTAATATGTTTTTGTGAGCAGCGTAGGTCCTTTCCTGTTCTAGGCGATAGCACCGAATGAGTAGCACATAATGATTACTTAGAGAGAATAACACCAAACCTGTGCATTCCAACCGCCTCACCTTTTAAAGAAGCCTTACGGTTGTTACAAAGTGCAGCGAGAGAGTTAAAGGTCACCGTGGAGGATGTGTGTGGATGAGTGTGTAGTGTGGTCTTGAGTCGGCAGCACTGGTCTCCAGAGCTCCTCTGATGGCAGTTTGTGGTAACAGGATCCAGGGGGATGTGCTCTCAGACAGAGGCAAGCTCACTGCTCGCCATCTATTATTCACTCACCTGTTCATACACACACAGGCCTAATACTATAAGGTACTGCAATGTGCTTTCTTACAGGTTCAAGCTGTGATTTTTTTTTCCTTTAGCATTGTTTTTTTCTCTTGATATAGTATGTACTTGGAATGAACATGTGTGTAGCTGTCCTTTCCTCTGTATAATTTGTTCTGAAATTATGACTTGAACACTTTCTATTGCCTTATTTAAAGGTTTATAATTGACTGTTTCTTATGCAGCCTCAGTACCCAGTGTGTAGCCCTGAGTGGTTCTGAAGCTGATTCCTGCTGCTTGCTCTAAATGATGCTATCCATAGCCTGGCTATATGCTGCTGTGCTGCCTGAAAGGGCCAGTCTTGATTCGGCACAATGGGCAGATTTTGTTCCCTCACAGCTCGAAATGTGTGTTGACTTCATTAGATGCTCCCAGAGCCTTTAATTTTCACACCGAGGCCTCTGGTCACTGAATATAATGGGCAACCCTGTGCTCTGTAGCACGGCCACCAGGCTGCAGCAGTAGCACTGACACAGGTGCTGAGGTGCTCTCAAAAGATGCCGTTGTCTCCACAGGGTCCTTGAAGCCTGGCCTGTTGCAGGTTTGGCTGAGGTGGGAACAGTGGCTCTTATCTCCACAGTGGGAAGAGTTCAAATAGGAAAAAACAGTAGGAGAATAATTGGTTTGAGGAAGAAAAGTATATGTTTTTTGTGAGTCAGGCTAGATATTTGTCTGTCCTAATTGAGGTGTGCTAGAGGATCTCTAAAGTCTTGGTGTGGCGATAATTAGCCTCTCACTGAGGAGCTGCACAAATAACAAAGACCGACTTCCTCTGAGTGGCTCTCGGGGTAGGAAAGGTGAGAGCTACCACAGAAGTACATCGCGGTAACAATAACTGTTGTGCAACATGTTTTGTGTGTATAATATATATATATATATATATAATATATATATATATATATATATAATATAAAATTGTCCACTCACCTTTGGCCCTCCGCGGGCGGTTATCCCTCTCTAAGCTCGGGTCCTCTACCAGAGGCCAGGGAGCTTGAGGGTTCTGCGCAGTATCTTCCACCACGGGCACTACTGTCACCTTTACCCTCCAGGCCCTCTCCAGCTCCTCTCTGAGACCTTGGTATTTCTCAAGCTTTTCATGTTCTTTTTTCCGGATGTATATATATATATATATATATGTATATATATATTAGTTAGAGCTGTCAAACGATTACATTTTATTGGTTGATTAATCGCATAGTAATGGTGCGTTAACTCACATTTTTGACATTCTATTTCAAATCCACTCCAATTGAAGTTAAATGAGATTATCAAATGTAATGACACATTGTCATTCATACCAAATGTACTTAAAACTGTTTAAAGAAATACGATGCCATCGCCGGCGATAGATGCGCACATGTTTTACAAGTGATCAATTTACTCGCAAACGGTTAAAGGTAGCGACTTACTTTTTTTCCCTCTGTGAAGTAAACATTCCATTCTTTCTGAAACTAGTTTTGATTTGTCTATGGGACGTACGGAGGATAAGCTACGGGTGTATGAAAGTCAGTCTGACAGTCAGTGTCCAATCGGATCTTTGAGCGGTGACCCGTGAGCCTCACACAGCCAATTGTAAAGTTTTTTACTCACACGGGGACTCACACGAAGATCGTCAGAGAGTAGGATCTCTCACTCCTGTGTGTACTTGTTGCAGAAAAGGCAGCAGCGCTCAGAGGAGCCAGAGGAGTGCGCATTATTGATATAGACAATAATAAATAAAGTAAAATGATATTATGTGTATATAATGTATTTATATATATAAATTAGTTTCTTTTTCTAATTTCTTTTGTTTTACGTATTTTACAGCTGTGATACTGAAGCAACCAATCTCATAGACAAACTGCTTCAGGAGGGGAATCAGGAGTGCAGCGTTTTTGGCTTTTATAGTGGAATTTTGTAAAACGTATGATAACTTTTCCCCCATTATCCCCATGACCCTAAATAACATTTCTATGCAGTCTAAAAATTATTTTTTTGTGAAATTGATTTTCTGTTTTTTCTTTTTCTTCATGATTCCACAATTTTTATATAATTGATATGACAGCTCTACAATATGAATATTCTAAAACCCCAGGTTATACTAAAAAAAACAAATTATACAGTACTGCTTGACTCTGCATTCAAAGATGACTGTTTTATGAGAAATTAAACACAGAGAAAACCAGGTGAGGAAAGTTCCCCAAAATGACATATGAAAAGGTTGAACTTAACCCCTTGGAGGGTTAAGTACAAAATTAGATTTTTTCAAAAGCCGATTAATTGCCAATATTCGATTTATAGCCCAGCCCTAAGTACAATCTTTTACTTTTGGGCACAACCAACATGAGCTGTTAATGAAAGTGAAAATGTACGTACCCCAGCTTTAATTGGGCGAGTTTAGTTGCAGGGAGGAAACACGGACACTTCCTGAGGCTCCATAGCTCAGCTTCAGCAGTGTATTTGCGTGCACAGGTTACGCACAGGTTATGCAAAGACACACACACAACATGCAGAGAATACTGTAGTTCTGTGCGTGTATGGTCTTGGATATGACCACGTTACCACGGCGGCAAATGGCGCCGTGGTAACGTGGTGTTGATGTTAGCGGTCAAAACCGTGGGAGGTGGGAATCTCTGTCCAGAGCGACCGCAGCTGCCCAGGATCAGAACGCTGCGGCCACGGAGGATGAGGACTTCAATTCATACAGTAAACAACAGCAAGTGCCCCGCGGTAATGCGCGTATTCTTTTAAAACTTGAACTCCCAGAGACCTCGTCTGTCGCCATCTCACACATGCATGTGTCTGCAGCATTCTGAGTGATATTATGGGATACATGGACGGGTCGGACATGCGTTAAACGCGTTATTATCAACGCATTCATAAAAAATGTAATTAACGTGAGTTAACTCGATAATATATATATATATATATATACACATAACTTTAAGAGACAAGTGTAAGTGTGAATACATTTAAAAACCTGACCATGTTTAATACTAATACTTAAATACATATTTAAAAAGCTAAACACTAAACAAAGCAAAATTTACATGGATCTATCTGAAAATTGGCCTGATTCTTTGCTGAGTGTATTCGCATAAACTAAACATTTTCTTAAAAGTACATCCGGTCCGGGGCAGGCAGGAAGCCAGCACCACCCGTCTAGGCACAGCGCTTTGGGGCAGCGTGCAGTGGAGGCAATGATAGCAGGGAGACCTGTCACTCACCCATTGAGGCCGCAAGGGAGCGTGGAGGGAGGGGATGTGAACCGGGAAGCCTCTAGACACTTGTCCCTTTTCACGTCCTACACCAGCAGCCCTCACAAGAACACTTTTTGTACTCTCTCAGCAGGATGAGAAGGTTAGATTAGTAGGCCACAAAGAGCTTGGGGCACACTGCTACCTTTAATGCCACAGTGGTCAGTCAGCCAGCCAGGGGTCTGCTCGCCCGCAGCGCCGTTCGCAGGTGAAGGGTGCTGGGAGAGACACATTAAAGGAGCTGTTACTAAATTCTCAAGGGAAAGCTTTGACCTGGAAAAAAAGTTTCCAAGCCTGTACCTCAATATGTGCAAACCTTCTTCATCCACCAACTTGTATCTCCAATGCCAGATTATTTTAGATCACAATGAGCGCACTGGAACACAATTTACATTATTATACATAGACAATGTCAATATGCAGTATGGCTTGCATATTGACTCTATCACATGTGCTGCTTATGCCTGAAACTAAAATGAATAAATTGTCAAACTCGAGCTCAGCCCTGTGGTTTCTAAACTTGCCTTAATCCATTTATCCTATTTCTGAAAGATTTTACCCCATATTACCCTTAAGAGGGAAATCATATGAAAAATGCCCATTCAGTCATTCTACTTGGGTCCCATTTTTGAGTCACTTCTGGATAAGGAACTTGATAATTGTATATTGTCAGATTTATTATTGCAGTAACATTTTTTTCCCCCCAGAGAACAATCATTATCAAGCATTCACTAACAGGAAATCCAAAACCTCCTTTAACATCAGCATTTCATCATTTGTATGTACATTTATGCATTTATGACAACTGCATGCATGTAGCAACCACTTTCAAATCTCCAAGTCCAAGTGTTATTTGAACAACCTTGCCGAGAGCCTCAAACTGAGAACTTAACACACAATTAGCATAGATAAATAAAACTAAACTCTGCGGGAGCACTATGATAGAGGTCATGCTCCTTTGCGACAGTGACATTGCCCGCACACTTTCCGCCGTAGTTAATTCCTCGCTAACAATGGCCGTTCTCCAGATCTGCGCCCTTCGAGCACCTTACAGTTCACTGTGCGCCATCGGGAAAAACATTAATTAAAATCCTGCTGCGGAGAGGATATGACACTACATAAGACAGTCAAAAGTAAAGCCCAGCTTGCATGGAATGAGTTTATTTCCACTCGGCTCGTTTCGTTTGAAGGATAATGCAAGACCGAAGCAGGAGCGAGAGGACCAGCGGGGGACAGGCTAAGTGTCGCTAATGAACCAAGCACGGATTCTATTTCCATATGTAATTTTTGGCCAAATTTTTGCCCTTCAATTGAATGCTTCAATTATTCAAATCATATTTAGGAAACAGCAATGTATTTAATGTTCATTAAAAAGATAGTGGCTGATTTTTTACCCTGTTACTTCACACTCTTGAGTCTGATAAATAAAGAGATAATTTGAACTTTTCCAGATCTTGAGTGTAGTAAACATTAGTTTAGCTGGAGGAGAATATCTGATCTTCTGAAAGAGTGAGAATATCGTTTTCATGAAGACATTGAAACAAAGTACCTGATTTTAAAATTATGGTAAAAGCAAGTTTGCATTATGGTTCATCTATGTAACTCTCGTTTCTCAGCAAGAAAGTCCTGGGTTTGAACCGTCTGGAACCGGGCCTTTTTGAGCGAAGTTTGCATGTTCTTCCAGTGTCTGGTTAGGTTTCCTCCAGGTGCTCGGGTTCCACTAGCACTAAAAAAAGAAATATCCTTCAGGTTAGGTCCAGGTATATATATATATATATATATATTTATACAGTGTATATATATCATCGACTCTCTGAACCTCGAACAGGCAACAAGGAAAGCGGCAACTGCCAAATACCTCCAGCGAGTAAGGCAGGTCCTATGAAGCCGGCTCAATGGCAAGAACAAGGCTCGGGCAATTAACAGCTACGCCCTGCCAGTGATCAGATACCCTGCAGGAATAATCAGGTGGCCAAAGGAAGAGATTCAGACCACGGATGTTAAAACTCGAAAGCTCCTCACCATGCATGACGGGTTCCATCCCAAATCCAGCACCCTGAGACTGTACGTAAGCCCTAAAGAAACATGCAAACTCCATAACTACATCATGGAGAAGGCCAAAACGGATAATATACTCAGTGAATGTCTCAGACAGTGGCGAGATGAGGAGGTGCTGGAGGAGAGCCCATCATGGGAGGACAAGCCCCTACACGGCATGTACCACCGGAGCGTAACAGAAGTGGCTGATCTCAAGAAGTCCTACCAATGGCTAGAAAGGGCTGGCCTACAGGACAGCACAGAGGCACTCATCATGGCTGCACAGGAACAGGCACTGAGCACCAGAGCGATAGAGGCCCAGATATACCACACCAGACAAGACCCAAGGTGTCGGTTGTGCAAAGAGGCACCTGAGACGATCCAACACATAACTGCAGGGTGCAAGATGCTGGCAGGGAAGGCCTACATGGAACGCCATAACCAAGTGGCTGGCATAGTATACAGAAACATCTGTGCAGAGTATGGGCTGGAACTCCAAGGTCTAAGTGGGAAACTCCTCCAAAGGTGGTAGAGAATGAGTGTGCGAAGATCCTGTGGAACTTCCAGATACAGACCGACCGAATGGTAATGGCGAACCAACCTGACATCGAGGTGGTAGACAAAGGGCAGAGGAAAGCTGTGGTGGTGGACGTGGCAATTCCAAGCGATGGCAACATCAGGAAAAAAGAACACGAAAAGCTTGAGAAATACCAAGGTCTCAGAGAGGAGCTGGAGAGGGTCTGGAGGGTAAAGGTGACAGTAGTGCCCGTGGTGATCGGCGCACTCGGGGCAGTGACCGCGAAGCTAGAAGAGTGGTTACAGCGGATCCCTGGAACAACCTCGGACATCTCGGTCCAGAAATGTGCAGTGCTAGGAACAGCAAAGATACTGCGCAGAACCCTCAAGCTCCCAGGCCTCTGGTAGAGGACCCGAGCTTAGAGAGGGATAACCGCCCGCAGAGGGCGAAAGTTGCGTGTGTTTTTTTTATTTATATGAATGTACATATGTATGTATAAAATCTATTTACAATCCTAAAATTCATTACAGTGGCCCCCGGGTTGTTAAATTTGTCTTTCTCTCCATCTCATAGATTTTCCTCTGGTCTGGGTTCTGGGGTTCAGCTTGTAGTATTTTTTCTTGCGTCTGTTAATTCCATTTTTAAACCATCTTTTGTTACAATTTCAAATCTCTTGGTGCTGAATATCTACAATTCATGCATTTGACTAAATAAACTAAAAATTATGAAAACGTCCCTTCACTCAAACCAATTGACAAACCACTTGGAACCTGTCTATTTTATTTTACTGAAAATACTCCAACTAATCAGTTAAGAGTGTCTTATTTGACACAACAGTCACAGCGTGTGTCCACCCATTCACTGCTTCTATACTAGCGCTAGTGTTCTGCCTAATACCCCTAGATTAGCGTCAAATCATTCCGCCCACCAGCCTTGTATCGGTCCATTTTGCCTGGAGCTATATATTGAAGCAGTGAATGGGGTTTGTTGGGGCATTGATTGACACAGAGAAATAGATTGAGTCCGCTTCCGTGCCTTGCTGTCTTTACTGCAGCTCACCTCGTCTATTCTTCCGCTTCGCCTTACGTTTCAATGAGTCGGACAGTTCTGGGCAATCCGACAAGCCCTATTGTGTGGCTGACAGTATGAATGGGTTGTGTGAAGAGACACATTTATATTATTTTGTGATGAAGAAAGTGTGTTGAAGGATTTTTTTTGCTTCTATCTGCTTGGCATTGCTCTTAACTACTGTATCGTCGGTGTATTGTTTGTTGTATGTGCTTTGTATTGTCTTCTGAGGATAAGTCCAAAAAGGTTCCTTTAGTTTTTCAAAGTATAGATATATATAGTCTGAAATACAAAAATAATACATAATAATTGGACTAAACATGGAGAGGCAGCGTTTCAGATTCATACAGCTAAGATCTGGAACAGTCTTCCTGAGAATGTGAGACAGGTGTCTACATTACATCCTGGCCTTTGCCAGTGCATACAACGTATGGACTGTATATTTACTCTTTTTAACGCACTGTGGTTTTTTATGGTTCTAATCCCTTGTGTACTCTTAATGTTTGTTTTTAATGCCCTGTGAGATTTTAATTTACATGTTTACTATTCCGTGTGATCTTATTGGTTGTTTTTTAATGCCCTGTGTGTTTTTAATGTGTGATAGGGGCTGTGAATCACTTTGTGTTACCTTGTGTAGGAAAAGCGCTCTACAAATAAAGGTTGATCAATTCTTTGTCCCAACTCTAAGAGTTTTATAAAATCTAAAATGTTGTGAACAATTTAAACCGCAACATATTAGATTAATGTTATTACATAGTTCCATTATTGGTGGTTTCAAAGTTAGTGACCATAGCTTTATTATAGTTATTATTATAATTTAAACAATCCATTTATCTTGTCTTATTAATTCATGTAATATTTTTTGTTAGCTCTTGAACCAACCAATCAAAAGCAATGAAACTAGTACTCACCATGTTTTGATTTTAGAACAACATAAATGAGCTAGATAAAGAACTTGTTACATATGGATACGATTCTTACAACCTTTACCTACACCATGCATTTTAGACGCCACTTTTTGTCCATGTGCTAGGCCCAGCACGTCCTGTTAGCCTGAGTGACTTTGGGTGGCACTGTGTTCCGCCCACTCTCCTCTCAGCTCCGTCTGTTCTTCTCCCTGTGCTCCGTATATTTGCTCTGCACTGCTGCAGAGCTGGAGGCAGCCACTCGCCTGGGCCCCTGGCTGCTGGCCCCTGGCTCCAGCTCTGCATTGGTCATGCTTTGCGTTCCAGCACTATGTTCAACAGACTGCAGCTCTGTGTGAGGAGTCAGGCCGCCACTGCTGAGCATGCTCCACAACGCTCACAAATGACATGAATTGTTCCCAATAGAAAATCAGCAAATAACTCTATGCATTACTTTTTTTATATTTCCACAACTAGGACGACAGTGGCTCAGTTGGTAGAGCATTGGCCTTTGAGCCTTAAGGTCATGCTGTCGTTATGTCCTTGGGCAAGACACTTAACCCCACTTTGCCTGAGCCCCCGCTTGAAGTTCAAGGCTGTGCTCTCTTTGACAGAGCAGCCATCCTTCTGAGGATCAGCGAGGGGCTGGTGCTCTGTGAATTGGGTGCCTCTCTGACTGCCACCCCCATCCCCCCATCGAGCAATGGACTAAGGAGATGAAAATATATGGATGAATGGATACTACAACTATTACTATTGCTGCTATTCCATCAGAGCTATGACCTTTGCAACTGTGATTGTTCTGCTGATAATACTAAGAATACTACCATCATCTATACTGCTGATACAACGACTATTCTATCTCTACTTATGCTTGTACATCAGCAAGTACTATAACTACTACTAACTGCAATGATTACTTTTTGTTTCTGTAAAACCTTAGCTGCTCTGATTGTGATGCAGCTACTGTTACTGATTCTTCTAATGATTGTTCCTTCGATTCATGGATTTGTTGTTTACAACATAGATATTGCATGGAGGACATTCTATACAATTAGATTAAGAAAGTGGATGTGTGTTGTGTTTTTGCTGGGTTTTCTAACTGCCCAGCACACGGCTTTAATAACTTATGACCGCAGCACACTGTTACACATTTCAAGTAGTCAAATGAGCGTGATAAACGAAGCAATGGCTCCCCTCTGGAAGAAAGCTGCCCTCTCTCAGGGCATGAACTGAGAGACTAAAGCTTCTCCCCCCAGGCCATACGCCTCATGGAAACGATGCAACCGTAGCTATTGATGTTATGTATTTATGTTGACCGCTCAAACCAAACTTAAGAGATGTATTAGTTCCTAGTTATTTTACATGTAGACTGCGTTGGTAATATTGGTAATATCGGTAATATTGTATGTGACAAATACCTCATCTATCTAGCTAAATATTTGTAATTTCCTGTTTTAGTTTTTGTAATTACTTCCCTGTTTGAGTTAACAGTTGATTGATTACTAAAATAGTTGTTGATTAGCGGTTATTATTATGTTTTCCTTGCTCTGACTGTTTCCAAAACTATGATTTGTCATTGCATGTCTTTATGGTGACTCTCCACTCTCCTCTTCTTCCCACATGGGTTCATTCACTATTCTTAGCACCCAAATCAGTCAGATAATTGTGACTTAATCTTATACAATTTGAAACTATTTGTTTTTTTTTCCAATTCAGAAAATAGCACATATAGAATAGCATGTACATTTTTCAAATGTATTACTATTGGCAAGATGAAGTGTGAATGATCGACTTTGCCTCTTGAATCTGAGTAGTTTCCATACAACTGCGCATCAGTTTACACATACAATCCAAAATCAATAGAAGTGAATGTAACTGGATGTAGGCAGCATTTTTCAGGGCTATTTGAGAGTGCCCTCCTTTGGGGCGATGCTCTAAGATTACACATCAATATGAACCAACGTGGGGATGATTCAACTAGATACAAACAAGATCAAAATATACCAGATTTTTCTTCTTTGATGGCACATTCTTGAATTATTTGATTACGCAAGTTAAGGCAGTGATTCCCCCCTAAACCTTTTCCCAAATCTCCAGGGATTACGCCCAATATTGAATATTGAGTGTGTTAGATGTAAATAAGTAAGTAAGTAATGTTTATTTATATTGCGTATTTTACACACCAAGGTCACCCAATGTTCAGAGTTAGGATTTTTTTCCATTCACTTTGCACATGATGATGGGAGAGAGACGGCGAACACACTGGGGCATCAAAGTCCCCAACCAACACCATCCATTCAATCTCTCATTACATTTAGACAAACGCAGACACAGGGAGAACATGCAAACTCCACACAGAAAGGCCGCCTTGGAAATCCATAATAAGTTAGTATTTTGAACGTTATGTAATATATACATTTTGTGCAAAGTGCAAGCTTGTTAGACTTTCCTTTGAGTAAAATAAAATCTGACATTCATAACATTAAATTGAGTGAAAAAATGATCTTTTATTGTTTTCATGCCATTGATCTAAGTAAGTAATATTTTCATTTTATTTCAAATACACAACATAAACACAAATAAACATAATACTTATGTTGCCTCAATTTAACGTTAAAAAACAGGCCCCATGTAATTCAAAAATTGTAAGTATTTTTTATTTATTTTTCTAAATATTTGGAATTACTTATGTATTACTTATGTGACACTGTTTACAACTTGGAGGAAGAATTTACTAAAGTTATGTTATTGTTTGTGGGGTATTGGAGTCAACATGGAAGTGTGGTGCAGCAGTAATGCCCCGTGCAAAGTGTCATGTGGAGGTAATGTAATGGACACCCATGCAGAGGATACAGCAGAGGATACAGGAGAGCCCAGCCGCGGTCACAGCAGACGAAATGCTGTCGTTTCCGTTTTGCGGTGCATAGAGCCAGTTAAGGGGTTTCTCCTGTGGTTTTCACACCGGATTGGCTTTCCTTTCACTATCACACCTTCTGCTAACTGTTAGCCTCATGGCGCGAGGGACCGAGAGGGAGAGATTTTCGCTTTGGAAACAGTATCTACAGTATTTAGTTGCAAAAAGTGGAAATGTTTTGTGTACATTGTAACGTAGTGTCTTAATTATTACTGTACAATCCAAAGTGGACTGTGGAATTTGACACCAAAACTGCTTGGGTTGTTTGAGTTATAATTGTTTTGCGTGCAAATACAATACAACTTCAAGATAGCCGTGCAAACTATTAGGTTATGTATTTAGGTTATGTATAGACTATATGTTGCATTCATGTTCTAGAAGTATATTTCAGCTGAAGGGCAGAAGCCAAATTGGTCAAAAGAAAACATTTGAAAGAAAACCTCATATTTTCCCAGATCATTATTTGATAGTGATTAGATTACCAAAGCCGCTATATTATTCTTATGTCTAAAAGTCCTTTCAACAAGCCAACATCCTTCATTTTTTTTTATATTGTCACGATTTCTAGACCTGGAACTTTGTGACAGCTCTTCTTTCATGTGGACTGAGAAATTAGCTCTAAGAGACTTTTGACACAACTTGGAATGTGGTGATGTCACATGAACTCAATCAATCAAAAACTAAGTGATTTTAGCAATAAACTACTTTTGATAGAATAGAATAAATAAAATTACCATATATTCCAGAGTTAAAATTGATGCGCAGCTTGAAAGCGTGTCTAGTGTTGACCTACGTACACTTGCACAGGTCTCATAACAATCCTCTTTGCTTTAGTTATAATTTGAATCCTGTTATAGTTGTGCATCAGTGCCACTAGAGGGCTTGTGGCTCTCCATGTCCTTCTCTCTGACGGGCACAAAGTTGAAGTGTGGGCTTTCGGAGGGGCTGTATGTCCTGTGAGTAACATGCTGTATTATCATAAGAGCAGTATAGAAGTTTAACACTCACCAAATGTTACTCTTTACCATCTATTGGGCCTGTGAATTTTGCAACCTCCTTCTATTGATTCTGCTGCTGCTACTACTGTTACTACTGCTGCCAAAGTTGGTATTCCCGCTATACTGCTAATATTACTAAAACTATACTAATACCACTATCACTTCCATTCACTGCTTCACTACAACTATCACTAACCCTACTACGCCCACTACTACTTCTACTCCAGCTGTCTATAGGCTCCAGACACATTACCACTGCATTGCTACCAGGGCTGAGTGAGGGTGGTCCTCTCTTTTTCACTTGTCTGTGAAAGACATTTCTAAAGATGTGTCAGAGGCCAAAAATATGCAGTGAAAATATGGTTAAAGTGGCAGAAATACATGGATTGTATTACGCAGTGAGGTATTCTAGCTTCACTTTTGTTGCACCCAGTATGTACAATAGTTTGCAAATCTTTGATCATTGTTATTTGGTCAACAGCTGTGATACATGCAAGTTTTTACAGTTATGTTGTACGAGACATCCTAGACCTAGATAGTGTAGGTGGGTGTTTGTGGTCTTGGAGACTAGGAGCGCCTTTCCCCCGTGCAGACAAGAGGGACGTCTGTCTGGTGGTGGAGTGGATGTCTATTATGTAGTGCTTATGTGATAGCAGAGATTAGCATTGTAATCCATTTAGCATAGATCAGCTAATCCATTTTATTACTGTTGAAAAGGAATCAGATAATATTGCGAGCACCAGGAGCTGCTTTCATGATTTTAAGATGATGAAACTTTGCAATTATTAACAATTACGCTAGTCATTATCATTTGTATTGTATGTGTTTGCTCAGGTTGCGCATCTGGGCTGTGCAGTTTTTTTTTTTCAACTTTTCAGCTTTAAGCCATTTTTCTTTCCTGACATTTATTTACCAGTTATTTAGTTTGACTTTTCCTCCATTGAAATATATATATATTTTCAGCATTTTAGATATTGTTTGATAACAACTTCAATATAAATGAAGCGACTTGTGCTTTGTTACTGTAAACATTTCCATATGGTGCAACATAGCAGCAAAACAGAAAAGGAAAAACTTTGAGCTTCTTTTGGCCTCAATAACAGCTAAATGATGTGATATTCATTGAGTTGTCACGACGACTGCCTATCCCACAGAGACTGTAGATACCAGGATGTATGCACGCTTCTCGTCCCACGCGGGCTCTTTGTTTTGTCCGGTCCCCGATCGAATGATAATATGCAGACGCTTCCCTGCACAAACTTATCGTCCCCAGTGACCACGGGACGCACTAAAACACAAGATGGGACTTCAGCCAAAGACAATCTCTCCTTTCCCCCATAATCAAAACTGTATCTACTATTCTTTCTGTGCAACGCAACACGGCTCAAATTAAGCCAATGTTCTCGTCGATGCGATAACCTTATACCTGTTCAATCTGGCCCGGCTTGCGGCCGCACTTTCTTTGTTCGGCAGCTAACTCCCGCTCCCCGTCTGCTTCTTTCTTTGCAACTGACCTCAGTGGATACAATTGTTCCCAGTGAAAGTTTATAAGGCCTTTCTTTCATGCGTACAGGGGGAATCCAAGAGGCCTTTGAGATGGAGGATCAGTGCGGCAAGCCAAGCAGCGGCAGCAGTAGGTTGAGAGGGAAAAGAAGAAAGCCAGAGAAAACAAAAAAGTCGAGAGAAAGAGCGAGAGGGGAGGGTGAGGTGAAGGATGAAGCCTGTTTTGTAAAATGTCATGTTGTGAAAGTGGATATCAGTTGGTGCGCCAGGGACTCAGCTGCCGTGCCCAGTCTACTCCGGTTTCCCTTTGAAAGAGATGGATTATAGTCATGTGTGTGGGGATCCGGTAATAGTGATGAATGGGGACTATGTTAAATTGGGAAATGTACAATGGAAAGATATTGGTTTTTGAGCAAAGTTTTGAAATGCATGCCGTTGGATGAATGGCTGGAGCAATTTTTATAGCATTACAAAGTACATCACTTTTAGGTTAGTTTTATTTCACCCTGACGTGTTAACTGAACCATCTGACTCAGATTATGTTATAGTTTGAAGTTAGGTTTGAACACAGAACGATGAATACAATTACAACTTCAGTTGTCTTCCTCTGGTTTAAGGTGAAGTGATTTAAACATTGTATTCAAAGTGAAAGCTTGTCTCAGATATGCAGGAAGATTGTTCCATTAGTAAGTTGTGTCAATACACATTTCTTGTCTCTTCTACAATTGAGTTCAAGTCTTATCTCTCCCCAATTCATTATTTTTTCAATAGATGTACCCCTGAGTAAGACACCCAGCATATACATATGTGTTGGTCAAAAGTCATTGTGGGCTTACTTGAACATGCCCATTTCAAAGCTAATAAACTGGACCTATTGTCTTGTATCCACACTACTGTGTCCTCAGCGCATTAATCTTGTTGCACATCTGTTGTCCACCAGCTGTTTCCTGTCTAATTATCCTATATTTGTGCTGTTACCTGTGGGCCCCTTAGAGCCGAGGAGCTCGAGATCCACCCATAGTCATCACAACTAACAAGAAGTGCTTCACACCTGTCCAACAGAGCAGCGTCTGCTGCAGGGGCGCAGAGGCTGCTGGGCTGGGCAGGTGTCAGCGCACCAGGGTTCAACACAGACACATGATTGAGAGATCATAAAAGTGCTATGGATTATGGATGGGGCAAGATCTTGTCATACAAAATATAATAACGTAAGAGCACCGTTATTAACCAAGATAAATGGTTCACCACTTTCGAGCCTGGAATACCTCATTCGGAAAACCCCCTAATTTACCCCCTAATAACTTTACTTAAATCTAAAATAATTTCATTGACCTAGAGACTTTGGTTTATTACACAAATTCATGTTCTTAGGATTAATGTGAAGAAGAGAATTACTAGTACTACTAATAGTACTACTTCACCATCTCAAGACTAGTTTTCATTCCTCGTTCCATAGTTTTAGTGGTAGGGGAAACTGGAACACCCTGAGGAAGCCTACACACGCGTGTGGAAAACATACGCCACACAGCCCTGGATTGGACATAAGTGGAATTCAGAACCCTGTCGCTGTTTGTAGAGCGCCCTTACCAATGGTTCAGTGTCGGTGTGATAGGACAGTCATTTTTTACACATTTTATGACTCTAAATGCCTTCAGTGTTACCGTGCCAGTTTTTGTTCTTATCTTTCCCACGCTGGCAAAAACTGCATTTCTGAAAGCTGTGAAAACATTTATAACTCATAGCAGTGAAAAATTAGAATGCCAGAAATGCACGAGAGGAAATCCAGTTATGCATTTTGCGCTTATAGCACTTATTTCTCACATTTGCTCATTCTCGAGTAGACTTCAGGATATTGTTCTGCTGACACTTCACAAAACAGCCCCTTTGACTCGGAACAGGTTGAAACAATAAGCCTATGCGATGTACATTAGCCTGTGAACGTCGGTGTAAACAGATGTCCCGTACAGCCCTGCACACGTTCATTACTCCCAGACAAGTGCGCGGGGGGCTAATGCGACTTATTCTGCTGAGTAAACACTCCTGGAGGCTCCACCGTAGCACCTCTCCCACGGATGGTAATGACTGTGATCTGCAGTGAGCACTACGGCACAGGGGCACAGCTTTCACCCTCACTACAGCAAGTAACAGCAATCAGATTGCTGTATAATTAACGTTTGGCTCCCGAAAGAGGATTCAAACTGTCTGAAAGGAGATTGCACATTCTACACATCTCACACTGGGCTTGCGAGTTCAGTCATTGCGTCAGTCGATTGTACTACCGTGATTATGAAGTTTTGCCAATGGTCGCATTAGCTGCATCTAACCCATTGCCTTTTTAAATGAGAGAAATAATAGCTGTGGTTCTGTACTTTTTGTCAGTCCTGAAACTTGGACAATGCTACAAACTTGAATCACTTCAACAATGCAGATATTTCTGACCAAATTGTGAGAATAGATTGATATGGAATGGATGGGTGTTAAATGTCCTGTATGTCCTGTATGTCCTGTAATGCAAATATCTATTAATAGACCTCAGACTATTTCCATCTCCTTAGTGGTGGCATGATTGACTAATATAATGACAAAAAATAGTTTTTTGTGTGAACTCTAGCTTGTATATGAGCTGGCTTTTATAAAGCTCATATACAACATTTTTTGTTTTTTTACATTTTTGTAGCCTCTGTCACATGCTTTTCCAGAGAGAAAAGTAAAAAAGAATGAACCACTCTTGTTCAGCCAATAAGCTCTCAACCCAAAGCCTCAAATAGTGACTCACAAGGCTTCTTTTGTGTCGTACCATTAGTAGCCCACACATAGAAAATAAGGCAAGGCAAGGCAAGTTTATTTATATAGCACAATTCATATACAAGGCCATTCAAAGTGCTGAACAAAATAAGAAAGCATTAAAATCATTAAGTAAATAATATTGTGTGACGTTGGAATTATAACCAATTCAAGTGTTAGAAGTGTTTAAGATATTTTCAGATGTTGCCGATTTCACTCTCAAAATTGATGGATATTTATTTGTAAATGTCTTTTTTTTTTGCGACAAACATGTGGAAAAAAGAGACAAACCATGCTTAATGAAGTCCCACTGATAACGACCTCTGCATCATGAGTCCTTATTGCAGTCAGCTAATGTCAATCTTGTGCCTTCCAGATCCGAGTGGACGACTCTTCTCGAGCGCTTCAGTATGAGACAGTCCAAGCTGTGACCAGTGGACCCATCCTCAGAGACATGGCCTTCTCCTCTGACCACCACCACCTCTACGTCATGTCCGAATCACAGGTTTGTCTCACCGCACCCTGCTGCTGACCCACACACTCATGACTAACTTTATATATTGGCTAACAAATACTTTATAAATAATTTCTGTGCTGAAATGAGTATTGACAGTATCATTTTCAGTACATAATTAGCTCATCACATATTCTTGTTTTCTGTTTAAAAGCCCCACTAACCGATCTAATCTGATTCATAAATAAAATATACAGTTTTTGGGGACATTTTACAAAAAAATTCAGCAACTGTGTGGATTTGAATTCCATATATTTAATACATTTTGAAGACTGTATATTAACTCTATATATATATATATATATATATATATATATATATATATATATAAACTTTGCTACATTTGTACAGTCAAAATTTATGTCACTTTTATTCTATTTTAGCTATTATTTGTGGCATAAAATCAAACCGTATGTAATTTTGTTAATTCAATTCTCAGAGGACCATACATTTACAGGTAAGGCAATGGATGCATCATTACTGTATGTTACTTGCTTTCATTGCTTCCAATCCTATGAATAATGTATTGTCTCTCTTTTACAGTAAATAGTCATGAGCAATTCCAATTTAGCCAGAACTGAGAACAGACACATTGATTCATAGGGGTTTGCTGTTCAATACTACATGGAGGCACTGATTATAATAGTACACATGTTGGATTGTATGGGTCGAAAGTGGACAGAGGAGGTCCTTTTGTGTGCCATTCTGCTTCTCTTATGCCTTTGATGACACGGAATGTGGTACAAAATAGCAGTACTCTGGGTAATGGACACAAACCCTGTTGAAATCGCAGAGACCAAAGACCCTACAGCACCCTGGCTGGATTCACACAAGTATACACGCTAATAAACTGTATGACTCAGCATGGATCTGCTTGTCCAATATGTAGACGTGGCAAGGCATGGCAAGTTTATTTGTATAGCACTATTCATACACAAGGCAACTCAAAGTGCTGAACTTGTGCATACGCAGAGCTGTTTAAAGTCTATTCTCTGAGCCACAGGAAGTCAGGGCAGACACCTGAGGACTGGACTAATGTGGTCGTACTTCCTGTCTCTAGTAAGGACTCGACATTCTTTAGTTAATGCTTTACTACGATTATAATGATGATAATTGGGGTACATATTTTTATTTTTTTTCTAGCTTTGCGTATAAATCAAAGTCCTAATTGTATCACTTGGGCGTGTGAAAAGTGCACTTTGAAAGCACTACATCTGCACATACAGTAGTTGAACTCGCATTGCTATAAATATGAAATGGTACAAACAACTCTTTTTCTATTGCAACCAATTACAATGTTTCTACGGCAATGCGTCAAAAGTAGTTAATAGCCCGATTCGAAAGCTGTTTTTTCTCTGCTCCACTCCCGCGGCCCTCCGTCTGTGCTTACAGGCAGCCGAGATACGGAATAACAAATGAATTATTAAGACTAGCTAATTTCCATTTTACCCATTATGTAGGATTCCTTTGTGTTTTGCCATTAAGTCTCTGATTGTAGTTGCGGTGTTAGCGCTTTTATTTTCCATACCAATTAGCTTGCGTTATTAATGAGCAAGCAAGTTTCCAAAAGCGCTTCAAATGTTGTAATTACTCTATTAGCCGACTTTGAATGACCTCCTCAAATTATTTCGTGTAACAGCAGGGGCTTCCCACATAAGACCAGCAGATAGATATGGCAAAACACTGCAAAAGGATCCCACATGATACATTTCAAAGCATATGAAACTCAATTTTTGACATGATTATAGATTTAGGCATCACAAATCCATTCTGTTTGTAATAGGATTTGCAAATGAAATACAAAATACTTCTTGTTAGGTCCTGATCTCTATTTCGGCTTAGTCCAGGCTTTGGTCCAAGGTTGGGTTTGATGTACTTTTTTGGGAACAATGCCATGAACTAACTACAACATAAATTAATAACATTTTATTACGGACACATTCATACTTGCAAGTATTATTCATTCTTGGACACAGTAGCACCAACATTAAAAGACAATATTACTAATTCAAACTTTGCTTTACTTAAGATTACACTGCAAAGTATAAGGTTAACGTGAGTTAGACTTTTTACTGGCAGCTTTGTAAATGTTGAAAAATACACAACCTTTTGCTGCTTCCTCTCTCTCAGGGAGGGCTTTGTAACAGCCACAAAAGCCCATACTTTGTGCCCAAGGACTATATCAGACCTGGTGCAAAGGAAATTATACATGTCTATAAAATCACATTGAAAACCTTTATTACAACACATTCTTGTCTGATTTTCTTTAGATCCAAAGTGCTGCAGGACTTTAATGATTGAATTTGACTTCATTACTTTTTTGATTTTTTGATATAAAAGAAAGCTTGGACATTTGAAAAATCCTTCTGGAAAGATACAATTTCATATCTAGGGCCAGTTTGATCTCCAAATTCACATTTGCACACACACACACACGGACAAAAGTGTATTTTACTCTTTTGGGACCTTTTTACGTCATTACAGTTCCCTAAATATAATGTTCCTCAGCTGTGAAAGGCAATGTTTCGAACCCAAAGGTTGAACCGTGTTTTAGAACCAAAAATTTAATTCAACCCCGACCAAAATGAGTATGACACGCCTGCTCTAAAGGCTCCTAAAACAGATTTCTTCTGCATTACAAAGAAAGACGGAGGTATAAGAAGTCATGTGTCAGATAGCCACTCATTAATCCAGTGATTGTTTTTCATCTAATTGGATTTTTCTCGGCCTCTCACATCCTCGCACGCACTGACTCTATTCATACATGTTCGCCCACATGTAACGCTCCTTATTAGTGGCTTACATACGTGTGCTCTTATATGAACAGCCAGGTCACATATCAACCGTAGACTGAACGCCTGACAGTGACAGAAAAAATATCCCTTTGTTAATAAGCCCTTGTTAAATCACACACGACTCGTAAGGGCTCTTGGGTCATTGTAGAGACACAGAATACACGACAATAATGACAAGAGCAGACACCCACTGACAAAAAAACAACATAATTGGATTTGGCTTTAAAAATACCATGTTGCTTGAAATCTGTGGTGAAACAATATTCTGATTAATCATGACTTGTACAGACTGCAGATATGATATTTTTATTTCTTTATTTGACGTAGATGAGAAGAGAAGCCGCTGGATGACATTCTAATAGATTTTTTGTCAAGACTAAACTGATTTTTTTCATATGCATTCAATAGTTTTTGTAAATACTCTCCTGTTTCGGTCTTAAACCCACGGCTCTATGCGTACACATGTATTTGAGCCTGTATACCGTTACAATACATTATATTGTTTATTGTATATTTTAATCTAATCAATTATTTTTTATATCAGCCCCTAGAAAAGCTTTAGACTTATTGCCATAACTATATCTATGATTAAATTCTTATGTTTCAAACCATGACAACTCTTTAAACTATGATGTCATGGGCATAGCCAGCTTTGGTTTGGTCTAAATCTACCTGAATGTATTTTCCACCACTCTTCCACGAGATGGAAGTTACTCTAGAAACCTCTTTTTCTTTACAATTTTCTACCTAAATAATTATTCATCCACACTAATATCAGGAAGTACTGGCACAAACATGTTACCCCGCCCCATCTGTCTAAAACCTGTTGTCTCAGTCCTGCCATAGTATGATATCATTTAACCACTATGACGTCACTCTAAAAGTTGTTGTTGTATAGTTTTGTTTAAAAAAAAAAAAAAACTCTAGGCCATGAAGTTGTTTTGGCCATTACTCAAGTGAAATTACAGTCTTAATACTCAGTGGTTGCAGACAGTAAATTTCAAATTTGACAAACACAAAACAAGTTTCAAGTGACAGTATACGTTTACTACGCATTGGCCTTTGGGCCTGAATGTCGTGGGTTCAAGCCCACCGTAAGACCCACTTCACGACTCCCACTGATGACTGCTGTCGTTGTGTCCTTGGGCAAGACACTTAACCCTACTTTGCCCAAAGCCCCAACTGAAAGAACTCAGCTCCTGTGGACTCACCACCTGCAGGAGGATCAGTGAGGGGCTGGTGCTCTGTGTACTGGGTGCAGCTCTGACTGCCACCCCCCCGACCCAGAAATGGATTAAGGGGAAGAAAATGGATGGAGTATACGTTTAGGGCATAGGAATAGTCATTATTATCAAGCACACTTGAATATTTTCTCAGATTTTTTCTACTCAACATATAATTTCACATTATATGTAAATTGTCTCATTATTATTTTAACAACTACTAATTTAAGCTTGCTATATCTTTCCAGTAAAGGTCAACTAGGGTCTATTTGCCAGTTCACTTTCCTGCCTTATAATATCTGGGCTAGATTGCAGTTTGAGTTAAGTTTATTTGGATAATCAGTGGATTGGTTTGTGGTCTGGCTGTAAAATGAACTCTTCTTAGATCCCTTGCGTGTTCCCATGTTCAACAAACAGACTACACCCTCAAGTGGTGTAAAATGTTTTGACAGCTACACCCACTCCTTACATTATTCATAACTGGCAGAGCAAATGCAGATCTGTACATGTGAATTATTGAGCAACGTGTGTACTGTACCCCAATCGTTCAAAGTCAAAATGCTCTTTTTATTTCCACACACACATTTCCAACGCACACCAATATTTGGAAGTATCTCTTAGAAGATGTTTAATCTGCGTTTAATTTGAAGTCAGCCGAGAAAGCTTGCCGCATTTTCCTTGCAGCGCGGAGCCGTCACCTCTTTAGCGTGCCGTAGGTGGTTGCAAAGGCGTTTAGATGTGCATATTATGTCGCGTCCCAGTTTTGGCTCGCGGGCTGCCGGAGTTGAACAAGGCAGGTGAGCGCGGCTGATAGGGGCACGTCTGACATACTTGTGAGAAATGTCAGCAGAGGAGGTTCGGAGTGTGCCGGCTTTGAACTATTATCTGTTCTCTCTCGCTTTCGTACTTCCACCATGTTCAGTTTGAAGTCTTCGTGCAGGGTTGTCCTGGTTGCACATACAGGAGGATTTGTGCAAGGGTGAAGAGTTGCGGTGAAATTGTATTTGTAATTGAGACGGGATGTGTCTGCTTCATTCAATTGGATCATCAAAAATATTGTTGTCATGGTCAATATTGTAATCTGAAGGCAGCACAATTTATTTTGGTAGTAAAAAGTTCTCTCAAAGGAATTGAATTCATCTAAATGTTGATTTGACAATAGCAGATTAAAAAAATACAAAGTTAACATGGTGTTGGTCTGTAGCTGAAGGACAGAACCACTTGATTATATACATTTTTGGCTGCAATGATAATTTGATCCAGTAAAAAATTTAATATAAAAAGGATAAATATTGAGCCGGATTTTTAGGATTAATTAACGTAGACGTACAAATTATTTGTTGTGAATTCTGATTGAATTAAGTGACATTTGTGTGCCCATGTGTCATTATTGTCAGTCAGAAATGTAAAGCTATAAAATGACATAATATGGCACATAATGTGTTTGAACATTCCCATAGTTTAACTAAACAGGTCGTTCTTGGAATATACTCACAATGTCGGTGATTGGCCACAAGATCAACACACAAGCTAAAAAATAAATCCTTTTCCAAACAGTTTTTGAAACAAAGGCCCTCTCAGTGACTACACTAATTTCCCTTTTTGACTGATTGCATTTCAAGATTTGACAAACAGACCCCTCCGTGCAATGTAATCCATGGGCTGCATATGTAATAACAACACCACTTGATACATCACTCCTGCCCTCGAGACTCAAGGAAATGAAAAAATCTCCAGGTGTGAAGTCGTATTTAACATAATGAAATAAAAGAACTACAGTGGCACATGGCTCATTTAGTCAATCTGAATATTGCTATTACTGAAATGCCTTGGGCCCTTTCTTTATTATTTCTTTGACGCTAATGTGCGTATGTGGGGCCCGGAGCGCTTTCAGAAAGGTGCGATAAATGAAGATGATTGATTGTATCATAGTCATTTGTCACTCGCTGACATTTGTGACAATGCAATGGATGGTTTTCTAATTTGACCTCTGACTATTTCCAATATGGACGACTGTATCGCACTTTGAGCCAGCGGGGCCCAGTTTGTCCTGATGGATCGTGAGGTGTGTCAAGCCTGACGTGATGTCGGCTCCGTTAGGTTCATGCATTGCTCCTCTGTTTTCTGTCTGCCATACAGGTGAAACTTTGAAAAATAATCATTCAAAAGTTCATTCATTTCTGTAGTTGAGCTTAAAACGTGAACTAACACATGGTACAGACTCAAAGTGACAGATGCCAAGCCTTTGTTTGTTATAATTATTGATGAATATCGCTTACTCTTAAAAGATATGAGATGGTTTATTTTGTGGTTTTTACAAGCTGTTAACCAATTATCAACATAATAACAAATACAGACTATAGATACAGTATATCTCACTTTTCGTGTAATGAGTCTATCATGCATTAGTTTCATGTAAATGGACTTTTGAACAATATTCACATTTTCTGAGTTTCACTTGTATATAATAATCTATGACTATCCTCAGGTCATCATGTTTGCAATATGTTTACAACTACAATTTTCAAAGTCGCTGACAACTTTGAAGTTAGTGCAAAATGATAACTGATTTTGTGTTTTTTAAGCATGAATAAATAATTTGCTGAACTGCCTTTTGCTGCAGTCACATCATATTGCGGTTTGATTCTACGAGAGACTGAAAGTTGTTTGCTTTTTCCTTGACAAAACGACTCAAGCTCTGTCAGAATAGATTGTGAACTGCAGTTTTCAGATCATATGAAATCTCAATCTGGAGCGAATAGAATTATATAAAAGTCGAGGCTTTAAAGGCACACCGTGTAACTCTTGGCCACTAGGGGCGCTAGACCTGCAACTTTCACGTTTAGCGCCCCTAGTGGCCACAAGCAACTCAGCACTGTCGCAAAAGTCAACAAACAGTCAGCCGGTGTCTTTTGAGTGTGTATTCAGACAGCATGCACTGGTGTGTGTGTTCAAACTGTAGAGACATGCCTACAGATATTGAGAGACTCTGCTGTGGTCAGCCTCCAGACCGCTGCATTAGTAATCTACCACACATGGACTGCTATATCCTGGATGAGGGAGTTCTGCGTCTAGCTCGTGCTGCGTGGAATGACATCTTTGCAGTCGATGACATCCAGGAACCAGGTGAAGAGCAGCGCTCATACAGACATGCAGCTTACAGCACGATCCCTTTCGCGTTTCCTCTTTTTAGCCTCCTCCGAAGGTTTAAAATTTTTCCTTGCCTCAGCCATGACCAGGAGTCGAGCAGGTGAAAAATGAGTAGCAAAAGCCTTAGCTCCATGAGTATATCAGCGCCTGTAGCCGTAAAGCAAGTCTTTCTTCCAAGTCACGTGACCTGGTGGCAGACGGTCCGTCTGCTCGAAACTTACATGGGCGGTATTTCAAGAGGGCAGCCCCGCTCGGAGCATTGCAAGTGTCAAGCGCTGTATATTGGCCCAAGTATTCATATAAAATAACTCATATGTGTCAACTCTTTAGGTCACAAAGTCCGCGGTGTGCCTTTAAGCAACATGTGCGTATTTTCTTTGTGGAAACGTGACTGTTCAAGGTTGGCAAATCGTCCACTTATCATGAAATCAGATCATTGTTAAATTAAAAGCGTCTGAGTGGTTACGTGGCTGTGTTCAGAGAAGTCAGAGGAGCATAATGGCCTCTCACAATAAAAACTACTCAAACATAAAAAAGTGTGTTTATGACAATGGAAAATAGAGAGAATAGAGAGAATAACATGGTCAAAAGATGTGACAAGTTGACTTTGTATGTTATGCCACCTATATTTGGGGATGGGGACGAGCAGTTGTGCTTCACAGCAAGAAGGTTCTGGGTTCGATTCCACCTCCAGGCCTTTCAGTGTGGAGTTTGCATGTTCTCCCGTGTCTGCATAGGTTCCCTCCGGGTACTCAGGTTTCCCCTATCACTAAAAAAACTGTTCTGGCATGCGCCTCCTGTACTGGCGACCCTACTCCCATCTCTGTGTGGAGTGAGAGACAAATGCGCATAACAATTTTAAAGCACTTTGTGACTCTGCTTTGTGAAAGGTGCTTTATAAATAAAAATAACTTACTAACTACTTGCTACTAAAACATGCACTTGTTTCTCAGGTGAAGTTTCTGAATGGGATGGATTGAGCTGAAAGCTTTGTAATTTTAGCACATGGTGTTCATGAGTTTGGCTTCAACAGGTAGATGCCATAGTGATGACAAGCCTGATTTTGCCAACAGATGGTTCTTCTGCGGCAAGTTTTTCTCAGATACACAATTGACACAAGCACAGATGCAGTCGCCTAATGACAGTGGACCTAACTTGTTTGGCATAAATAATAAATGTTGTTTGTCCCAATAGTCTTGTGCTGTTTGTGGACTAATCAGACCACAACATGCTGTATTATTAGAAAACATGTTATCTTTTGCATACTTTAAGAAAGAGCGGGCTTAGAGCTGATTGACTGAGTGAGTTGGGTCCTCACATTTTCAAACAGCTGATTTAAAAATGTGGGAGAGGCCAGAAATAGATGCATGAATAGAAAAGATGCATGAAGAAATGTACAATAAGTCACTTTAAGCCACTAATGGCCTGCACTAGGACTGAAGAACTGCTATTGCCACTTTTTTGCTGTACATAGTAATATCCTGCAGACTATATTTTTAACCTTTACATGTTGCACACTTCTGTCTTTTGCACATCCTGAGTTATTCTATCTATGCCAAATGTGACATGTACATTTCTCCATTGTGAGCTCAATAATCTTATCTTATCTGATATCCAAAATGTTTTAGAGTCAGGAACTAGTTTAGCCAGATTTTGTTACTCGATTCAATTTTTGTGATCTGAAAGTCAATGGTTGATGGATATGTTTGCTGTGACCAAGGCTAAAGTCAGTGTTTGGATGCAAAAATATCATACATATATTAATTGAATACATGCCCATTGTGTATGTTAAGGCAAACATGTTCTAACTTATAACACCTTATCAATATATTGCTTATCGATACCATTATCAACAACAAACACAAAATTCACTTTCCAGGAATTGCCTTTGGATTCAAGCGTCAAGTGTCTACAAAAAAAATAAAAAACCATACATAGTTCTCTTTCAAAGTTTCTGGCTTTAAATCAGTGAGGCATCATTGTAAGTTATTAAGAGTCGGCCCATAGCATTGATGAATGAACAAACATGGTACAGTTGTCTCAAGACCGTGAGCTGGGCTTCGCCTGAGGGAGACGAGCTCCGATAAGAGCAGAGGAGAGTCCCCCGCAGGCTTCAAGCTGCACTGCACTACATTCATTTTCGCTGCGCTCATTCAAAGCGGTGGAGTTTGGCCGCAGGTGGAATCTCTGTTTAATTACAAGTGGCCGGGGCAGGAAGAGCCGGGGATAAAGAGAGAAACGGAGACGTGGAAGAGGAATTAGAGGGCAATAAACGCCACAGCCGATTTAATAAATGATCATTTTCTACCGCCGGTTGACTTAAGGGCTCATGGGAAGTGGAGGAGTTTTAGAGGAGGGAAGAGCCACGGAATTAGGCCATTTCCACGCCTCTCCAGAGCAGTGGAATTCAAACATTTTCAGTATGAGTATCCAAGAGGCCAGCAATAAAATAAACCTAAGAATCCTCAATCAAGTTAGGATCACATAACCTTCTTTAAGCAGGGATATATTATGTTTTAATAACCCAACAGAACGTCTTGTAAAAGTAAAATGGTGTAAACGATTCAGATCACATCTTGCTGTCTTCCTCTTATTAGGAAATATGTTTATTTGCTTGTAAAAAAAATAAAATGTACGTCACTCTTTGACCCTTTGAGTGTGAGGGTGGTCCTATCTTTTTCAGTTTTCTTACTGAAAAAAAACGATCTAAAGATGTGACAGAGGGCAAAAATACTTAGATACTAGTTAGATGGATGTTGTTGCGCAGTTCCTTTTTTTATTGAAAGTTGCTTCACCCTGAATAAGAGGATAAAATGTGTCTTTAGTAAGTTCAATAGTAATCACATTCAAGAAAAACCCTGGAAATGATTTATTATTCATGAAAGCATCATACAGTGGTTGGGGGTCCAACTTGTTTATCTCTTTTCTGGAATACCGTACAAAATACATGTACTTTCATGAAATAGAATAAATAATACAACAACATTTGAAACACTCTAGTTAGTGCTTATTTCCATGGTTTATGTTCTTTAAGAATATCTTAAATACAAGTAGCTTTCCTGAAACAATTCTCTAGTGATATCGTAGGTTACAATCTATATGAATCTCGTAAAGCACTAAATTTGGTATGTTCTGATGGCTAATCAAATTGTTTATCATTGAGTTAAAAAGAACTTGCGTTTTCTTCCTGCTCCTATTCACCGTTTAGTGTATCAAAGCTGGACATAGTGATTAATTTTGTCTTCAATATGCATAGATGAATTTGAAAAAAAAGGGGAAAACATCTGACGTTATCTAACTAAACAAATTTGCTGCACTCATCAATATCATATGTACATAATATTTTGCATTTTAATATATTTCAGCTTGTTCTTTGCCTCCTCCTTCTAGTCCTCAGTAAAATCAGTCCATTGAAATCAGCAGCTCCCACCGTAATCCACCACTCTCTCCACATGAGTTTGACCCGCATCTCCTGCAGATAAAACACATCCTCACAATACAAGTCACCAGGACTCATTTTCACACTGTATCTTCTGAGCAGGCGTCTCTATCTCCAGACATTAAAGCATCAAGTACTTGTGTGATCTCAGTCTTTTAAAAGCATAATTATATCGGCCCGGCTCTCATCTCGTCCCATTGTGCGCGGAGGGGAGAGTGCCGCCCATTATGGCTGTCATTTGCTCACCTGGAGTCGTAAATGCCACTCTCCTATTCTTTGTATTTATTCCCGCTGATATGATAGGGAGGCTATAGGGGGGATGCTGAGGCCGTGGGGGACATGGTGTGGAATGAATGGGGGAGACAAGGGATGCAGTTGGATCTTTTAACCACCAAGAAAGAGAGGGCAAAAGTTAAAGTGTGCGCGCGTTGGAAAGATGATTGGTCATGTGCACTTCTGAGCGTTTGAGTGACAGAGTATGTTATTAACGTTTAGGGTTTTATCATAGACTGTATAAAGGAAGGCACAGTGCTGCTGCAGCTCCATGTGAAATAATAAACATTTTTAAAAAGAAAACGTCAAAAAGATTTTTTTTCCTTATTTTCCTTTTGATTCAATTCTTAAATGAATCAAAAAATACAATACAATACAATCCAATTTCTTTTTGTATAGCCATCACAACAACAGTCATCTCAGAGGACTTAACAAAGCCATTGAAATAACCAACAGCTTTATGATGATTTACACAAAAAACTAGGTAAAAATATTAGACCATTGCTGATATGCACTGATTTTTTTTTTATAATTTTGTTTTGTGAAGATTGTTCCAGGAATTACCTCTAAACTGTGATTGGAAAGGCTGACAGTTACCAGAAAAGATTATGTTTACTTCCCTGCCATCCTGGGTTGTTTTCGTCTTATATGATATCTTTGTAAATCCAGATATGACCCCTCACAACTGACAAATCATGAGACTTCTGTCCCCATGTCAGATTGGGATTATGTGTAGTCCATGTCAGCCCTCGGTTAGTCCTTCTTGTTTGTGTTTTTTTGTAATTCTGATGTTAAGAATAGTTTTAGCAATTAGAGATGGCAGTGCAGTTGAGACAATTGGAGGATATGGTGGTTCTCCTGTAAGACTTCAAAGACTGTACACCTGACATGTGATAAATCTGCTAAAGCCAAACCTGACATTGCAGAAAAATAACTGACATAAACCACTGCAGAAACCAGTTCTTCAACGGAACACCCCTGATACATCTCACTTTTATCACTGATTCTAGCTCTGGGCTCAGAACAGATTACTGTTGTTTCAAGTGTCCTTTGGGGAAACCAACTGCTTTCCGTCAGCCAGTCACCTAAGTTAGTGTGTGCTGCAATACTGAAAAAAGTGTTGCTACTTCATACTGTATGATATATTGATGTATTGTATTCTTTTGACTGAAAGAAAAGCCCCATGGACAACAACACATTTGATATGTTTTCAGTCAATTTAATTGAGGAAATGTAGTCTCAAATTTAAAAGATATTAATAATATAATTACAAGATACAGATACAAGATACAAGAATGTATTTGCCATTTGCAGTAAAACCACTTTGGAAAACCTGTGCAAGACTACCCCAGTGTGCACCAGAAATGTTCATTTCAACATTTAAAGGCATCTCCATGGAAACAAAGACGTGATGGATCCTTCTTCCTGGGTGTTCTTGGAGGATCCATGTGTGTAGGATCTTTCACCTTTTTGTTTCCATAGAGATGTATTATTGTTATGCAATGGTACATGGGTTTACTCTCATATTTAGCAAACCATTTCTGGACTTCTGCCACACCTGCATTAAATAATTATTGTATTAAAATCTGTGTTTTTGGTGTAAAACGTCCCCTATTTATTGTGAAGATTGACAGCTGTTTGCAAACTAATACAAGCAGAAAGAAAGTTGTGGCACTTTAACTTTTGGATATGAATCAGTGCGTCTGCCTTTGTACTTGTGAAATCTTTAGTATTTTCTTATACGTGCACATGTGAAGGTGCTTCCATGTTTTGTTTTCAGCCTCCGTTGAACTGTTAAATGACAAAACGCTCTGATATGACACCAATGTATGCACAGTTCAGTCTGGTCGCTTGGCTCTTGTGGATTTTTGCAGATTGAGGACAAATGGTGGAACTAACAATGCATCTCAGTGTGAACTCATTCTAAACAAAGGTCACAACACAATTAAAAGCAACATCTGATTCCTTAAATTGGAACTGCACAAAGAGTACAGCTCTGAGGTTGCCTGCCTATTATATAGTAGATATAAAGTATGAACAGTTTATTTTTTCAGCTAGCTAACTGTTATTCCCAAATTAAATGGGCCTGTATAGTGCAAACTGACTTTGGTTTTGACTTGATTATATATTCTATTGTGACATAAAACGAAAGTTAAATACGACTGTTGAATAAAAACATCCAATAAAAGCCCAATGTCATGAGTCAAAAATGATACATATATTTTAAAGTCAGTCATTATGGAAATGAATGTGGTCTGTGTACAGAACAATAGTTGCATGGACCAGGGTATGAGCCACATATGGCCCTGTCTCCTCTTCGTCCCCTTTGCGTCTCGCCTGTCAGCTCTGAACAGCCTGAGTGACAGCGGTCATCCAGAGCACAAGCCTCATTAATCAAAAGTGCCACCGCCTCCTTCTAAAGCACCACGCTGTGTCCATGGCGACCAGAGCAGGGAACCGGTAGATTTACACTGGAAAGATAATAATTAATTAGATTTGAAAGAGCTTCAGTTTTGCTTTTAGCTAAACTTTTTGAAAATCTGCATTTAATTTGCCTTTCAGCCTTGTCTTTTTAATGAGGTATGTTCAGGGTGAACACTCCAAACTAATGTAGCAGTAACTTGAACTATGATTAAACCAAACAGTTAATGAGCTGATGTTTGCATGTCAGGTGAAAAAGGTGTGAAACTAATATGTCAGATTTATTACACGTAATGTGAAACATATGTTGCTTTTATTTGTTTTGTTGTTGATGATTGGCTCACAGCTTGTAAAAACCCTATATAAAAACCTTTGAAAACCTCATCAAAAATTATATCAAACAAAAGCTTGGAATCTGTCACTTTGCATGTAGTGTGTCATATATTTGATTCAGATTTTAATCTGAATTACAGAATTAAATTAACTTTTTAAGAGTTTGGGCTCTTGCACCGGATGCACTATCGCCCCCATTCTGAAAAGCTGACATGGGTCCAAACAATACACCAACCATTAGCACTGTAGTTCTTGTCAACACAGCATTTGGACTCATGTTTTATTCTTTTTTCCCCATTTCATATTTATAGAACACAAATTTGCTTTTGTAAATTTGCTTTTGTTACTTTTATCCAACATTTCACAGTAAATAATTAAAGAGCATGTAATTTGAAAGTCATGAATGGGTCTGTACTGCTGCAAATAGATTTAAACGATGCTTCAACTTTTGTGTAGTGCCTTTTGAACCGCTCTTTTATTTTTAGTGTAATCTGCCTCTGCCCCTGTGCCTGGTCACAAAGGGCCCGTGCCAATCAGTGGCCGTCACTGCCAGTCTGAGTTGGCAGGGTGATACATCATCATAAATGCACCGCTGTCCCTGGTGGCTGTTCCCATATGGAGCCATTTGGTGCAGGCAGCTCTGGACGCTTCGGTCCCAAGACAAACATACTTTATCAGAACATTTGGACCTATTTTGTTGTTATTTTGCAATATTGATTGAATGATGTGAATCCAATATTAAAGATTTATATAAATGGCAAATAGTCTTCTTTAAATCCAAGTTGAAAAGCACCTCCAGACGCTTGAGACTGTCAGTACAGCTTTTGCACAGTGTGTCATGTTTACTAACACAAAGACTTTGTTGTAAAGTGAAAGAGAAATAATACATGACATTGTCGAAAAAAGAGAAAAGGCTTGCAAAAGTATTCACACATTATTCTTATCTAGATACTGATATATTTTTTTTACAAAACAACTCAAATTAGATGGAGAATGTTTGTGAACAGCAGTTTTTAGGTCTTTCCACATATTTTCAGAATCAAGTCTGGACTTTGACTGGGCCGTTCTAGCACAAAAATAGGTGATTAATTCAAACCATTCTATTGTGTGGTTTAATTAATGTTTAGAGAAAAACAACTCATCTGTCAGTTATCTCCAACAGCTTTTCTTCTAAGATTTTCCTGTAATTATATTCATCCACAGTTTTTCATTTGGATTTAGATAACACTTTTGCTAACTTTTGAGGAAACTGTCATCACCACTTTATTCAGTGCTTCTTATCTTGAAGTACTATCACACTCAATATGTATTTTTCTTGTCTTTGCAGTTGTCCAGAGTACCAGTGGAGGCGTGCGGACAGTACTCCACTTGCAGTGAGTGCCTGGGCTCTGGGGACCCCCACTGCGGCTGGTGTGTGCTCCACAACATGTAAGTACTGGCTACCCCTGTGATGGAGCTGTATCGACCTATATCCAGAGTTCATACAGGTGCTTGAAATCCCAGCGTCTGCAGCATAATGTGAAAGGCGTGTTTGCAAGCCCATCACAAAACAGAAAGGTCATGTGGTCCCAATGGACGTATGTATTTAGGTCTGTCAATATCCCTTTGTTAACCCATCGGAGTGCAGTTGAGCTATTGATAAAAGATTTTTATGAAAAACTTACAAATTGGGTCCCAGGTTCTTGATTTTGTGGGGCTTTGGTAACTCTTTGAATTAATAATATAACTTTTGATGGCTGTAACATTCAATTAATTACTTGCAACTAACTGAATAAATGTCAACCAGTTTAGTGATAGAATGCAGGTGAAAGTCAGATATCTAGTGCATTTACGTCTATAATTAAACTTATAAGGTCAAAATAATATTTGACAGGGTCATTACACACAAAGTGAGCTATATATCAAGCCTTGATTAGTTAAAATGTTGATAATTAGCTCACAGCTTGTAAAAACTGTTGATCAAAATTAGGAAAAACAAACTGTTTGCATGTGTCACTTTACATGCAATGAGCCCAAATCATTTATTAGCTACAAATTTGAAATTGCTAGAAACTTTTGAACAATAATAATAGTACAATTTTTGGAGGAAGCTTGGAGGGATTACGTCCGAAACGTTGGGAAAACCTGTTAAGAAGTACAGATGATGGGTGAGAAACCTTCCTTTGCAATAATAGTAAGAGTTTTTTTTTTTTCAGAAGTTTGAGAAACAAACATCAGGTAAATGTAGGGAAATGTTTGAAGGAAGCCATGTCCTGGTACGAAAAGTGTCCTGAATTCAGGCGCTCATTTAGATATTCTTTGGCACTCAAAGGGTTAGTCCTAAATCCCATCCATCTATTGCACTGGCCAAAACCGCTCCAAAGTACACAGAATGTGTAGGATAATTAGGATAATTAGTTTATTCGGTGAAACATCCATCCAAGTTACTGTACTTTGAGTGTCTTTAATATTTGAAAACTCCTGCAACAAAAGTCAAAGTACACTTTATCATTTTGCTCAAGTCAAACTAATAACAGCTAGATATTGATATTTGACTAAGCCTAGTGCTACACCTACATGTAAAACACACATAGATATTGTGTTTAATCCAAGCTACCAGGCCTGGGAAGCAAGGGACCAAATGGAGCTCATTCTGCCAACTTTGTCCCGTCTCGGATTGCCTCGTCAGGGCTCGGCTCTGCTCCAATATCCCTCTTAGATCCCTTCACCAAACCTCAAACCGGTGGGATTGTTTATCGGCTTAGACACCAAACCCCGGTGAGAGAGCAGAGGCAGGTAAGCACTGCCAGGAATTTAAAAAAAAACACTGGACTGCAGGTTTTAGCTTGAGGCTCTATCATATCAACATAAGCCAATATTAATATTTAATCACCCATCACCTTTCGCTCAGCTGGGGTGTTCTCTCGCCAATTTCCCCCCCCACATATCAGTCCGTATCAGTTTTGCAGTGGCCCATCAGCGCTTTAATACACAAAAGTCAGCTGCTGTCAAGCCTCTCCCTCTCCAGATTGCAGTGGGAGATAGCTCTTGCTGGGGGCACAGAGTTTTCCCTCTACACTGTAAATTGAAAATTGGTTTCTTGGGTTGGCGCAAGCCCTTGGGTGGACGAGGTGTGTGTGCGTGTGTGTGCGTGTGTGTGTGTGTGTCTGTCTGTGTGTGTCAGTGAGAACGAAGTCCCTAAAGGCCCTAGTGAGACATAGTACTGGCATAAATGTGGAACAAGAAGTTGGAGAGGGTACAGTCTACATAAACATAGCAAAGGAATTCAGGTGATATCTAGAAGTTAGTGTACATTGTACAGTACATTTGTTGAGGCAGGAAATTAGAAATTTGAAAGCCCAAGTCACAAGCACATTATGCTAAATAACTCATTGTCTTTCCATTATTTTAGACACGTGTGTGTTTCACTGTTGTTTTAATCTTGCATTTAAAGCTAAAGCTGGGATAGCTATCTTTCAAACAACAGAAAAATGAAACATGTTATAAAAATCAATTTACCTCGTTATATGTCTCAAGAGAGTTTAGTGATATCACAACACGGTGGTTGAGTGGATAGCACTCTCGTTTCTCAGCAAAAATGTCCTGGGTTTGAATTCCGGTCGGAGCAGGGCCTTTTTGAGTGGAGTTTTCATGTTCTCCCCATGTCTGTGTAGGTTTCCTTCAGGTACTCCGGTTTCCTCTACCTCTAAAAACTGTAGTTCAGGGTGAATGGGTGTGTGTTTGTGAGTGCCAATGTGGGACAACGGATGCAAATTATCCCATGGCTACAATCCGGAGTGATGTGCTCATTAACATGCACTGTCCCAACCAAGTAAACAATATAAATAAAAATAATGCATGTGTGTTTTTTATCGCACATTTATATCAGCCAGAAAAAGTGTAAAAGAGAGGAGCGCCCTCACACGTCTAAGATAAGGGCGAGCCCTCATCTTAGACGTATGCACAAGCAAGCATATTTTTTTCTCGTAAGATAAAGACAGAATGTAGCGGCCTGATTTATTCATTTTACTATTACAAGACAATATTATTAGTTAAAATATCCTGGATTTCATGCTAGAATACATATAGACATAAGCTTTAAAAAGTCACCATCTTTTAGCCATTTACTCGTTGTGCCAGTGCTAGTATTGCATAGCCAATTAATACAAATGAAGGTATATTGTTATTATTGCACATGTCTCCATTAGTAAGTAGTATAGCTAGTGTCTTGCCCAAGGACACAGCCACAAAAGGCCAACAATCAACAATATCAGACTCACAGCATTATCCACAGATCCCAAAAATAGTCTCTAATAGATGGATGTAGATTGTGCGAGTGAGTTCTTAGATATAGGTATTTAAGACTAGAGAGATTAAATGGTCAGAGCTCAGGATTTCCCCAAAGGACTCTGGGAAACTCTCCAAAATGCCATCTAGAGATTCAGATTTCAGTGGGTCACTGAGCCATACCCCTGGACGGTATGAGTGTCTATAACTACTTAAGGCACTATAATGTGAGTCTGGACTCGCAAGTTTTGATGTTTATAGCCATTACTATCAAATATCTCATATCATGACCCAATAAGCCTTTGGACTCTTTTGGTTTAAATTTGCTAAGAAAATCAATCATCATGGTAATTATTGCTATGACATTTGGTCATAATGTTCCTCCATGATATTGTACAAAACATACATAAAACTAGCCATAGATGCAAAATATGAGCTTCAAACAACTTCCTATGAAAAATGTGGATATTTTGGTGTAAAAGTGCAGCCTAAATAACAATTTGAACCCACAAACAATTATCCTCAATACTGCCGATGTCTATTTAAGTTTGGTTTGCTTTTTTAATACATAGTGATCTTATACTTATGCATTTTGGCATTCGAGAAAAAGGTTTGGGCACCCCAATATAGGGAATTAGCCCCTATTTTAATGGTCAGGTACAATAAGAGGTGCTCTCAATCGTTCTCACAAATTGTTAAACTGTTACTTAAGGTTTTATAATGAATATGTTGTGGGATTTGGGATGTTTTTAAAGGTTGGTGCACAAACAAAGTCGTAAAAACTCAAACAACTTGCTATTGATGGACGCCCGGTTTGTCCTTGGTTCTGATTCACCTCCAGGTTCCTCTCCCAGCGCTTGTGAATTCTTAACAAGGTGAAGCTGTAACTTAAACCATCCAGTGTCACCTTCACCACAGGACAGCCACCCTTTCAGACCTCTGCTTTTACCGCTTACGGTTTGGAGGGCGGCCAAATCCCTCACAAATTAACAAACGCAATCTTACCGCTATAAATGGAAAGGTGTGAAAATGTCACCGTTTGGCTTGTAGGTCATATCAAGCGGATTAATGTTAAGATAATTATGGAAAATATACACGAGAAATGGCACACAAAAGTGGTGTCTCAAGGGCTGTTTAGTCCTTGTGGATTTAATGGATGTGTGAGGTCAATTGTGGAAACATGAACGATAATTTGAAAATTGACTGTTGTGTTAAAAATACAAGAACATCTTAGTACGGCTCTGGGGCCAGGACTTCCTTGACTAAAGTTTCTGGGCCATCCTGTTTACATAACAGACAATAAATAAATAAATACATACTATGTTTATGGAATGGCATTAGAGAATGTAGAGATTGTAACGGTTTTGAGAGAGAGGAACTAGTCAGATGGTGATACTTTTGTAGTTGAAAGTTTGGTACACCAGCTTATGTATATCTACAATTTTGGAGCAAACACTTTATATTACTGTACATTCTAAACTCGAATAAGCAGTCATATCCAGTTGAGTGACTCAGCTCACATCTAAAATTTAATTAATTGTTCACTGAGAAATCACCATTACTTCGAAGTGTTGTCCAAATGCTCCCATAACTGTTTTGAGTTATGTTGCACACAGACAACAGACAAACAACAATGACCACTTTACCTCCTGGTAACAATGTGATTGTAATATTGTATGTATGATAATGATAATAAATGTCATAAACTCATGCTCTAACCCTAACCCAAATATTATCGACACCAAACAATTTTATTTCCACAATTTGTATTAACATGTATTGAATTCCATGAACAGAGTTACGCCAGAGTCTCAGTTTGGTTGCCAGTGAAATGCTTAGTTGTTGGTTGTAGCAATAAAAAACATGTATTTTGCCCACAGGAGGCATGACCTGTCCACACACTGAGAAGATCTGTCCTCAATGTCCAGGTTATAAAGCACAGTTACATGTCATTGCCCTGAGTACTTTAAAAGTTCACAGGCTACAAACCTTACCATTAAACTGCTTTTCCCTCATAGGCTGTAATTCCTATAACTTTTATTGCCTCTAAATGCTGAGCTGAAGCAATAAATAACAACATGCAGTTCTTTTTAAATTGTTGTTAAGGATAGTTTAGTTTTACCAATCAACCTTGAAATCACCTTTCTTCTCTCAGGGCAAACAACACACGCACACACATTGACCGGCTCACTATGACCGTTACCTTTATTTACTCTATAGATTGTTGTTGAAGCGCTGTTAGAGAGAACACCAGGGGAAGAGGAGGAAGCCGATCAATATTACAGCCAGGAAACCAGGAGGAGTGTGCGCCTGTGCGCCTGTGCAGCTTCAGTCGTTGTCCTTCACTAACACTCAGCACTTTGCTCTAAAGACATCACTGCCATCATATGTTTGTGTTCCAAGTGCATATCATTACTCGGTATTAGTCACACAGAGTTCCTTTGCTGTCTTGTTACAATTCATGTCTCTTTCAACTTTTCCTCAAGCTAGCTCCAAAGTACATTTCTGGCGGTTACTTGCGAGACGGTTACAGTTTATTTATGCGTCTATTATCTGGAAATCCTTATTCTAAAGAAATGACTCTTATCTGGTTTTCAAATGAAGGGAAAAATTAACTGTACATGACATTTTCATCCTGCACTCGTTACAAGCAGTTTGTGTTATGTTTAAGTAATATATTCAATATGAAGTATTAAAAATTGACTTTGATGGTTATGAAGCTTATGCGGATGTTCAGACTGAAAGATCGAGTGCCTGCCAATCACACAGCTCTGCCAGCCTCGAGCCTCAGCCAATCACACAGCCCCGCCAGCCTCCTGCCAACCCTCTCACAGCAAAGCGGGCAGTTTAAAAGGCAGCCACTTCCTGACAAACAACGATTCCTGAGGCTCTTAAACACCCACCACCTCCCCAGCACTCCCTCTGCCTCCTGCTCTGCCTCTGGCTCCTGCTCTGCCTCTGGCTCCTGCTCTGGCTCTGGCTCTGGCTCCTGCTCTGGCTCTGGCTCCAGGCTCCTGCTCTGGCTCTGGCTCTAGGCTCCTGCTCTGCTCCTGCTCTGGCTCCTGCTCCGCCTACGCCCCATTCACACCATACTCTAGCCACCACCAGTGCTTGACCCCGGGGGATCTGAGATCATCTTCAGCTGCAATCAATCTAATTGCTGCAAGTGTCACTGCCGGGGTCAATGCGACAAACAAATAAATAATTTTGAATGTATTAATTGTGTCTTTGGTCTCTTCAGATTGAAATACTTGTATGTTTTACAGGAAGGAAATTGCTCTTAACATTGCATTGGTAGGAGGGCGTATGTCAGAGTGTTACAAGTTTGACTTCTGCCTTGTTTGAGGAGCATAAAGGCAGAAGGCACAGGGTATGTGTTTGTGCCAAAAAGTTTATGCCATTAGTTTGAATTAAGTTAAAGTCAAGGGGCTGGTGCTATGAGACTTGGGTGGCATCTCTGACTGCCACCCCCCTGACCCAGAAATGGATTAAAGGGCAGAAAATGGATGGATGGATGGAAGTTAAAGTCAACAGCAAAAAAAAAAAAATCTTGCTATGGAAGTTGAAAGAAACCAGACTTTTCACAAACCAAGAAATAACCATGTTTAATGTAATGATAGTTTTCGGAAATTGTAATTGCAGTGACTCGGTTTGTAATACCCGGTAATCCAGAGGTCGATCCCAGCCAAAGTGCTCGCTGTTGTTGTGATTTTGATAGAAATCAGGCTGCTATTCACGCTCTTTAGCGTACTGGCCATCGGCCCAGATTTGGACCATCCATGAAAACACAAAACTCAGAGAGCTCTTGTGTTGTCACATTTTAATCTCTATGTGGGTACTATAAATTATTGTTGATATTTGATACCACAAATATTATTCAGAAATACACATTTTTAAAAATCTTTAACTCAACATAATAATTGTTTTCTCAGTCTGTCAGCTATGTTTAAATTGTATTAGAAATGTCAAATATTTTCCTGTTTATGTAAATCAATTTACAATCTATACTTTCCTAATTTAATATGGAATTTTGATACACGTTTAGGTATGGATTCATAGCTGAGTTATATACTATTTTTGATAACCCTAGTCTGCATATTTACCTTCAACTGGCCACAATAATAGGATCATAAACAAAAGTTTTCATCTTTGTTTTTTGTACTTCAAGAAAATAAATCTTAGGCTAAACATATCTGCAAAGCTTTTTTGGATTCTAGGAATATTGCAGGCAAAAGGCACCTCTCTCCACCATCTTAAGTGGAAGATATATGGTGAAACAAGTATGAAAGGTAAAAATACTTTCCGCCTGTAGTGCCCTATACTACCACCAGGAGGAGTTGAATATGTATTTGTTTTTTGTTGCCAAAGATGAAAATTACTTGCTGCATCTGTGTACTTGTAAAGAACATAATTTATGGGTAATACTTTGGTTTCAAATGCAGAAAACTGCTTTGAGTGTGTCATAGTGGGTTATGGCATCAGTTCATTTATGTATTTCTGTCATTTCTGGCAGTTCTGACGATTTCCGGTGTTTAAATGGAATAGGCAGAAGCTAAAGCTTACAGACCCTTTAGTAAGTGTCCTATCACAACTATCACGATAACTATGCAGACAACACTCAGATCTATGTCTCACTGACTGCAGGAGAACATGGACCAGTGGACTCACTCCTTCACTGTATCCAACAGATCAGTGAGTGGATGCAAAAAAACTTCCTTCAGCTAAACGCAGACAAAACTGAAATGATTGTCTTTGGTCCCCAGAAACAAAGAGAGAGCATCATCTGTCAATCTAGGGGTAATACAGGACTCAGACTTAAATTTTAATAGCCACATCAAATCAGTAACATCAGCAGCTTTTTACCATCTAAAAAACATTGCCAGGATCAAAAACATAGTGTCTAAAGCAGACTTGGAGATTCTTATCCATGCATTTGTCTCCAGTAGGTTAGACTACTGCAATGGCCTGCTCACAGGTCTGTCCAAACAGGCTGTAAAACAGCTGCAGTACATTCAAAATGCAGCAGCTCGAGTCCTGACTAGAACCAGGAAGTACGACCACATTAGTCCAGTTCTCAGGTCTCTGCACTGGCTTCCTGTGGCTCAGAGAATAGACTTTAAAACAGCTCTGCTTGTGTACAAGTCTCTCCATGGCCTCGCACCAAAATATATTAGTGACATGTTAGTCTCATATGAACCAGCCCGGACTCTGAGGAGCACAGGGACTGGACTCCTGTTAGTGTCCAGAGTCAGAACTAAACATGGGAAGGCTGCTTTTCAGATTAATGCTGCTAAAATCTGGAACAATCTTCCTGAAGATGTGAGACAGGCCTCCTCTCTGACAATGTTTAAAACCAGGTTAAAAACAGTTCTGTTTAGCTGTGCATACAACTGAGGGATTTTATATTTGTATCTTTCTTTTTAATGTTCTGTGATTATTTTTGATTTTAATGCTTTCTTATTTTGTTCAGCACTTTGAATTGACATGTGTATGAATTGTGCTATATAAATAAACTTGCCTTGCCTAGTACACATGTTAAACTTAAATATCTGCTACACTCAAATTCAAATCAGTTTACTCCATACCTCAGCCTATGTTGAACATTATTAAGCAAAGTCTTCAAGTGTTGCACACTTCTGCAGTCTTTTAAATCTACAACTCATTTCAGACATTTACTTCAATAATAGAAACACAATGCATTTTTACATTTGATCCAATGCCCGGCTTAATTAACATATCTGGCCCTCTCAGGAAATACCTTCCTTCCTCTGTATCAGGATGGGGAATTTATAATTCTTTTCCTTTACTACAGCACTCAGACAGGAGTTTTTAGTCAGAATGGTATTATACACTCTATATATGTTATAGAGTGGATGTATCTGAAATAACTCCAAGTCTGTTACGGATGAGAAACAATGTTGAAGTGGTTAAAAGGTCATATATTTTCATTTTGTTTGATGTCCTTAACTGTTCTTGTCTGTCGATGCTAAATCAGAAGTGTCCGCTTTTGACAGATACAGAACCAACGTCGGCTCAAACACAGCTCTATCATTAAGTATCCATCCAACAAACCTGATGATCTGCAGCATTAAAGAATATGTTAGCCTGACGATAGCTACAGTATGGTGTGTCAGCCGTCACTCACGACTGAATAAACTTGCTTGTCAACGATGTCGTCGTGCCTGGCATCCAAACTTTTTTGGAGTAGTTTATTTCGAGGATGAATGACATGAGATTTAGCACCTCTACAGAGGTGAAATCGTAGCTGTAGCCAGGATCTGTTTTTGCTGAATTTTCTTCACGTTAATGACTGCTTTGACATATTCCATTTTCACTGAGTGAAATAAGACTAAAACAGCAATAGACGGAACGTAATTTATTCTCTGCACAAATTATATAGTTGGAAACAGACTCTTTCCAGATATTTATAGTGTTAAGTTGAGAGTTCTGTGTAATATTTTCTGGCACCAATAAACAAGCCAATAATTATTTTCCAAACAGCTCCTGCCATTGACAAATCTGAGGTAAAGCAGTATTTTCTGGTAAAATATGCATTATTGAGTTGGCCCAATATATCAGATTTGGTTAATTACCTTTAGAAATGCACTATTGTGAAACTGGCAAAGCAAAAAACTACTTCTTGGTGACAAGCAAAAGTTTATAATTGCACTGACAAATAGCCATGAAACTTAGAAGCACGACTAACCACTCATGACTTCAAAGCATGAACTTACAAGGCTGGCTAACGACTTCTAACCTGTAATAATGCACTAAGAAGCATGGGCAACTTCTAACCTGTGTTAATGAACCTAGAAGCATGGCTAACCCCTTATGTTACTGAACTTAGAAGCAGGGCTAACCACTTCAAACACGTGTTAAGAACTCAAAAACACTGCTAACCCCTTCTTATCTGAATTATTGAATTGAATGCATAGAAACACATTATATCACATATTATAGAGGATGGTGATTAAGAAAGAAGACATTTTATTTATAGAGCACGTTATATGGATGAATACAAAAGGATGGACTTAGAAAACAAAGCGGAACAAAACTGTTATGTAATATAGCCCTATTATAGCCAAAAGAAACTTTTTAGAACAAGTCCAAAGAGTAAGTCTCTTTTTGTATTCTGCAGAAATCCAGGCTGTTGCCAAATGTTTAACCTTTTCAGAGAGAACAGCTAATTGGCAGATCTATTGGATATTTTTCGCTCTGCTCTTTCTTCCTGTTGCCGAGTCTTGTGTTACCTCCGCCGGCTTATTACCGGAGTATGCCACACTAAGTCTAATTAAATGGCAGCACAACAATTAGCATGTAAACAGTGTCCAGTTGGCCTCGCGCTGCTGGGAGCTGTAATTGCTTTGAAACATAGACTCTGGGAAAAAGCGGTTAATGGCTAAAGTTTCCTCTGTCCGAAGAAAAAAACTGCTTGTACCTCGTACTTCTGTCTTTTTAGTTTAGAGTCGTGCTCAGATAGCCATCCAGCATTACGCTATGACCAGTGCCGGCGTGGCTAATCGGGAGAGCCGGGAGGTTTCCCGGTGGGCCGGTTGGGCAAAGGGCCGGTGGGCTGGATGTTGTATGTGGCTAGTTCGGACTTGGCCGGCGGCCGTGCTTTCCTGACACCGCTGTTCACCGCAGCCTTCTCGGACCTGTCGCTCGCCCGTGCGCACTGCCTCTCTCTCTCTCTCTCTCTCTCTCACCCACACACGAGTAAACAGCACACACACTTCTGGCTAGTCTCATTTGGCCGCTTTCATTGCTTACGATGTGTTCTGCAACGGCCTGATTGGTTGTCTGTAGATTGTAGGCGGGATTAAGCGAGAGCGCGGGCCATAGATCAGGTTGAATGACAGATAGAAACTGAAGCAAGCGCCGTTTCTCAGACATGACATCTGTCCAACACGAGTGTTTTTAAAATGGAAAGGAACAAAATCAAGGGCTGAGCAGAAAAGATTAGAATAAAAAAAAGGAAAGCTCTTGAAGCTGAAGCAGCCAAATGTGCAAAGTTGGTAGTTTTTTTCTATAAAAAGTGCTCCGCCGATGAAGAGGCATCAGACCGCGGTAAGCTAGCAAAAAAAACATGCAAAACATTGTGGCAAAACATGACGACGTGATTCCCTAAATGATTAGCACTCCGTCATTACATTTATTGCTTCTTGGGTCCTCAGATACAACAATCGTTCATTCATATTAATGAAGAGCCTCAGGAATGGGCAGGTAAAAACCAAAAAGATTGTATTTTTAATCAAATTTGACTAAGCCACTAAGGCCATGAATTTATTTATTTCATAATGTATAATGTATATTGCATAAATTACATTTTTAACTTCTTTGTACATTAGGAAAGTAACAGTTGAATATTTTGTGTGTTTGTCAAAAGATGTGAAGCATTTATGCTCATATCTACAGAAAAGACATCCTTTGTCATTGGATAATGACAATTATCATAAACAAAGTTGCATAAACAAGTGCACTTCTACAGAGTTTACTCATGTTTTAATGTGCTTCATTTTGCTATTGTTAATTTGGGTTTGATTGATTTAAATAGTGTGCAGTTTGTGTTTTCTCATCTTGATAGAGGTTAACATTTAGTTTGCTTTTAGTTCTTCCCTGGGACAACATTCAAGTACGTTAAGATTAATTTTGGTTTTGTATAAAGTTGTAGCAAGCACTGTTTTGTCTTAGTGTTGTATTTGCATTAGTCTTTGTTTTTGTTTAGTCTTGAAAGGAGGATGATAGTTTAATGGTTTCGAGTCAATTCAATGTATTATAAAAAAAATATAGCCAAATCTTTGTGAATGACAATTATTTGAATGAAAATTGACATTGTTCTAAAATTTGTGAAATTCATGCTTTTTATATCCACATAAGTCTAGGGTCAGTCTAAAATTTGCTACAATTCATATTGTGATACCAGAATATTAAAATATCATGATTTATTCAAATGCATTATTGAGTTATTTTGTGACTAGCACTGAGAAGTCTAAAGGAGTGAACGAAGAATAATTTTAATACCATTAGTCTTGTAATTTACAAAACTTGATTTTAGGCCACCTGCTGGTTGTTATGGATATTACAACAGCAGGCAGTTCAGTTTTTTTTTTGATAGACTACTTTATCAGAAAGGCCGGTCTGACCCAGAATTCCCGGGCCAAAAAATTGTCCCACTCCGGCCCTGGCTATGACCACCAGATTTTGATGTCAGGCCTAATACTGCAACCATGTGTGTATTCACCTGTTGTACAATAACAACATATAGTTATTGTTTACTAGTTTGGCTTGGGAGATAATTCTATGATGGCAGCAGAATGACGTGAAAAGTTATATCTTTTCATGTGAACAATCAAATTCAGCCTAAAATGACAACTTTTGGAGAGAAAAAAATAATAATTCTGTGAGTGAAATGATATGCAGTGGTGTGTTTGATGTGTGATGGGGAGCTCTCTGAAGTGTGCGCCCAGGGGAAGATGGCCATCCCACGGGTACGGCCCAGTGCTCGCTCTCCTCTCTCCCTCGTGTCTCCGAGCGCTGGGGGGGGGCTTGAGGGAAGGAAACAAGGCCAAGAAGTGACAGGGTCATTGGAATGGAACGGAGCACACCCCAGCAGCCACCTTCAGCGTCGTTCCAAACTGTCACCGTACAGGCTGAAGGTGCATCTTAGCCCTGCACTGAAAATGGGAATGTCGAGGAGAAGTTTCTGTGTGATCACTTTCATTAGTTTTTAACTTATTGAAAGCAGCGTACTACTTTGGCAAGTTTGAATGTATGCAGTCATAGTCATAGTACCATTAGTGTTTAATAAACTTTGTATATTTTTATTCATCCAGAATAAAATAATTATTTTATTTTTATTTTATAATAATAAAATTATTATTTTATTCTTCAATAATTATTGAAGAATGCTTCAATAATTGCTTCAATTACCAAACACATAGGAGCCTTTTTTTGTCTCCCTTGGTCCATAGGGTAGCGAGATGCCCAATGTCCATGAATGTTAATACATAATACATACGTTAAGATTTGACAGTTGCCAAAAATTCATGCAGGTGAAATCAAGTGAGAAGCAGTGAGAGTGAGTTACACAGAGATTAGTTTGTGTAAGCCCTCAGTCGTACAGGGATTAGTCAAAGCAAAGGAAGGTTTCTCACCCATCATCTGTACTTTTAGCAAGTTTTCCCGACGTTTCGTCCTCAATCCAAAGGACTTCTTCAAGGAATGTATTCTCAGACCGCGCGTTGAATTCTCAGGCCGCGCGTTGGAGATTTATCCACTCCATTTATCCGTTTATCCACACCCATAGGTTCTAAATCTCCAATGCGCGGTCTGAGAATTCATTCCCTGAAGAAGTCCTTTGGATTGAGGACGAAACGTCGGGAAAACTTGCTAAGAAGTACAGATGATGGGTGAGAAACCTTCCTTTGCTTACACAGAGATTATCACATATCACAACATAGCACTAGTCATCATAGTTTGTTGTGGTGAACTATATTTAAGGGGTAGTAATCACTCTTGTACTTTGAATTTAGAATTGGAGACCTCCTCACCTCAATAATAAACTAGATCCAAACTAAACCAGGTCTAAACTAGACAAACATTGCACATAGTTAAATCTAGACTGTTCCACAAAACTCATGCGTATTTTGAACCTCTTTGCAGTGAGCGCACAAGTCCCTTCCTGTATCAAAGTTGTGGCCATTTCTCTCTGTCGCCTTCTGTCATCACAACACACTGTGGCAAGGGCTGTCAAAAGAGGCAGAGCATAAACCAGAAAGAGGAGCGACAGCAGACACAGAGAGACTGAGGCCAACGCAGATAGAAAAGGAAGAGAGAGGTGTGTGGCCATGCATTCAATAACCATCCAAAGCTTAAGGAAAAGGAAGCACTCTGTAGACGTGCAATGATGAGAAATGACTGCCTTTCAAAAGCTCTGACACGTTCATCTTCTGTGTGATGTAGGAGGAAACAATATGCTACATATGTTTATGCTCTGCTGCCGTATTCCATGGGGGATCTTTACAGTGACATGGCAGTGACGGCCGATACCCCAGTTATTATGTATTTTTTACCAACACTCAATATGTTTTTTTCCCACTTTTTTTGGACAAATTTCAAAGATTCAAAGAAGATCATTGTCATATACTGTTCATTGAACCACTAATGCAATGGCATTTTATATGCTTTTCTGTTGAGAAAATACTATAGTTACTTAAAACAATTTGCAGTAATTACTGTCACTGATTATATAAAAGGCTAATGTCGAGTGAGAATAAGCTGTTTGTGAGCAGCATCGTTCTGGACTTGCAGCGCCTCCTAGATTGGAACAGTGCGAACCGAACATATTGTGGTTGCGTTCGGACCATCCATCCATCCATCCATTTTCTACCCTTTAATCCATTTCTGGGTCAGGGGGGTGACAATCAGAGATGCCACCCAAGTCTCATAGCACCAGCCCCTCACTGACCCTCTGCAGGTGGTGAGTCCACAGGAGGACGGCTGCTCTCTGAGTTTGAGCATAGCCTTGATCTTTCAGTGGGGGCTTTGGACAAAGTGGGGTTAAGTGTCTTGCCCAAGGACACAACGACAGCAGTCATCAGTGGGAGTCAGTGGAGAAGGTGCAGAGGTGGGTGCGTTCGGACCTTCCTGATGTTTTGGGCCCTGTTGATGACTTGGTTGGTTGTATGTCCTGTAGAGAGGACAAGGCTTGTCCTCAGATTTTCTGTGCATTCTTTATCGCGTGCAGGTCTCTGAGTTTTCCTCCAATGATTTTAGAGCAAGTTTTCACAATACTCTTTAACTTGTTTCTGTCTTTCAGTTACATTAAACTCCATATGTGTGGTACAACCAAACTGAATGACATGTTGTGTTGCCTGTAAAGAATAAGAAACCTTCTTCTTTGCACTTTTGTTTCCCTTGCCAAAATTTTATTTTAGAGGCTTGAACTGTATTCATGTGTGTGTAAGCTATCCAATTTGTGTTTTGTCCACATACAGCAGTAAAGGGATCACGGCCACTGGTCCAAGTAATGACTCTCCCACTGGTGAGTCCAAGGCAGCCGTGCTCCGTGGAACACTGCTCTTAATGGAGCCACAGCAGCAGTTTTTATGTTGTTGCTTGTGTGAATATGTGTGCGCGTTTACCAAATCATGTGGGGACTGCGATCTACTCAGCCAGTAATTTACATGGGTATGTTTTATGTAAGAAGACACACATGCGTTGCCTGCAGCTAGTGGCCATGTGCATTGGTTTAAAACAGCATATCTAGTTTCATTTCACAACTTTACATCAATTTGAGTATGATATTATTTTGTGCAGGACATTTTCTTTTATTTTTATTTTATTCGTTTCTGTTAGTGATCTTAGTCTTCTATTTCATATAATTATTTAGGACTCCACCTTTTGTCTTTTACACTACCGAAAAACACTAAAGGGTAAACAATAATCCTGTGTATCTTCTTGACCAAATGTGTTGCTCTAAAATAAGGGTTAGGGCCGCATATTTTAGGCAAACTGCTGGGGCGGCACGGTGGCTGAGTGGATAGCACTCTCGCTTCTCAGCAAGAAGGTCCTTGGTTTGAATCCCGATTGGAACAGGGTCTTTCAGAGTGGGGTTTGCATGATCTCCCCGTGCCTGCATAGGTTCCTATTCAGACTCCAAACTGTAAAAGTCAGTCAAATGATCAAAATGGGCTGGGCATAAAATGGTGTAAGCTATTTTGCCTCCTGAAGTGTATTACAGACCATGTGTTTACAGTAGTCTGAAATCCAGATGTGTGCATGAAATGGAGCTGGCTGAAAAATATATATAGAGCCATTTGAGTGTAGCTGTGACACATGCAGAAGTAACTAGTACGGCCCCGGGCTCTCTGAGTGCAGAGGCCTATGCTGTGTGATGATGCATGGTTACTATGGTAATTGGATCTTTGAGAGGATGCAGACGTCTGTTAAAGTCTAGTCATTTTCCATAGGGAGGCTGTAAAACATGTATTTGAAAGAAAATAGGGCTCAAAGCATTGTTCCGCTACTTTGCTTTTTTTACCTACAGTGGCAGAGCTGTATGTCTCTATGTTGACTACTACACTTTTTTGTTTACTAATACAAAAACTAAACTACTCACTATTTAATAATCTCACAAAAAATACAAATTTCACCTTTTTACTTCAACTGTTACATGGTTGAAGTAAAAAAAAAGTAATATACAATGTATTTGAAATTTGATCAGGGAAGCTCGGCTGATGGCTATAATTGGTTAAATCTATACAGACACAGGGACACAGAGAGAGCACACCCAGGACCTTCTTACTGTAAATTCCTCACCACTGTAAGAAAACAAGAGCAATTAGCTATTGGAATCAGGAAAGTCAGTTTTAACTTATAGAAGCATTCCATAAGTAATGAAAGACAATATAATATGTAAATCCTCAGGATGTGGGGAAGGAACCCACTGATAAAAATGATCACATTCAACTTAAAAAGATATCTTTTAAGACATGTCATGGAGTGTGATACAGAAGTGATTCCAAAAATCCTAAACATGATGAACCATATGAAAATCTATAGTCAGGGCTGTGAGCATATGTGCCTCCACAGGTGTCATGCAGTCATTGTGTACACAATGACACACACGGTTCTGTTGGGATAAACCAAATGTTTATGAAACAATTTTTTTTTACAGCTGCAGCTTTAATTGAAATGTACAATGAAACAACATAAAGAGTGATCCATTGTGCACTACAATGGATCCACAAACATGTATGTGATCGTTAGGCCAATACCAAACTTGCCCGGTGATGTGTGAAGCTTGGAGACAGAAAGATGGGAAGAAAAGGTCAACTAAATCAATACAAGCCCTTCATTTGAGTAAGAAGATAATATAAGTGAGTGAATGTTACGGCAGTTCAAAGGGATGCTTAAAAATCATAAAGCAGTTGAATTTTGAATGCATTGTACATTGCCATTTGGATTGACATTCCCATCAGCAGCCCTCGTGCCCTCTCCCCAGCTCCTCACTTTGGCTCTAATTGTGTCACCTTATCAACCGCTGCGAGAAACAAGAGTGCAGATTAGTCCTCATTCACACACAATCTAATCTAATCCTTTCAGCGCGAGCTCTTAATGTGTCATTCGCAGTCAGTCGCAGCCCCGCACAAAGCCACTATTTACCAACAGCACGAGCAGCCCTTGATCGATGAATGCACCTAAAAGACGGCTTTGAAACGACTCGCTAAGGTCGCTGGTTGAAATATGAATTTGAAAGTTTCTGCATGTTATAGTATTGACCAAATACAAGCTTTTGAATTGAGCTAAGACAGAGTTCGAGGGTGCTTGAAATACATTCTGAGGAAATATTTTGCCTTTTTATGTCTAAGCCAAAAACATATTTATTCAGACTGGCTTTTGATACATAGGATTGTTTATATATTGGACAGAAACAAAGCTTGAGTGATGACCCTGAACATATTCATAGAGATGACTTGTTTCAGAATGGGTTGTTCAAACACTTTGTAAAACTCTTTTCAGCATGACATTAATGTAAAGTATTAAATAGCGATATGTAGCAATGTAATGATTGACTTGCCAGACCTACTTGAAATAAATTCTCAGGATTTTTTTTTACATTCTTGAAAATGTCAAGATAACATTTTTATTTTCTTAACCTTGACCCTCTGTATTGTAAAGGCTTCATAAATAAAGATTTATTGCATGATATTTACTTGCTGATGAAAGATAGTAGCATTTTTAGATTTATTTTCAAAGATTTTCACCAAATGTGAAATACTGATACAGGAAATGAATGAATGTCGTTATCGAGGCACTTTTTGAATTTGAGTTTTGCCAAATTGAGTCATGTATACCTACACGTTATTGTGACTTCTTGAATTAGAGTCAATGTAATTTGCTTTGGATTAGAGCAACAAACATTTTTAGACCCGGGATAGAACTGGTACCACTGTTTGTTTTTTTTATATGAGGTATTTTGTTCATTTGTTTGTTCTTGGTAATCTACGCATTAGTCATGATTGGGCTGTGTATTTAAAGCCACCCTGTGTATTTTTTACAGCTGCTCCATATGAAAAAACATAACTAATAACAAATGTGACCTTTTTAAGAATATTTACCTTCTCCATGTTTTTTGAATTGTATTCATAGGCTTAGAATTGATCTTATAAGTGTCCATGAGAGAGGGGTGCTCTCCGTGTCAATGAGCCATCTTGAAAAACAGTGGTGGGTAAGGGACAAAAAGGATGCGAGAATCGCATTTTCGTTGAGCTCCTGATATCGTTGCTTTCACAAGTTGGAAGAAGGAACCATGGAGGACCACAGTTATGTAAAAGAACAACCCGAACAACAATCTTTTAGAAAAATAATTATGCAGAATTCCAGCGTCATAGCAGCAAAGTGTCAACATCGCAAACCACACGCACAAAGACAACGTTAACACAACAGGAGGCACATTGTGTAGTTTGCACACAACACAGTCACATGTGAACAATAAGAAACTTTTTCACACTGACAATAATGAGAACGAGGCAGAATCAGCAACACAGTCTCAGGATGTTCTGACCCGATCCGAGCGCAGTCCAACTATGTCACGAGTTTCAACTAAATTTATTCAGGGAAAAAGCCTCAAATAAAACACACACAGAATCCCCACAAAACAATTGCCAGAATACTTTATCTGCAGCGTGAGTGAATGTTCTGTTTTCTTACCGTGATGCAGATAGGGCTTCTGTACTATATTGGACTGCAATATAAGATCTCAAAGCTAGATGGCACTAAAAAATTACACAGTGTACCTTTAATCGAATGTTACATTCTCAACTTTACCTGGAGCCAGATTACTCTTTCAACATACTCCTTTGGCCACTATCCAAAGCACATGACGAAAGGAAAAATAATACCCACTCTATAGAAATTCAACATTGAGCATTCTGTTTGGGGTAGGCTTTGAGGGTTGAACAGATGTTTTAAAGCTAGAAAAATACCATCTTGTGAACAAGACTTACATCCTTGCAAGCTCTCCTTTGCTTTTACCTAATGAGAGCTGGTTGGCCTAGTGAGGGATGGTACTCTCACTTATTCTCTCTAAACTATTTTGAGGGATATACAGTTGTGGGATTTTTTGACATAGCTGATATTCTAGATTGTCAAAGTTAGGTATTCCAGCTTTATAGATGGCAACTTCTGCTTTCAATTATAAGCCAAATAATCGCTCCATTTTTGTTGGATAATCAGCAACGTATACTTTGCATTGTAGCTTCCCAAATGTAGTCCTGTAAAAGTATTTGACAAAAGGAGCAGACAGAAAGGTAGAGGAACACAATGGAACTTAAAGCGTCTAAATCCCTCCTCAAAACAGCTTAGCCCTAAACGCCGCAGAGAACGCCAACAATACCCGCGTCCCTCAAAGCATGCTTCAATTTGCTTTTTCGATTCTCAACACTCTGCCCCTTCCTCTTGTTCTCCTCTTTCCTCTCAGAGATTATTTTGTTTGGTTTCCATCTTTTAAACCGCTTTACTATGAAGGACTCATGTCAGGTCGAAGCGCACTAACCCCCCCCCCCCCCCCCTCCCCCCCCCTCCCCAGTCCCCCCAGTTTTTCTGGCTTTTGAGGGACTCCTTCAGAAGTCGGCTCCTGCGTTCATTAACTTTCTTACAGAAGTTGTAGGGCTCTTCGTGGATTTGCTAGTTTGGTAATTACGCTGCCACTTTTGGTCCAAATCAATGTGGGATTATCGTTGGATATGTTTGTGCGAAGATTAGAAGAACAAAGTGTGTTTTGTGTGGGTGAAATAGAGTGAAACTTTGGCTTTTTAATTGTGACATGTTCGAGGAAAGTCGTGATGATGAATGAGCATGTGCTCTTTGTGGCCCTCTTTGTGGAAAAATTATTGATTGAATATCACTTTTATATCACTTTTTTATCGCATTAAGAGCTTTTTTCATACAGTGCGTGCAGAATGTGGTGAAATGAAAAAAGCCACCCAAAATGCAGGACTGAAAATAAAGTAATTTTATGGCATAAAACCAAAACCAATGGTTAGCACTTGTGCTTCACAGCAAGAAGGTCCTGGGATCAATACCACCTTCGGATGGGACTTTTTTGCACGTTCTTCCTGTGTTTGTGAAGGTTTCCTCCCCATACTCCTCTGCTTCCATCACTTTTTGGTGTGAGAGGAAACATGCCCATAAAAATATTCCTCTTGTAATATATTATCACAAAGATATTATTGTTTTCAGTCCTTATAGTCTCAATACAGAAGCCACAATGTAGGTTATTCTCCACTTATACAGTGAAATAGCCTCTTGAAAGTTCTGATCTGGCTGTTTCCTTCTTCCGGTGTCTAAATGAATCGTCACCGTGCCAACAGAGTTGCACAGGGATAAACGTCGGCCACCTGTGAATCTCATTTTCGCACACTGGGCTTCAAAATCAAAACCGGTCCCTAACATAATGGCTTTTTCAGCTTCTGTTTGAGGAAACCAGAGACTATAATATCTCTGGGAATCCATTTCAGACCAGTGGCTCGCAGTAAATACCTCTGCAAGCACAAAAGCTCATAGTCATTCTCCCAGCGCACTGTAAATGACGGGATAAGACCACCTGGATGGTATTAGCCCCAATGAAATGTACCCTAACCCCAAGCATGTCCCCTCCACCTGCACTTGGCATGGGCCATGAATGCCAGTCATTAAGACAGCGCAACAAAAAGCCAGGGCTGTGCATCTGTCCCAGAAGACCGGCTCTGGTTCTGCATATAGAGCACCCATTGTTTTAAAGACCAGCCCCCAGATAGCAGGATGCCTTGATAAGACTACCTCTGGGGGTCGCAAGGGAAATACATGATGCTAGTGCACTGACAGAAATACAGTATATAATCAATAGTTTGTTATTGTATTTGTTTTAATTTTGTAAGTGTTCAAACCTTATTTTCACATAATACAATCACATATGTAAAAGAAATACAAATAATTTCTTTGGAGAATATATAATCAACTATTATCATTGGTCAATATTGGTCAATTTTTCGATTGACCGGTGCCAAAGAGGTAGAGATTGTAATATACAAAAACTTAATTTTGATGAACATTGTGAATATTTGAACTAACAGAAAAGTGTGTTTCTTGATGGGAAAATTGTCTTTGTGATTAGGCTGGAAGTTTGTTTATTGATGAAATGTAATCATTGTTTGAACTGAACAGCTACAATGTCCCACTTGATTGAAACTACGACAAAAATATACCATGGGTTCTGTCCCCCCTCCGCTGTAATAGTCATTGTACATGGATATGCGCGGGAATGGCTGGATTGTCCTTGGAAAGCCTTTTCCCATGTGCCAACAGGTGCATGCATTATAAGCCCTCCTCGGGTTACCGTGTACTGCCTTTGCGTCTACTAGTAGCTTATATGTGTGTGTGTTTTTTGTCCGCAGGTGCACCCGGAAAGAGAAATGTGAGCGATCTTCAGAGCCACGCCGATTTGCCTCCGACATCAAACAGTGTGTGCGGCTCAGCGTCCACCCCAGCAACATCTCGGTGTCCCAGTTCAGTGTCACGGTGAGTCACTCAACTATGCCTCATTACCCCTGCACCAAGCACTTCCTGTTCCTCGGAGACAGACAACCCTCTCCTTTTCATATCAAAAGCTACTTTTACAACATTCCATCATTCCATTTTCATCACTTTTTGTATATCACTTGTTCCACTGAATCTGGGTAAAATGTCAGTGTATTTTTTTAAAACCCAAAATCACGCACGAGTTACTCTTCAATCACTTAACATTAGTTTTTGTCAGACAGTCAAATGAGATGGGGCAGATGAACTAATTTTCACATTAATTAACGGCTGTGGTCTGACCCTGCAAGACAAGGCATCCTGGGAAGGGCGACTGGGATTCTGGTCCAACAGTCCAGGCTGGGGAATCAGAGGTCTTTGCTTCTTTGAAACTGAACCCTCACAAGAGTGGGACGACTCAATCCTTAAAGTAAATATCAATTACTTTTAAAAGAATGGAGAGAGAGAGAGAATTTCAAAAGGCAAGCACTGACCCTCGTGTCTGAATGTATGAAACGTCTGTTCCTTGACTCTTGGTTTAGCTGAAGAAGATGACAAAGTCTGGTATCGCGTCTTTCATTCAGACAGAAGACATGTTTTATTGTCGATGGTAGAGACAGCACGAAAACACAAACAACAGAATGCAAGTGTATTATACAGAGCGGAGGCACGGAGACCTCCAATCAGCAGCTGCCACGGTGCCATGTAGCTTGGCCTTCAGATAGACAAAACAAGGGAAAAGTACTGGCTTCTGCACATTGATAGAATGATGAGTTTAACTTTAACAAAAGTTGCTTAAAAGTGTTATGAAATCTCAAATAGCTCCAAAGACCCTCCAAAACAATTTGAGCACATTTATTATTAGTTTGAGATTATTGTTCCTGGGTGTGTCAAATGTTCATCATTTACTTGACCGTCAGTGACCTCATAATTCCAACTAAAAACCCAAGGCAGGTTTATTTGTATTAAACACAGATTATACACAGAGCTACTCCAAAGGCCTTAACTTTTAGGTGTGAGAACTACTCTAATATCTCTCTATATTTTGAACCATAACTTCCACTGATTGTGGCTAAAAATCCAAATGTTGGCATCCGGACAGCTGCACACTCTGTTGTGTTTTATGTCTGCCGCTATGTAAATGACTAATTGTGTGGTTACATCATTCCGCTGCCAGCCAAACGCACTGTTCAATCGCCGACCTCCGCTTTTCAACCAATGTCAACAATCCTCTGCGGATTACAAGTGATGTCTGCCCAGCTGTTTGCTGCAATGTTAGCGGAAAATGTTCTAATGATGTGCATTATTCAGCGTCAACACTTGAATGTATGGCCTATTGGCACGGGAGAGCGTCTTTCATGCCTGAATAACATTCCTTATTCAGCAGTCATTATCATTTGAATATAACATTATTAGAGTGAGAATAGGCTATAGACTCTTCTAGCTACAATAGAAACTAAACACAACACGTCATAATTATGCTAGTAAGTGCTAGGAGTGATTTGACCATTTTGGAAGAGGTTTCGATATATGAAAAGACATGCATAATGTATTAGAACTCATGGCATGTCAACAGTGGCACAGCACCTGTATAATTGGTCATATGGCTCCAAAGTGAATATAACTACATGCACTACACCAGGGGTGCTCAATACGTTATGCATTTGTGTGTAGACAGAGATAACCGGAGTTTTGCGTTCTCGCACGCCACAGTACCCCCCTAAATTCCTCTGATCACTGAAGCATGGATCATACTACCTTAAAAACTGTTCGCTGTGAGATGCTCGCAGCAGCGAACATCCTCACTCCACATCAGAGAGCAGCAAAGTGATCGCGGGGACTCACGCTCGAAAACAACCAAACCAGGACTAAACCAGGACTAAACCAGGGCTGAGGACGGGGTCAGTGCTTGTAAACATACGTCTTAAGCCTGGTTCACACGAGACAATTTTAAAATTGTCGGCCGATTTTTCTCCGTGTAAGACCCCACACGGGGAGATTAAAAATCCTGCGTCTAACCACTTTGGTTGTGCAGTGTGTGGTGCGTAGCCACACGGCAAGATCACGCAAGCCACAAACATCACACACGAACCGACACCCCCCCCCCGAGCATTCCCAGGTCAGACGGAAATCTCACAAAATCTCTCGAGATCAAGCGTGACTTCAGAGTAAACAGTCATGGCGGACGAAGAGGATGCAGTGGCGATAGTGTGCAGTTTGTTGTTAACAGAGAAGACACGTAATCCAAAGAAAAGGCAATGGTCAAAGCCATGCTGCTGTGTTTTGGTTTTTTTCCGGTGTTTCCTCACCGGCTTGTCACCTCGTCTTCTTATTGGCTACACGCCGTAGTCATGGCAACGCCCTCGCTTGTCCTCGGAGGACACCACACATGACAAGAAATCGGGCCAAAACAATCCAACATGTTGGATATCCCCGATTTGAGATCGGGAGCAGTCCCGATGTCCTTCCGAGCGACGAGTGCAGTCTTAACACACCACACACGGCAGGATAATCTGTAAGAATTTGTTACGGAAATCGGAGCGTTTCTTAAGATTGTCGTAAGGGGTAAATCGGGTCTAAATCGGCCTAAATATCCTGCCGTGTGAACCAGGCTTTACTCTTTACTCTGAGTGTCTTCTATGACTGTAAAAGTGCCGTTACCGGCGTCTGCATCAAAGCTCCGCCCACTTCTGTGTTTTTCCCCAACGCAGGACAGGACGTAAGAGACGCACATGTTTGGAATGTTACGAATGTGATTGATAACGCAGATGTGTGGATGCAAATTATTTTATAAACGGAGGAGGGGAAATATTTGGATTTAAAAAAAACAGGCATGGCACATGGACATGGCACCACAGTCAAATGACATCTGTGTTTTACTCAGTAATGTTTTACTGACACTTAGGTGACTGCACATGCGCAAACAACCGCGCTCAGTGCAGGAAAGCTAAACCACGACAAACTTGTCAGCGAGTTACCACCAATTTTCCGGACTATGCATCCCTGGCCGATTCAATTCAGTGCAAGTCATAAGAGTAAACTCGGGTAATGACAAAAAATGTTCATAGGTAATTGTGTTGTGTTGCGCTATATTGGCTCATGCGGTTTTGCATGTACATAAACATACATTGTAGATTTTTTGAAATATATGATTTGCATTTTTGTAGTAGGTAGATCATTTTGACTTGATCCTTTTATAAGTAGCTCGCATGCTGAAAAAGTGTGAGCACCCCTGCACTACACCAACTCACATTGCAGAGAAAGTTATCTGCGATGTTGTGTAGTCTGTGTATGTGACATGTTTAATGTTTGTTTTGTAAATGTGTATATAATGTACAAGCACGATTTTTTATGTACTATGTATAAGCTTTTTTATGGCAGACAGAATCACATCCATTTCAAACAAAATGAACGCACACTGTTTACATATATGTAAAAGAATACACTCTGATGTTGATTGATTGATTGATACTTTATTGATTCCTATAGGAGAAATTCAGTTCAATCTGGAGAGACTCAGAAGACAAAATGCAGTTTGAATGTTTTATTGATAGGTAGTTTGGCGTCCTAGGCCCCCTGGAAATGGGCGTTTGCTGTGCAATAGGCCGAGGATGTGTGGCAGGCCTGGAGGGGATAGGCTTTAGCAGTCAGTCTTCCAGAGTGAACCTTCGCGAAGCTCCATGTGTCCAGCAGCAGAAACACATCCATCCACAAACTAATAAATACATCATTCTAAAAGTTACTAACAATAGTAATAAAGTGCAATATTACTGTGCCACAAACGGCAAATGTTAGAAAAAACATGTTCACGCTGCATGTTTTTTTTTAATCGTTGCAAATCACATGTTTCTGCCCTATTCATCAAACTGCTAGTTTTTAAAATACACCGTGGTCATTTTTTGACATCCCAATCGACCCATACTCTTAATTTTCCTCCACCCCGAGAATTCCACTTTCCTCGCAGTCATTCCAAATCCACCACAATATCTCCGCCCCTTCTGCCCTTGACCACTTAAGCTCTCACATTTCACTTGTCATTTTTCCATTAAAGACTGGTCAGAACTGGATCGCCAAGGAACATGAATTTCAAAACTGCTTTTGCAGAGTTCAAGCCTGAGTGCCTATTCTTCTAGCATGTTTTTTTCTTTCTTTCGTTTTTTTTTTTTTTTTTTTTTGGAAGGTCAGGGAGGCGTGTAGTTGATTTGTGCTACATCTCACTATAATAATATTCATGAAGAGATGGCAGGTGCGCACTTCCCTAGTTTTGTGTATGCGTTTAACCTTTTCTCGCTTACCCAGGGCTCCCACTTGTCCACTCTGACCGGATGATTGCCGCAGTGGGCCAGAAGCGGGTGGGCGGGCAGATACGCATCGCTTGACCTCTGGGTTATTTAATAGTGTTTTTGAGAAAAACACTTGAAGGCTGAAATCAAATCCTCTCCAGTTACATTTTGTGTTGTGATTGGAAACATGTATTTGTAATCCTTTCTACTTTGTCCGAAGGCAATGGAGTTAAGCTTTGCAAAGTAATGAGTTGTGCGACTTTTACAAATTCTAATCATGATAGTCTTGTTGTTTTCCTGAAATCCCGCCAGACTCAGTTATTTTTAGAGTTGTTTGAATGAAATACATTTTGTTTCTCTGTGCTTTGTTTTCAGGCGTAGTTCATGAGACATCGCATCAGTCCAAAGAGCGCCTGCAGTTAATAGTTAAACATTTTGCTGACAAATTTTTCCTGGTACAAATGGTAGCTTTCAAAAGTCACATTTCTAGTCTTGGGTCAATCCACGTGAAACTAAAACTGTCACAAAGTTCCACATCTGTCAGTGCATATCAACTATTTACTTTATTCACCTCATTTACTCAAAAAACGTATGCCTGAAGATTGCCAGTGGAAAGAACTTTTAGACATAGGAATAACATGGCAGCTTTGTGAATCACTAACAAATAATGATCACACATCCGCACTTTTTTTCTGCACTTTGAATTGTCTTGTGCATTGTCTTGCCTAGTATTCTCGGAGAATTTTACAAAACCGTCGAATTTACCAACACAGATCAGAGAATCGGACAGTTCGAACACAAGAAATGCATTGATACAGTGCCATTGGTCTATAAGGGGCTGATTACAAATATCCATATACTGTATATTGATACATTCATACAGTTTGTTGAATGTTGAGAGTCCTGGATTGTCACCATTGTCCTTGGACCTTCCTGCATTGGCAAGAAAAACTCTAAAAACCCAGAGAAAAATGAGAAACCTCAGAGAGATTCACATGACGGACGGACGGGCTATAGATCCAGGATTCAGGCTGTAGAAAAAGGACAGAGGCCACGCAATGCTGTTTTGAGGCAGCCCTCGGGCGGGGAGCGGGTGCAGCATGAGCCTGGGACGGGGAAGAAAGTTCACAGGTGCAGACTACTGCGGAAGTCCAGATCACAGATTAAGTAGGAAGAGATATTTTTCAACATTTCTTTGCAATAGAGCTGTTTTGGCCCATGCCCTCCAACATTCTACCACATGAATGCAAGCTACCCAGTGAGGTTTAATCCTTGCCCTCTGCTTTGCTTGAGAAGTAACATTTTGAAGTGGCACAACTTTGACTTGATCTCATAATATCCTATCAGCGGTCATAGACAGAATAAAATCTATTGTCTAATAACAAAACAGTTTATTGTCTTTCTTCCACCTGCGACACTGTTTATGCAACATATTTCCCGCTGAACGATTTTCACAGAAAGCCTCTAACTGCCTGCGGTGTTATTGAAGTGGCTCAAGGTCTGTCCATATTTCCAGCTTAAGCAGAAAATAAAATCAGTGACAGAATATAAAGGTGAGCGACGAGGGCCCGGTGGACTCCATAAACTCACTCAGAAGATTATTTGTGCTCACACACGCGGCGCCGTCTTTTCATTAAACAGCTATATAAAAACAGCACAGGTCAGGACTTTCTAGAGCATCACAACATTTTCTGTTTCTCATCTGAATGTCAGGCCCCGCTGTAAGAGAGGACGAATGTGAAAATAGGGACTTTAGATACCTTTATTATGGACTATAATAACCAAAACAGTTATTTCAAAATTGTTCAACATGAGATGTAATTCACTAATTCTAATAGGGTTATTTTGGTCACTTATTGGATATGATTGCACTACTCAGACTGCTCAGGGCTTCTCACTTCTCAGTAAGGAGGTCCTGGGTTTGAATCTCAGTTTGCACAGGGTCTATTTGAGTGGAGTTTGCATGTTCATGTTCTAGAGTTTGTAGATTAAAAATACATTACACAATTGAAGCAATTTCTATTCTGAACATAGATTCTCGGTACATCTATTACCATCAGGAGTGTCAAACCGGATCCAGAAAGGGCGGGTGTGGCTTTAGGTTGTAGTGCCAGCCTGAGCAGGAGCACACCAGACTCTGCTAATTTCCTCACGTCTTCAAGTTAAAAATGGACCCACCTGCGAAAGGTTGGATCTAAAACCTGCAGCCACACCACCTCTTTGAGCTCCTTTAACACTCTGATTTAGATACTTCTCCACTTTTTCAAAGAGGCTTGAATCACTATCTTTTCTCGTCTTGCAAGTGTCCAATGCAGTCCACTGAATATGAACACAATAAAATAGCCATCGACCAAACTGATGGCAGTAGAACCAGTTAAGATGGCCTATAAAATTGTCACTACTTGAGCTTAGTGTCCATCTGTATTGAGCGAAGATGTTTTAATCTCATAAAGGGGGAATGTGAGGCTATGGCTGCGCTGATGCATAGGTCCCAGGGCCGTGCTTTGGCCGCTGACCACTGTCCAGATGGCTCTCGCTCCCTCACAGCGCAGAAGCAGCAGATGGGAGTCCCGGCCACACCGCACTGCAGCTGTACTTGAAAGAAATGCTAACTTTCCACGTTCAGTTCAAAGTCACACAAATGTGGACACAGCCTTTTGATAGAGACCACTGCGCATATCCTGGACTCAACAGTGTTATTCCTTTGATCACTTCATAAACCTGCAGATCACAGTAGTTTTGTGGGAGGCATTGAAGCAGGATTTAATCATTTGGGTAAAAGGAGACATATCCTATAACATCTATATTTTTGAGCGTTTAATCATGATATACCAATGTCCCCTCATCAAACCCATCCATGCTAATATCAGTAACTGCTGGTACAAACACATTATGTATCTCGCCCCTCCCTTAAAGCTTTTGTCTCAGTTTTGGAATAGTAAGATGTCTCTGTACCACTATGACGTTAAACTGAAAGCTGTTTTACACATTTTAAAACAAAATATATTGCTCATAAATTAGTTTTGGGCAATTTCTAAAGTGCAATTATGTTTGACGTAATCACCTAGCTGTGGTTGCAGTCTGCTATTTTTCAAGATTTTACACCTGCCTCGGGTGGTGGCATAGGGAAAGGGTTTGCATTATCTATCATTGATACTTGTTTCACCATGTATTGATGACGGGTACTGAAAAAGTACCTGGTATCGGTTAAACAGGGCCGTTGGAAACACTTTGACTCAGGGTAGAGTAGAGTAGGGCCATGCCTTTCACTGTAAAAAAACATTCAGTCAATCTTAGCATCTGTCATTGAGCGCGACTATAATGCAAGATGTTTGTTTAGTAAATGATCCATGCATATTAATTAGCATGTGTTTTCAACAGTTGGTTTTGGAGGCCCACAACGTTCCGGACCTTTCGGCTGGAGTGAACTGCACCTTTGAGGACCTGAGTGAAATGAACGGGCTCGTGGAAGGGAACCAGATCCGCTGTTCTTCTCCGGCCAAGAGAGAGATGCCTCGGATCATAGTGGACAAAGGTAAAGGTAATAATCACACTTTTTCTTACTTTTTTACATCTGCACCAACCTGTTTATGATTCTAAAACACTAGAGAACCAATAAAGAGTATTGGAAAATCTCTCCACTTCGTCCTAATGCTTTCCTTTTAAAACATTTTCAGACTATCCAACTTCCAGCGCATCAGCAATTCTTGTACTTTTTGAGATCGATATAAAATGTATTGAAGCAAGCCACGTCTACCACATAGTTATTAAGCCTTCCACAGAGATGATTCAGTTCTTTTGTTTAGCCACTGTAAAGAGCTTTGGGTGACCTTGCTCGGTAAAAATGTGCTATATAAAAAAAATGCTTACTTGCTGTATCATGGAAAGGCAGTATCCAAATACAATTCTGCTGAAAAAGAAATGGAAATCAGGTTCCCTCTGTGATTACAGATTGTGAATAAAAGGAGGTTTGAAGACAAAAGCAGATTACGTGTATCTAGAATGCTGTAATTGAGTAACTATACGTTGAAAATCATTTTTACAGCAGGTTTTCAGAATTCTGTAAATAAATACATTTTCAAAGTATTCTCTCCAACACTGGTCTTTGGAGTCCAATTGCTGTAGTAGGATTAAAACATAACCCATGTGTTAAATATAAGTAAAACACATGTGAAACTATATGCCCAAAAGAGCATATCATTTAACGTTGAGGTGGAGGGCAGCTTGAACATTGAATACTTTAAGTCTTGGTATACAGTATAGCTCATTTCTCTGTAATTCCTGGGCCAACACACATACACCATATAATGACAGGTTTGTGAATCTAACAAACTAATTACCAAATAATGATCTGGGATGATTTATTTTAATAATTGCTTCTTTCTCATAGAGTTTTAGAGGTACCTGCTCGAATTGCTGAAATAGTGTTATAGATTGTGAATATAGAAAGTAGAGAAAATATTTTACAGGAGCCTGAACTTAGTTATACACCGTTCTTAATTTAGTTTTTGAGCATTTTATTGTACGGAGAAACACAATGCTACCAAACAATGATTCAGTCCTTTGTAGCGAATTCAGATAAAATTGTTTGGATCAATTTAAATCCCTTAAATTCATCTCAGAAATCCGGTAAACCTTTGGTGTTACTATGTTACTATCAAAATATACCAAATGCACTGTCACAACACTTTCTTAGCGCCTTTATATCTCTGAAAGCGCTCCTCATTAGCATTAGCTCATTAGCATTAGCTCATTAGCATTAGCTCATTAGCATTAGCTCAGCCCTTCATTCTGCAGATCTTTTGGTGTCTCTTCTTCTCATCAAGCGTTTGCCGGGGCTCGCAGCACCGCCCCGAGACACATTTACGGGGCCCATGCACATACTTATGACTGCGCTTAGGGACGCACCCTCCAACCTGCGGAAAAGTGGATCAGCTTCAGGCGGGATCCAGGGACCTTGTTTAAGCACAGTTCAAAAGGCAGGAAAACAAAGTGTACTAGTAAGAGTTGTTTGTATTGGTTTGAGTGCCGGGAGGTGACATAACGGCTCCGAGTGTTGTCTGTTCATGCAAAAGTGGTGAATCATATTTGAAAACAATACATTTGTTCTTAGCTGAACGCCGTATTTGTCCCTCAAGCTTCAACTATGAGCTCAAAACTATGACTGGATATTTACAAGACAACTATTCAAATTTGACCCTTGGAATATTATAACGTATTTTTTTCAATAATTTAACTTCAAACCATTGTATGATATATATACATGCAAAGTGTCCCATGTCAAGCCTTTTCTTTGTTATAATGTTGATGATTATGGTTTACTTTTTGTATCATTTTCAATAAGCCTTTTCATACAAATTATAACAAATGAAGATATATTATAAAGTCTCTATAGCCCCTTACCACTCACTCATATATTATCTACAATTGTAGATCTGAACATTTACCACCTAATTTGAATGCATACATATTTCACATTAATACTAAGTAAGAGCAAGGTCACAAAGCGCTTTGCATTAAAAACCCAGGGAAAAAAACAGTAGACATACAAGTCATATACAGATGTTACAAAGTAGGTCTCCAATTCATGGAGGCCTTTGTAGGTGAGGCGTGAAAGCTCACCCAAACAAGTTGTTGTGTTTTAAGTAACCGATGAGTCCATCGTGCCCAGGGACAGGTGGAGGTCTTTCAAATGGCCAGGAGCAACAGCCTTGAACCATTTGTCTGCTCGAGTTTTAGGGTTAGATACATAATAATAATAATAATAATGCATTGGTTTTATATAGCACTTTTTTGAACACTCAAAGACGCTTTACATGTCATTATTCTTTCACTCCATACATGGTGGTGATAGACTACTACTGTGGGCACAGCTGCCCTGGGGCACACTGACAGAAGCGAGGCAACCAGTATGTGCCATAGGCCCCTCCAACCACCAACAACCATTCACACACACCAAACTCATTCTAGGCAATGGGGGTGAAGCGTCTTGCCCAAGGACACAACGGCAGTTTGGCACTTTACAGCCGCAGCCGCCCCACTGTGGCACCTGGTGTTCCCAGAGGTTAAGTGTCTTGCCAAGGACACATCGACAGCAGACAGTGGGAGACGATGGTGAAAGTCGGGCTCGAACCCACGACCTTCTGGCTCAAAGCCCAATGCTCTACCAACTGAGCTACTGTCGCCCTAGATGGATGGATGGATGGATGGATGGATGGATGGATGGATGGATGGATGCTTTATTGATCCCCGTAGGAGAAATTCAGGTGTCCATTAGCAACAAAAATACAAAATAAAATGGACAATTCTAAAAAGCAGCAGCAGAGATGGAGGCTCAGACCCAGACCATGAACAGTCCTGAACGCCAGCATCAGGATTTGAAATGTGACTGTGCATGTCGGGAAGCCAATGTAAAGAGTTTAGCACAGGGGTAGTATCTGCTCTCCTGTGGGTTAAAAGCCTTGGGGCAGAGGTCTGGACACTTTGCAAATGACCCTTTTGGCTAAAACAAGTAAGCAGGCTGTTACTTGTTTACAATAGTCCAAGCATCATGTCCAGCTCATGACTTCAAACTCCACTTCTCCCTTTCTGTATTTGACTGATATTGGAGTGAAACAAAATCCAAAAAGTTTTTTCTAATGAATATTTATAACTTTTGACTGACACACATTTTGGGAGTAACCATGGTCATTCATAATGGACAAGAAGATTATTGTGTTCTGCCTGAGAGAGAAACAAGCCATTATTAATCAGCTTATGTAAAGTTTCTGTAAATTCTGACCGATGTATTGACAGCCACACTCATTAGTCTGAACGTGGTCCGCTGACAGAGAGGACAGAGAGAGGCAGAGGGAAGGAAGAATAGATGGATGGAGATGGTTGCAGGCTTCAAGGTAACATTTAGGTGGCTTTAATGAGGACAGATTTGTTGTCAGGGCATTTTTCACACTGGTGATTGATGCAGGATTTTGTTCTTTGCTCCATCGACACAAGGAAGCTGAGAGAATACACAGAGGTGGGAGTTGAGATAGTGAAAGAGAAAGCAGATAAACAGCGTTATAATGGCTGTTCTAATTTGCATGTAAGCACTTGTTGGTTCGAATCATTTGTAGTTTGATGTCTGTTGCATATATCCACACAAAATGATCAGTACTGGAATCAGAGAAGTTGATGGACTGGAGTGCACAGGACTGGAACCTGTGTCATTGTTTTGGTAACACCAGCTTAAGATGAAATCAAAAAACATTTTTATTTGTGTTGAGGAGAGCAATTAACTAATGAGCCATGCCATGCCCAGTGCTTCACAGTAAGAAGGTCCTGGGTTTGATTCCACCTACCCGTGTGGAGTTAGCATGTTCTCCTCGTGTCTGCACAGGTATTTCCTCCAGTTTCTCCGGTTTCCCCTACTGAAAAAACATGACACTGGCATATGGTCTGGCATGCCTCCTGTATGGCAGCCCTCATCTCAGATTCAGATTCAGATTCAGTTTATTTGCCATTTGCAGTAAAAAAAACCACATTTTAATACATTAGCGAAAAGTCTCCAGTGTCCACAGACAAATACAGACATAAAACAACATTAAAAGACAAAAATAAAACAAATAAAACAGTAAACAAAAGTCACTGTGAAATCGATCGACTAAAACAGTTCAAAACAAGTGCAAATCATTAAAGTGCTCTGTTCAAACTGATAACAGCTTGTGGATAAAAACTGTTAGCGTAACGAGATGTCCTGCATCTCAGAGAGCGATATCTTCTGCCAGAGGGAAGAAGCTGGAACATGGCTTTCCCAGGGTGGCCAGAAGAAGAGTCTCTTTGTGGAGCGAGAGACAAAATGCCCAACAATGGGCTCTATGCACGCACCACTTGACTTCCGGTAGCGGGGATCGGCTTGAGTTTCACTTAAGTTCAGTAGATGTTTACACGAGTTTCCTAAATAATGCTCAAACAGGAATTAAACTGTAAGGATGCTGGGAATTTTTGGGACACAGCAGTGCTTTTTGATTGTGCTGTCATTGTGCTTTTAAAAAGTTAACTAATCTCTCTGAGAGGCCACTGTCAAAGCTATTCCTCAGAGAGAAAGCACGTGGACACTTTTGGGTCAGTCTCACAGCTGAATGTATCAATCTAATTACTAAAAAACGTCACTACAACTCACCACAATGCCATAGCGATAGCATAGACAGGAAGTGAACGGGCTGTTCTTTGTTTAAAGGAAATGACGTCACGCCTCCCCGTGCATATAGCTCATTGTAAAGCGCTATGTGACTCTGGTCTGTGAAAGCGGTTCATTAATAAAGATTACTTACTTACTAACTTACAGCAACACAAATGGGATGTTATCAAAAGTGTGTTTATAAGCAAGATGTCGACTTTTCTTATCAATCACATAGCAAATGTTTTTGTTCTGGATCAAATCAATTGGGCAAGTTGAACGGCAGTTTGGGACCAAGAAGAAATTAAAGCTGTTTTTTTTCTCTGTAAACATAATGTGTTGACCACCCTCCAGAATTGTAATATATGGGGGAAAATATGATGGAAAGATTGGCTACCTTGCTTTTTCATGAATAATACATTCATGTAAACGTAACATTTAGTGAACAAATAAGATCACAACATGCTATCTTTAACTTTTCAGAAATCGTTTAAATCTTGTAAGATAGAGCCCTGTGAGTATTTGACACAATGGGCTCACTGAGAACAGAACTGATTTGCTACAGAAGTGGAAAAGTTAATCTAAAGATGTGACTGAAAAAAAAGAAAAAAACATACATGCAAATTGCTTTGAGAGTTTGATTACCCAGCTTTAACTCTTTTTGACAACTAGATCAACGCTGTATGCCCTTCATATATGTACATCAGGAGGATGACTGCCACAGTTTGTCAGGGATTCTTGACTTAATAGTTTTCACTTTCAAAATATCTTGAATCTGATCAAACCAGGCCGCAGAGACGGTTAAGACAATCTGTCTCTCAGGGCCGCACAAGTCTGGCTGCTTGCATGGTGTGAGAAGAAGAGAGAGAGAGGGAAAGTATGGGAATAGTTAGGCACGTGGCTGTTGAATTATACATGAGTCTCGTTAAAGACTAGACAAAAGGACGGCAAATACAGACAAGGCGCCCGCTCCATCTTTCCGCTGTTACCTTGTCAAAGATGCTTTTCAAATACTTATTTTTTTCAAAGATTTCAGGGCGATATCTCTCATCTCCAGGGAACTGTTGCAGTTTTATTGTCATGAGGAAGATGTCAAGGATAGGACACTTAATTCTTCTAATGCTTCAAAAGTCTCTTTATAGTCTTCTGCTAATGCCACAAGTTTAACACCTGCCGCTAATCGCTGCCCAGCTCAATACTCAGGATTGAATATAAGGACAATGACAACAACAATAACAATTACATTATAAACTTCATAACATACGGTACATATTTACGATATATTTTTTCCCAGCACAGAGCAACATGTGCGACAAAGGCTAACATACACAGGCTCCATTTGTTTGACGACGGCCCGATTGCTTAAACTTTGCCACATGCATGAAAAAAACAAAAAACTTCATGGTTTGGCAAATAAGACCTGTTTGGGGTTTGCGGTGGGAAGTGTTCATATTACAATGTCCAAAGATGATTTTAAATATTATAAATATGTTTATAATCAAGAACATTTCTGAAAGTCATTATCCATTTCCAAACATATCCATGTCAATGAATGTTGTTTACACATGTTCTCTTTAATCTTTGTTGACAGTTTACATGGGATACTCTGTGTTAATCTCTGCCAATGACATGCGTGTAGAAGATGACTATACTATTTAAGAATTAATTCTTCCTGGTTATATACAAATAAATGGATCCAATGTCTTCCTTCTTTTGACTTCTCCTGTCGTGCAGTGTAAAAGTACATTCAGTAACCTTCCTTAAAAGCGTGTTGATTTGTTCTGGTATATGTTTGTCCCCAGGAGACCACCAGATCGTTCAGCTCTACCTCAAGTCCAAAGAGACGGGGCTGGCCTTTGCAAACACCAGCTTTGTTTTCTACAACTGCAGCGTGCACACGTCGTAAGTCCTTTGTTTCAGCATGTGCTAATAAGCGGTGCTCTCAGAGACACTTTCTGACATTTACCGTCAGCAGTTATAGAACAGATACAGTAGGTACCTGTCCGAACAGGCCGAACAGGGTCAGAGCATTATTGCCTTGGCATTTGATACAAGCGTGTCTTATTAAAGCTGTTCATAATGGATTGGTTTACAGTATGTATATGGTTACTTGTCAGCATCCATTTCCAGTGCTGACAAATTAAAATGCATGTACTCTGTTGGACAGGCAAGTCAGTACTAAATCTACTGACAGTTTAGCCTAAAATAAATCTGTAAATTAAGATACCATTTGTGCATCTATCTATGTGACGATTGTGAATGCATGATGTAAGATTTTTCTTATCAAATTTCCATCCATTTTCTTCCGCTTTATCCGTTGCCGGGTCGCGGGGGCAGCAGTCTAAGCAGAGACGCCCAGACTTCCCTATCCACACACACTTCCTCCAGCTCGTCCGGGGGGACCCCAAGGCGTTCCCAGGCCAGCTGAGAGACATAGTCCCTCCAGCGTGTCCTAGGTCTTCCGCGGGGCCTCCTCCCGGTGGGACGTGCCCGGAACACCTCCCCAGGGAGGCGTCCAGGAGGCATCCGGAACAGATGCCCGAGCCACCTCAACTGGTTCCTCTCGACGTGGAGAAGCAGCGGCTCTACTCCGAGCTCCTCCCGTGTGACTGAGCTCCTCACCCTATCTCTAAGGGAGCGCCCAGCCACTCTGCGGAGGAAGCTCATTTCGACCGCTTGTATCCGCGATCTCGTTCTTTCGGTCATTACCCAAAGCTCATGACCATAGGTGAGGGAGGGAACGAAGATTGACCGGTAAATCGAGAGCTTTGCCTTTCGGCTCAGCTCCTTCTTTACCACAACAGTCCGATACAGCGACCGCATCACTGCGCACGCTGCACCGATCCGCCTGTCAATCTCACGCTCCATTCTTCCCTCACTCGTGAACAAGACCCCGAGATACTTGAACTCCTCCACTTGAGGAAGGACCTCTCCACCCACCTGAAGAGGGCAGGGCACCTTTTTCCGGTCGAGCACCATGGCCTCAGATTTGGAGGTGCTGATTCTCATCCCAGCCGCTTCACACTCGGCTGCAAACCGTCCCATGCTGCAGGTCCTGGTTCGTTGGAGCCAACAGGACAACATCGTCCGCAAACAGCAGAGATGAAATCCTGTGGTCCCCGAACCGGACCCCCTCCGACCCCTGGCTGCGCCTAGATATTCTGTCCATAAATACAGTGAACAGAACCGGTGACAAAGGGCAGCCCTGTCGGAGGCCAACATTCACCGGGAACAGGTCTGACTTACTGCCGGCAATGCGAACACAGCTCTGGCTCCGGTCATACAGGGACCGGATGGCCCTCAGCAGAGGACCCCCGACCCCGTACTCCCGGAGAACCCCCCAAAGGACACCCCGGGGAACACAGTCGAACGCCTTCTCCAAATCCACAAAGCACATGTGGACAGGTTGGGCGAACTCCCATGAACCCTCGAGTATCCGATGGAGAGTATAGAGCTGGTCCAGTGTTCCGCGACCGGGACGAAAACCACACTGCTCCTCCTGGATCCGAGATTCGACCATCGGCCGTAGCCTCCTCTCCAGTACCTTGGAGTAGACCTTACCGGGGAGGCTGAGGAGTGTGATCCCACGATAATTGGAACACACCCTCCGGTCCCCCTTCTTGTAGAGAGGGACCACCACCCCGGTCTGCCACTCCATTGGCACCGCCCCCGATCGCCACGCGATGTTGCAGAGACGTGTCAGCCAAGACAGTCCTACAACATCCAGAGACTTTAGATAATCAGGGCGGATCTCATCCACACCCGGAGCCTTGCCACCATGGAGGCTACCAACCACCTTGGTGACCTCAGCCAGGGAGATGGATGTATCCGCCCCAACATCCTCAGCCTCTGCCTCTGAAACAGAGGACGTGACGGGGGGATTGAGGAGAACCTCAAAGTATTCCTTCCACCGCCCGACAATATCCCCAGTCGAGGTCAGCAGCTCTCCACACGCACCGTACATGGTGTTGGCGAAGAACTGCTTCCCCCTCCTGAGGCGCCGGACGGTTTGCCAGAATTTCTTTGAGGCCGACCGATAGTCATGCTCCATGGACTCTCCGAACTCCTCCCAGTCCCGGGTTTTTGCCTCTGCAACAGCCCGGGCCGCGGCACGCTTGGCCTGCCGGTACTGGACAGCTGCCTCAGGAGTCCCCCGAACCATCATGGCTCGATAGGACTCCTTCTTCAGCCTGACAGCATCCCTTACTGCCGGTGTCCACCACCGGGTTCGGGGGTTGCCGCCGGGACCAGCACCAGAGACCTTGCGACCACAGCTATGAGCCGCCGCATCGGCGATTGAGGCAGAGAACATGGTCCACTCGGACTCCATGTCCCCCTCCTCTCCCAGGTCCCGGCTTATCAAATTTGTCTTTATAAATTGTGGATTGTGGAAATTTTATAAAATCACTAACACCACTCCCACACCATCCATCTTCACCCCCATCTGGAACAACCTAGACCTCCTACAGTTCAAGAAACCATTACATTTTCGTACATGGGCAGAGGCAGGCATCACACACCTACAACACATTTTTCATGACAACACACTGGTTTCATTCTCGCACCTGGTCCAGAAGTTTGGCATCAGGGACACACAATATCTCGAGTACCATCAATTAAAATCAATCATCCAAAAATCATATGACACAAAAAATATAGATCTCACTCTCCCCCCACCAATTACAAGATTACTAAATATCAAGACCCCAAAAAAAATAACTGCCAACATCTACAGAATCATCATCCATTCAAATTATACAATCACCTTACCAACAGAAAAATGGGAAAAAGACCTTGGAATTGCCCCTGATGCCAGCTTCTGGACCCAAATATGTAACAACATCTACAACATGTCTGACAACGCAAACCTTCACCTGATACAGTACAAAATATTACACAGAACACATCTCACCGGACAGAAAATGTCAAAATTCAGCTCATGTACAGACAAATGCACCAACTGCACACAAAACTCAACTGACACGCACATACATGCTTTTTGGCTCTGCCCCCCTGTTCTTCAATTCTGGAAAGAAGTGACAGAAACCCTCTCAACCATTATGGACCACTGCATCCCCCACAGCCCTTTACACTGTCTACTCGGCGACACATCCACTCTAACCTTAGACCCAGCAGACCAACAACTTACCCTGATAGCACTAACAATTGCAAAAAAAACAATACAATAAAAAAAAATCAAAGTCAACACTTCACAGTGGAAAGATCTCCTCCTAGAACACTTATCCTTTGAACAAACATCCACCAATCACAGAATTACTGAAACACCCAGCAACTGGAACAAACTCATACTTTATCTTACAAATTAACTAATTGCATTGTCACTGTTATTATTATTGTTACGATAATTTGAATTGTTATGATTATTATTATTACTTTTATTTTTTATTTTCTATTTTTATTTTAATGTTAATTTAGTTTTCATATTATTATTATATATTATTGTTATAATGATTATTATTGTGGATTTATCTTATTTTTTTCTCTCTTTATTTTTGCTCACTTGTGTTATTATTTTTATTGTTTTTTATTTTTATTATTATTTTTATTATTATTATTATTATTATTATTATTATTTTTGTTCGTATAGTTTCTGCTTAACTATTAATATTATAAATTATATAATTAGTATTTACACATACAAGATATATCATATTTGAATATGTAGAATAAGCAATGGGGAACGGTGATGGTGAGGAAGCAACAATAATAAGTAATATTGTTTAATTTAATTAATACACATTGTATGATAAATATATGGACTCCTCCCACAAGCATCCCAGGCACATGCCTTTTTAATGCACAACACCTCACGCAGATATTTTTCTTTTTAATACACCACACAATCACAGACAAACTATTGAGGAAAGCTGTCGGAAGAGTGCCAGTAATAATGCTACTGTTAAGGACGCTAGTATGGTCATAATTATTATCTTCATCATCGCCATTGTCGCTATTGCTGTTATAAAAAAAAAAAAAAAAAAAAAAAAAAGAGGTTTTGTATATATATATATATATATATATATTTTAATTGTCTTTGTTTTTGTTTTTTTGTTTTTTTTTGTTTTTTCTATTATAAAAATATAAAGTAAATAATAAGTAACACACAGACACACACACACACACACACACACACGCACAAACATGGAAGACCCCCCCCCTTCCCCCCCCATGTATGTATGTTCATGTTGTTTTGTTTAAATAAAAAAAAAACAAAAAAAAAATAAATTGTGAAATTGAATGGATTGCAATACCCTATAGTATTTTATGCATTGGTTTTAAATAGCCGTAGTCTGTGTTCTCAGTTACTCATTGTACGTGTGTGTGTGTGTGTGTGTCGTGTTGCAGATGCCTGTCCTGTGTGAGCAGTCCATACGAGTGTCACTGGTGTAAGTACAGACACGGCTGCACCCACGACCCCACCACCTGCTCTTTCCAGGAGGGACGCGTCAAGAAGCCCATGGTGAGTCCCCAGCCATCAACAACTCTTTGTTTTGCATTTTGGAGTGTGGCACATAAAATTAAGTAAAAAATTGGTTGAATTGAATAAAATACGTATAGATTTTTGCAATTTGTTATTTGTCAAAAAACAATATTTGCAGATTGAACAAATTATCATTCGTTTTTGCACAATTTAGGTTAGAACAATTTTTAGGCTGGGTACTTTGAATCAAGAAATGGTATTTAAAAGTAATGTAAAGGGAATTTTTAAAAATGGATTTCAAGTAATTACATCCAATTGGGGGAAATAAGACCCTAATTATTTCACAATACTTGGTTGATTCCCGTTAGGCCTTTACATACAAATAAAGTTAATTCCGGTACTTTTAATGTTTGAACTTGTCGTCACGCAAAAACTGTCAGATGTCTCAGATCTTTGCGAGTTCATGAACTCTTTATGTGCTCGTAAGGTATGAAAACAGGCTTTCTTCTCTCTAAAAAGTTGTTCACGTTTACATAATCATAGATCCAGATAGTGAAGAACACAGCATGTGCTTGGAAATCCACATTTGCAGCTGTAACACCACATCTGGTTCATTTTTAAACACATTACTATAATATAACTCCATGCCTGGTAACATTTGAGTTACCAGGCAAAGGGGAAAGGGAATTAGTAACAGCCTTTGTAATGAGGGCTGAAACAAAGGTAAATACCAGACTTGGCACTTTCAGCTTAATTATTTCACATCTTTATACTATTAACTACACAAATTATTAAGTTAATTCTCATTATGCTCAGATTTTTTCTTGGACTTTGAATCTTTACTCCCCATTGATAATAGTAGTATCTATTTGCATTATTGGCAATAGATGAAATAACAATGGTAACAAGTACACTTTTTAATAGTGTAAAGACCACTTATTACCATAAAAACTAGTCATTTAGCGATTGAATGTGAGTTTCTTAATCCAAAGTGTCAACGAGCTTTTTCCTTTTCCCCTTCCTTTCCTTTAGCTGCCATTTCTTTTTACGCTGAGGGGGAAATAAAATAAATGTAGTCGAATGTTCGTCTGCGTGACACTAATAGCTTCTATTGAAGGTTTTAGAAGCAAAGCAAATTGAAAGGCTTGAGACACCTTCCATCTGGCGCGGGGCTCTTTTGGCTTGTCTCACTCTTGACTGCACTTCAAAGAGCAGCACAAACTATTTCCTCTGGCCCGGCCCTCCTCTCTGAAAAAGCTTAGTCTCCCTGAATTATCAATAGTATTGGCACATTCTCCTATTTTCCCCGCACTGTAATGAGGCCGCTTCAGTGCGCATGCTATACGGCCTTTACGGGCACTTGTGAATGCCTCAAAAACCTATACATAGCCTGCTTCGAGAAAGTAATTTTAAGGAACAGTGGAAGCACTTTGAGCATTCACGGCAGCATTGTTTGTGGAGATGTTAATGCGCCATCAAATCAAATGTTTGCACAGAACAAGCGCACACTGGCCCATTTGAAATCAGACTTTTCGGTAGGAAAACGATTTAATGACAGACCTTCGAATTGAAAATGGCTGCAGCACAACTTAGATCTTTTGTTTTCATTAGTGCCACAATGCATGTGTAGTGTTTACATAGCATAAGAATACTCAGTACACAAAAAATATCAGACTCTGCATTGCTTCCAAACCTGCCTGACCATTTTGTTCCCCAACTACATGCAAGGCACTTTATCCATTTGAGCAGAGGGTTCTTTCAAAGGCATCTTGTAACTTTGGCTTATTACTCATTAGTACTCAACATTGTACACAAAACTATAATTACTACAATTTACATGAAACAAATACTTCTGAGACAAGGCCAGTAGTATCTGGTTTATGTGGTTACATGCAGTGCAAACACAGTAGAAAGGGTATGATCCAGTTACATCAAACGGTTTGAGGTTTTCCAGACGTCAATCAGAGCGCCAGGGTTTACATTTGATTTGCTCATGAAATTAAATTGGACCAAGCTAAATATATGGTAGACACACAAGTCAGTATGAACAAGATCATGGATTGTCGTCTTGATGGCAATTTAAAGGATAATCAAAGATACATGAACCGCTCTTAGCAGGTAGCAAATGAGAGGAGAAATCTGTTGAAGCATAATTTGTTGAAAGCTTGCACAGTATTTGACCTTTAATCATTTTCCACTGCTTCCATTTTAGAAGTGATGAAATTAGTGTAACACCTTTATAATACTATGCCAAATCAAAAAACCAAAGTCTGTAGATGACCGTTAGGGGGTTGCGTTTTTTGATGCAAGTTGCCAGTCCAGCATTGATTAAAAAGTTTGCCTGTCTTGGATATAGTTCAAACTCTCTTTGAAATTGTTTATGAGAGAATTTGCAATTTTCTGATACAACTTCTACTGCAGCTCTCACCAATTTCCTGCAATCTTACAGACGAGAGCTTGAGCAATGAGTTTGTGTCCTGTTAATCCTAGACCAAGGCGTCCATTTTTTGGCACTTGAGCCGCCCTTTTTCTTAATTGTGTTATTCCAGCCATGTTTTCTCGCCGACCATATTATTTTCTCTTATTGCTGTCAACTCCATTATCCTTTCGCACCTTCTGCTTAGTCAGGGCAGTCTTCGCAGGTTTTACTTTTCCAATTAACTGCGATGCCGTGCGGTGGTCAATATTGACTGAGGATAATAATGCGCGAATCCTCCTTGCATTGTGTTGCTGACTAGAAAGAAAATGCACAAATAAAATGGAAGAGAGGGATTTAGTATTAGCACATTAATGGCTTCCCCCCTTTTTGCTGTCACATGGAAAAAGCAGGTGTTTTCAGAGCCTAATGACTTTTAATTTACTTTTAATTAACCCCTCAAAGTGGTGGGGCATTTGCGCGCGGACAGAATGTGCTTCCTTCAACATGGGTTGTCCTAGTGAATCCCCAAATCCTAAATGCTATCAAAGGGACAAGTTGATACCAAGGGGTAGGGTCTTTGTTGAATTTGGAATATTATTACAATTAAGGGATTTGAAGAGATCTTGGTAATCCGTTGACGTTATGCTAATGACGCACAAGCTGCGACGGTCCCCACTGGTTGAGCTCGTTGTTAGTATGCAGAGCAGAGCGGCGTGTATATAGGGGACTCTTTTTTATTCCTGCCATCCGTGGTACGGGCACGCAAATAAGGCATTAGCATGTTAGCATATTAGCCAAGGGCACGTCCCCACTGCCCTGCATACAACCGGAGGACTTAGCATTTTCTAAGATGAGCTACGCTGACAAAAGCGACACAGTAGGACAGAGGGGATCACTGAGAGCAGCCAACAAAGTTTTATATAGTGTGTACTTTGGTGTGCTGTATGAATGTAATCTATGACAACAGCAGGCCATTATTATGTATTTAAAACTGGGGTTACTAACTTCAGTCCTGTAAAAGTTAAATTTTCTGAACAAATGGGACCACTACATGCTTATTCCTTTTATTAGTAAATATGTAATCTTTTGCATATACTTTTTTGTCACATCATACATTGTTATTTGAGCTAGTCTAATCTTATTTGGTGTAGGCTTTCTAATGTTATGGGAGATCATTTTTGCAATACATTTCCTGAGCAATAAAAGAGCTGCAATGTAAAAGAGTTGAAGGCAATTTCCGGAAACATTCTCAGCAACAGCTTTCGAAAAGACAAACAATTGACATTTTATCAAAATCTGTGTATTGATAATGTTTACTTTACTTTATGCATGTCTGCTAAACACAGTCATGTCCCCTCCTGTATCCATGGATGTAACAAGGACACATCTCCAATTCTGATGAAAACAAAAATAGGAATAAATATATATCTACCCCAGTGTCTGCAAAATACTCATATCCTGAGCCAGAACACCAATACACACTTATGTCACAGAGAAATATTAACGCCTTCAATATGCTTCCATCTCTGCACTGCTCTCTGTACTCAAGAGTGTATTTACCGAAGAGTATATTGACTAAATGATCAAGCATAATTTGATCAAAGAAGTTAAATGCCAGCTGTAATAGTCGTTAGCTGTCGGTATGAGAAGCTTGCACAGGTTTTGATTCATTGACAAATCAATGCTGTCTGCAAGAGCCCGTAGCCGGCAGAGAGACGGATCCTAGAGAAATGTTGGAAAGATCAGGATGCGGTCATCAAAATGCAAGCTAGGCAAAAAAACTACATATCAAACTAGAAAAATATGGAAGTTTTGTTCAGCGCAAAAAAGTTGTCATTAATAATGCAAAGGAAGCAGGATGTTAACCCAAAGTTGCTTTGCAAAGGGTGAGTAGAGGAAGCGGACCGCAAACGCTCGAGGGCCCCTGCTGGGATGATAAAACATGGCAAAGTCAAGACCGGCGTTATAGATCAAGGTGTAATATAGGCTCGCACTTTATGTATGTTAATTTGAAGCCCTATTTTTATACTTAGCCAATAATGATGGTGCTTTTTTCTTGCTTCAGCTTTTTAATGTGCATTAGCATTCTTTCTCCATGCACACACACAATATCCCACCCACAGTCCATTCATTATAAAATGGATAAAGCTGCAAGCCATGTAACTGTACCATTGTTTTTACACCCATATCTACTTAACTGATGCACATAAATGTACTCCCTACCCTTAAATTCACCTTTTAACGTTATAAGTACATCTTTTCAACTGTTAGAACTGTCATGCAGGCTGGGTTCCCTGTTTTAATGGTGCTTATTGGTGATGCAGTTTGTCACTAAATTCTCACATCAAATTTGCAAGAATCCAAATTATTTTCAGTCCATTTGATATACGTTTTCCCCTAATTATATCCTCGTAGGTCTCATAATTGAGCTCCTGAGTCTGGAAGTAACTTGTAAAGTGCACAGCCGTTTAAGAGGCCCAAAATCTGTGAAATGTGGGAATACATTATTGTAATAAATGCTTGTTATCCCTCTGTCTAAGTAGTTTATCCTTGGACATTTGCACGAGGTCTATAAGTTGACTATAGCGGTGGTGGTGATAATTGGTTTGTAGCTTAAAAACCTCACATATTTTATATTGAAATTGAAAAGCCATAATCATCAACATCAGAACAAACACAAGCTTGGAGTTTCAACTGTACTTACTTTCAACAAACTGAGTTCATATGTTTTAGAATGCAATTGATGGACTGTCCCTGATTATCTAATCCACTTGTCCAACACATCCACCTGAAGTCATGATAGATAATCCTGGAATTTATGATGGATTGTAAGATGTAAAGCTATACTTGTCCCAGCTTTGAAGGAATAAATACTGAATGATAACGATATGAATTAAACAACCACAACACAAAAGTCATCTGAGTACTGCCGCCTTTAAACGTGTGTCAGGGAGAGACTCTGAATCACAACGCAATTTGCTATACCACAATATAGGTGGAATAAATAAGTTCTGGGACATTGTGGGTGGCTTTCCGTGGGTGATGATAAGTGAACAGTGGAATGAGAGCAGAGTTTGAGAATCGTATGCGGCTGCAAAACAATGAGTCAGTCTGAAGTGGAGAAGAATAAGGGGGTTTTCAGCAGCCAGAGCAACCAGTGCATATTAAGAGAAGATGAGTCACTCTGCTGCCCTACAACAACGCAAGTTCATATCCGTGCAAATTATCCAAAGGCTTCTTATTATTGAGGAATTGTGTGGGCCCCTGTCTCTGGCATTGCTTGGCCTTTGAAAATGTCTTTTGAAAGGGGCTCTTCATAACCTTTCTGACTTGTGCGTGACCTGGTGATGTTGTTAAAGGAATACTTTTTTAAAGTCACAGACAAATCTCCCCTTGGAGTTTAAAAAAAAATATTTGAGTTTGAAGACAGTATGTTGGCTGATTAGCTATGAAATAAAATAAATAAAAATGTTTTAGGCACAAAAAGCACATATTAACTGAAAAATTGTGAGTTTGAAAAAATACTATAAACAAAAATACAAGACTGTGGACTTTACTAACCAACTAAAAAGATTATAGAAACAATTTTTGGTATATCTATGAGATCGCATTGTGCTTGGCTGTTTAAGTGACAAAAAAATGAGAAATATGTTCAAGTCAAACAAAGTAGTTCCTCATTCTCAAAACAGCTTTTGCAGACAGAAAAGAAAGGACCTACCTCACTCAGCCAATCAGCTCAAAGCATCAAATAGTGCCTCACTTTACACAGGCGTGCTAAAGATACAAAAATAATGTACTATTTACGAAGCCAAATGTTTGGTAGCTTTAATAACCATATTTTGATAAACCAATAAAATTTCTGTTGCTTCTTAGTGGCACCATTTCTCCAGTAACTTTTGAGGAAATATGTTAACTTCCCGCAGGATAAATTCCAACTTCTCTTGTTTAATCTTCTTGGTGAATTTCAATTGATGAAATTCCAGATTTGACTGTGTTTCTGTGCGCACACGAGGAGCAGAAAGCGGCTCTAGTTTCCCGCAGACAAGGGGAATGTTTGTGTGCGCAGCAGGAGGGATGCGCGCCTGTATGCTAATGCAGGAGCGTGTACCGCGAGCGCCGCAGCTGGAGTTTGCATTCGGAGGTCTCCAGGCTGACGTCTTGTCATAAACGCTGTCCACGTCTGACTGGTGGCATTTATCAGACGCCATTAAGGATTCCAAGGCTGTTGTTTTCCCTTCACATGTCAGCTGCTTCGGAAAGTTCAGAGCCGTACAATTCTTTGCTTTAAAGAGCGTGTGACAGTGTACTTTTTCTGCTACTTATGAGTGTGTTTGGTTGCTATAGAATCAAGTGTAAATATTTGTTGTACTGTCAAAATGTACAAAATGAACAAACATATTGGAAATTTCATGGAATGAGTCTTTTGATCAATTTTTTGCAAGTTTCTATATATTTTTGTACAATAATACATCATATGTTAACAGAGTGATGTTCATATGGCGTATTAAAGCTGGGGTACCTTACTTTCAAACCATATGACCACTACAATAAAGTCCATCCAACTAGTTCCTCGCACCAAAAACAGATCTCACATGCATATATTTTTGATCTCACATCTTTATATTAGATTTTTCAGCCAAACAAGTTAAAAAGCTGGGGCCACCATCTCTCAGCCACTTAGCTCTCAGCCCATAGTGTCAAAAATGACTCACAGAGCTCTTCATACAAAAGATTAAAAAAATATATACAAACAGCATATATTTTTTGGGGGGGGGAGGGAAGCTAGGTGCTCTACATTTATTCATATTTTTGGGCATTGGTGAAAATTAATGTAATCAATTTAGACGGGTATAGCATCAATGGGTAGGGCGACAGTAGCTCAGTTGGTAGAGCCTTGGCCTTTGGGCCTGAAGGTCGTGGGTTCGAGCCCACCGCAAGACCTACTTCACGACTCCCACTGATGACTGCTGTTGTTGTGTCCTTGGGCAAGACACTTAACCCTACTTTGCCCAAAGCCCCCACTGAAAGATCTCAGCTCCTGTGGACTCACCACCTGCAGGAGGATCAGTGAGGGGCTGGTGCTCTGTGTACTGGGTGAAGCTCTGACTGCCACCCCCCCGACCCAGAAATGGATTAAGGGGAAGAAAATGGATGGATGGATAGCATCAATGCTGTATGTCTAGTGAATTATACTTTACAATTATGTTAATTTACACACATAATGGTTTTTCTGCTCATGTTCCTGATGCAGTGCTATGTTTAGAGAAAATCATTTATATAATTCCATGTGTAACTCTTGATGAGCGTAGGTTCTTGTTTACTTTGTTGTTGCTTAGTAACTACTTCGACATATCTGCTGCTTATGTCAAACCTGGGCGTGAAATTATAAAAACCTACGTGTAATGTCAATTCTTTAAAAATAAGTATAGCCGCAATTTTGTTTCAATAATTACACACTTTTTCAAACTTTTGTTCGTCCTCACTCCCAGCCATCTCCATTATGTTTCTTTCCTGTTGATCAGAGTTTTTTATCATTCTCCTCATGTAAGGTCACACTTGACTGGCTCCCTGGCCTCTCTACCGAGCAGATCGAATTAATGTCCTTATTGTTCGAGTGTATTAAGTGGAAAAGATGTGATTAAAAATGGATTGCATTTCTCTTTGCTCTCCCACTCATTTTCATTTGCCAAATACGCTCCCTCGGTCTTAGGAAAATGAGATTTGGAAAAGCAAACATGAACGCGCACGAACACACAGACACACTCAGTCTCTCTCTCCCTCTCTCTCTCTCTCTAACACACACACACACACACACACACACACAAACTCACTCACCCTCTGCGTCATTTATCTATAATGACTTTGTGAGGAGTGTGAGTCTCTTCACTCTCTTTCTTGACGGCAAATTCTCTCCGACGGATAGTTTGTACGAAAGCCGAGCAAGAGGTGTCTCTTTGTCACTGCTATAATACTTTAGTGCCATTTTAGCGTATGAAACCCAGTGGATATGCAAAACGGGACAATTTTGCTACATTGCACTGAATTATGTGGGAACATTCAAATGTACAGTTGAATTGATCACAACAGGGAGTGGAATTTGTCACATTGGATGAACAGGATCAGATTATGCATTTATTTTAATTATCTTTCAGACATATGGGACTTCTGGTAAAATCTCCCCAAATATCTTCCTACTGTATCACCTGTATCACTTTTAATTTACCTTCATATCCAAAATACTATCCAACTTACTACTACACACACAGACTTCCATAAGCACACATTCATACACAAATGTACATATTCAAAATGTGTGAAAAATGCAATTAAATGGCTCGTTTGAAGAAATTCTACAATAAATATAATGGTAGTCTGTTAGCAGCAGGAGCTATAAAAATCACTCTACCTGCGTCACCTTGATTCTCATTTGTATTCCTGTCCATCAAAGTCTGTCCCATGTCCTTCTGAAGTCCTCTCTGCGCGAGTGGTATTGATGTTACAGAGGTGGCTTCGATATTCTCCTGCGCCTTGTCCCAGGGCGTCCTATGCGTGACCGCGGCCGTGTGTTTGGTTCTGTTTAAAACTCTGCTTTAGTTTCTCTGTACGCATACAGCCTGTACGCTTAGAGAGAAAAGATTCAGTATAAAATAGATGGTGAAACAAGGTAAATAATGCTTTTGACCTGCCCTATCCCTATGCTAATACAAGAAGAAGAAAAGTATTTGTTTAACTTGTTTTCATATTAGAAAATTAGTGCATTTGCAAAGAATGCAACTTCCCTGAGTGCGAAGCCATAGTGGTATAATTACATCAAGACTGAGAAAAGTATTGTAAAAGTATGATTTGATTTGATATGATTTGGAAGACAATAGACCACAACATGCTTTTTTAATTTAACTTTTGCATAGTTACAAGCTCTGTGAGGCACTATTGGGTAGTGCCTTTCATGAAAAGATAAAGATCATCATGACTTTAATTCTCAAAATGTTTTTTTAATTTTGTTCCCATGTATAAATTCTATGTACAGTTTTAGAAATGACGTTCTGCATTGTGTTGCTCTTATCTTTTCTTTCTCCTTTTTTCCTGACTCTCTCTTTGCGCACATCCAACAAGTTCCTCCCATCTTCTCTCAGTCTAACCCAATCAAGTGGCTTTTAATGAACTTCAAACACACGTTATCCCCCCCTCCAGGCTCTCCCACCCGAGTGCGACGGGCTCACCTTATCTCCAGCGTGGTGCCTCTTTGACATGTTCAAGCTCTTCCTGTCGGATTTGGTTAATAGTATTTGGGCTCCTTCAGCTCTTCCGCGCTTTGTTCACCTCATTCCCTCATTTGGGTGTCAAGCTAACTAAGAAAAAGAACGTGGAATAGACTGGAACGTACAAATGAAAATGACAATGAGAGTTTATGTCAAAGTTGTTTTATTACAAACAGTTTTTCAACAAGTTTTAAAGCTTCAAAGCAATTTTTCATCCATAGTCCCGGGGCAGGTGCAGAAACAAGTACAAAACTATATAATGCAAAAGATTACAATAAAATGTTCAATGTCATTTCAATTCTTACATTACGTCTGATGAGATATTGAGATGATGTATCAACCTGTATAATCATGATTTCATTATAGCTAGCATACAGCGCAATGTCTTCCTTGATTTGTCCCTTTCTTCAATATTGTATCACCTAAGCATCTGGCTGCGATCTGTCTTATATTATCATTTGTGCGTCATTCTTTGGCTTTTCTTTTCTGCTCTCTGTCTTCCTCCCTCTCCACCTGTCCTCCCTCCTTTATTATCTCCCGGGCCACCCATAGGTGCTCTATATTTAGCGACATGCACCTGAATTGATTGGCCGTTAATTTTAGACTCCAATTGCTAAGCGACTCATCCACTGTATATCTCACTCCAGCGCGCCTATATTTTCCTTTTACTCAAAGAGAGAAATCCACTTTTAATCCGTGTTTTATGAATGGAACTTGTGCAACCTTCATAAGGCCTCCTGCCGGGTTTATTCAGTTGTCAGTTTGTCTATTATTATTGTGATGCCTCTGATCAGGGACATAGCAATGTGACATTTGTGCTATAGTATTATAATCATTCTTATCATGGCATGTCAGCATATAAGCAGATTTGTGGATCTTGTCTTTATCTTAATTTTTATGTGAAAATAACAGGAGCAGGATTACTATTGAAACAACACATAATCAATAGGGTAAAACTAACCTGTCTCACAACGGTCTAATAATTTTATCTTTTACATACCCTGTGACCCTTGAGAGCTGATTGGTCTGAGCGAGAGTGGTCCCCTGTTATTCACTTTTTCCAAACTGATCAAGTTCATGTATGTGGTTTGAAAGTTAAAGGTACTGTACTCCTAAAAGGCTAAACAAAAATAAAAAAAAAAATAAACAATGATATGAATCCATATAGTTAAATCCATCCATCCATATTCTTCGGTGGGGTGGCAGTCAGAGATGCTCCCAGTGCACAGGGCACCAGCCCCTGCAGGTGGTCCACAGGAGGATGGCTGCTCTGTCAATGAGAGCATAGCCGTGATCTTTCAGTGGGGGCTTCAGGCAACGTGGGGTTATGTGTCTTGCCCAAGAACACAACAACAGCAGACATCAGTGGGAGTCAATAGAGAAAGGTCGTGGGTTCGATCCCCCCACGAGACCTGGCTCAAAGGCCGTCGCTCTAGCAACTGATCCACTGTCACTTCTAGCCAATTCAATTCAATGTAGTTGTGTATAGCCCTAAATCACAACAATTAATATCTCTGAGGACTATTGTACATAAACAACACACATCAGGGAATCAAACCATTCAAACACAAGAATTGCAGTGATTGAAAAACCCGTAGAGCAATTGGTCCATAAGGAGGTGATCAATGTCCATAAATGTTAACATATAGTGATATTTTTTCACATTTTCACATTCACATATAGTGATAGATCATACTGTCAGAAGTCCACCCAGCATTTTGAATAATACTGTACACCTAAAAAAACACCACTTATCATCCTGTCCCTGTTTGTAATTGTTATTGCTGTAATTTACAGTCAATCCTGACAAAATCACAAACACAAAAGACATAGTTCGACATTTTTATTCTTGGTTGCCTTTTCCAAGGAGAAGTGATTTTCAAACCAGAGAGAAGGCAGAAAGCTGCTCTCTCTTTGGTTTCCAAATCAGATCTCCCAGACCAGGCTCAAACATCTTGCTTGGCTGTAAGCCCAGCCCCCTTTCATACATACAGTTTAAAGCAGCACCTTTGGTATTTAGCATTTCAATAGTACAGAACAGGAGAACTGGCAGAGACAATGGCATTCTCACAAGGCCCTCTTCAAACAGCCCTCTTTGTCCAGACTGGCCGTAGCCAACAGTGAATTCAATTTATATTTTAGCCACATGTGATTTACCAAAGTTATAACTTAAATAACATTCCAATGACAGTAATCAAAGTGATCAACCAGTCCATTTCTTGCTTTGTCCAGGAGTGTCCCCAGCTGCTGCCCGCGGAGAAGATCCTGGTGCCGGTGAACGTGGTGAAGCCGATCACGCTCCGAGCCAAGAACCTGCCCCAGCCTCAGTCAGGACAGAAGGGCTACGAGTGTGTGCTGACCATCCAGGGCAACAAGCACCGCGTCCCAGCTCTTCGCTTCAACAGGTCCTCGGTGCAATGCCAGAACACTTCGGTAAGGACTTTGGAAGGACATGCTACAGAGAGGATAAGGCTACACAGGCTATCTGCGATGAAAAAGAGCAACAGATCATCGGGAAATCTTATCAGCGCTTTTGTGGACCCACCGTGAGACAGGGCTACGATCCGAATAAGAACTGTGCTATGAACGGAGATTGCTTGGCAGATTCAGCCCTCTTTTGTCTTTATGATCTTTGTAAGTCAAATACCACTAGCATAACCTGATAAACTACTACAGCATTATAGTTAGCTTTGATAAGTCACGGTAAAAAAATCATACTCACTGCTTTACAAAGTGAATACTCTTTGTCCCGGGGTGAAATTATTAAGATGCACCGTTTTTGTATGTCTATTGCCAATTTCAATACTGTTGCTTTCATTATTTGCTGATACCCAATAATTTAATAATATTAAGGGCCAATACCAGAGAAGGACCTGTACTACAAAACAATATGAAATATGTAATGAATAGGTAATAATTGCTTAAATCAAGTGGCATTTATCTGTCTTCTAACTGTCTTAAAACAAGATTTGCCGATGCTACAAGCCATTTAGTCTTATTTAAAGAACTAAAGCTTAGAAGGTACTTTTAATATGAACCTTCTAAGCCTTAAACATAAGAAGAGAAAATTTACTTTTTTAATTTATTTCCAGAACTGTTTCATTTTTTTCTTATTCCAATGGAAAAATTGCGTGTGTCCTTTTAAAACGAAATATTTGTTCTTGTCACATTGGCAAATCTTGTTTTAAGGCAGTCAAAATGTGCTCACAGTCCATACATTTAGCCAAACTTGAGCAATTTTTGACTTATTTTTCATCACGTTTAGCAGTGTGTGTGTGTGGGGGGAGACTTCCAATCACGACTAAATTGTTAAAATGTGTCCTATTGTGTTCTATCCTGCAAGTAACTACAGTAACTAAGTTAAAACTCTATTAGGTCAACTGAAAAAACAAATCAGGGTATTGGCTTAAAACGCGATCAACCTTTACTGTATCAGCAAATATTTGTTTATTAATTGATTAGTTATTTTAATCCCGCAGTGATAATGGGGTTTTTTTCTACTTTTGACCAATGTGGGTTTGGATTCCACATCTATTGCCTTTTCGGCATGTTACAGCACTACTCCAAATTGCAGATCTGTGAAGTGGCCCTGCTGACACGGAAGTCAATGTTTTATTTGCATTCAGCTATAGAACCTCTTGCTTTGTGAGACCATGGCGGTCCTCTCAAAACCACTTGTCTCTTATTTATGATCCACTTGGCAAAGATCTGGCCTGGAGTTTCCCTCTCGTACCATCACGCTCCATTCATGCTGTGAATAAAACATTGACAGCAGTGAAAGAGTAGCATGAAAAGGGCTTTACGCTGGTCCTGATGCTAATCGCCTGTTGCCATAATAACGTCTCATCTTCCCGTCTGTCTTCATCACCCGAGTGCGCTCACCGGTGTAATCACTGTGTAATCCAAATATTGTACTGTGATTGAGCGCCGAAGGCAGAGAAAACTGTAATTTAGCAGAAAATCTCAGATTCCGCCATTGTTACAAGAGCAACCTGATGAATATGCATCGTGTACGTACTCTTCGTTTGTACGTGACGTTTAAAGATAATAAACTGTGTCTCAATAGCTTTCCCTTCTCTTCTCTCCTGCTTTCTTATCTTGTGCACTTTCACCACTGCCTCCGGTTGCCACGGTGACAGTATTTCTACGAGGGGATGGAGATGAGCAGTCTTCCAGTGGAGCTGACCGTCATCTGGAACGGAGATTTCAGCATCGACAACCCCGCCCTCAATAAAGGTACGGTCCCAGTAATGTCCTTTTTGCAGGCTGGTCCTGCCTTCACTCTCCCCATCTCTTTTGAACTTGAAATAGTCGGATGAACACAGAGAACATTGAATTGAGACTCAGGATCTTCAATTACATGTCAACTGTACGACTTGTAATTGATTTTTCAGTTAATTCAAGCATTGATATCTCAAATAGAAACGTATAGAAACTTTACAGAAGTCATACTATGCAAAACATAAATTGTTTGACATTTTTACAAAATTGTTTGATCGAAAAAGCTCCTAATCTGCGTCATCTGTGCCCCTGTGACCAACACCAGTCTTTTACACACACACACCAGACTCATACTAGACAATGTGGGTGTATTGCCTAAGGGCACAACAAGAGTTTGGCACTTTACAGCTGCTGCCACTTCACTGTGGGACCCTGGTGTTCTCCCCTCACAGTACTAACCAGGCCCTGCCCTGCTTAGCTTATGAGGTCTGACAGGAGTGGCACAGTAGCGCAGTGGTTAGCTCTCATGCTTCACAGCAAGAAGATCCTGGGTTCGATTTGACAAAATCTTTCTGTTTGGTGTTTATATGTCCTCCCCATAATGTGTTGCTTTCCCTACCGCTAAAAACATGTAAAACAATTCACCAGGATCTGGTGTATGTAAAGCACAGGGATTCATTATTACACACTGCCCCATCCAAATAAACAAAGTAAAACATGGAATCAACACATTCTAATACTATGCCAATGCCAATGCCAACATTGATGGTCTCATTATACTGTTTATGAGAGGGCTCTTTTGGGGGGGTTTTGTTGATTTTGGACCATTGATAATAGTCTTGTAAAACATAACTATTAAGCCTAAATTTACACAGACTTTACAAAAAAAATTATGGCTTGCTATGGCCAATTTGATTTCCTCCCTTGTTAATACAATACAATACAATTTATTCTTGTATAGCCCTAGGTCACAACAGAAGTCATCTCAGAGGACTTAACAAAACCATTGAAATCACCAAGATACAATTTTAATACAGTTTTTGTGTTAGTTATAGTTCCTGATGTGAATGTATATTTACTATGAATGTTGAACATGTCAAGAATTGGGAATAATTAGGTTTTTTCTTCAATATTTGTACACATTTTCACTTGACATGGACTTTGGCAATCAACATTGTATTTACTCACAGAAAAACATTCGATATAGGTTCCTCTAAATCCTCATTTTTCCCTCCAGTCTCTGTCATATCGATGCATTGTATAAAGCACTTCCCGTCATTGGCCCTTGGAGCTGGTTTCTATGGCAACAGGCTGCTTCTCCTTCTGTGGAGTGGTTTAACTTTAACACATCTGCTGCGATGTTTTCCCCTTTGCTGTCGAGTGACCGTTTTAATTGGCTGTTTTAATCGTGCAGCACGGTCTATGAGCCGACGGCACGTTCTCAGGGGCAGAAGCCAACTCCAAATCCATAGTATTTTCATAAGTTTTAAAGGGAGAAAAGACAATGCTAACTGATTCCACACAGTTGCAATAAAACATAAATATATATTGCTTGTGGCAGATTGTTCATAATACATATTGTTAGGGAGTAGAAGTAGTAAGTAGTAGTAAGTAATCTTTATTTATATACCGCCTTTTCACTGCACATCGGAGTCTCAAAGCGGTTTACAATTGTTATTTTTGGGAGTGGGGGTCGCCAGTACGGGAGGCACATTAGAACAATTCTGTTTTAATACACACTACCCTTGAGCAGTTCATAAACTGTCATTCAAAGTGCGATATAGGGACTCTAGAATTGTTCTTTGATGAATGAGAGAAAAATAAATCCAAATCAGACCATCTCACTGCAATTTTCTTCAAAAAACAAAGGAACCTATTCAGCAAGTCATCTTCATTGATATAGCATTTTTCACAGACTGAGGTCACACAAAGTGCTTTTTACATCTTAGTCATCCAAATGGGCTAACAACGGATGTGCTACCTGTTAGCATGGCTAGTGTTTTGCCATGTTTGTGTTATTTTTTTTCTTTTAAACAACTTTTTAGACCACAGGACATAAACCAGGAAAAAACTAAGAAATCAACAATTATCACATTGTTCCTGTTAGGTTTACTTAGGTATACTATTAGGATTATTTGTTTTCAATAAAAAATAACAAATGTCACATTTCTATGGCAAATAAATACACTGCAAAGACGACAGTACCCAGCGCCAATTGCGCCAGTGTACCAGTAATTCCCATTCCCTCCATACATGATAATGACAGGAGCGAGACGCCAAACATCTTGCACAGTGTAGCCCCTTACCCTCACAATCCATTCACTCTCTCACTACATTCATACCTATTGTTTATATTTTTAGTGGTAGGAGAAACCAGAGCACCTAGAGAAAACCTACCCAGATTCACCCTACAAACACACAACTCCACACAGTCTTGGGTGGAATAGAACCCAATAGGATCTTGAATGTAGCTAAGTGCTATGTTTGATCTATGTTATACAGAATTGATTTTAACCTGGGTCTGGACATTGTCAGAGTAGAAGCCTGACTCACATTTTCAGGACTGTTCCATTATTAGCTGCATGAATCTGAAATGCTGCTTTCAAGGTTTCTATCCACTATACAATTACAAGAACAACGTCTCTCTCTATAGATGTCTTTGGAGTCTCTGAGGGGACTCTCTAATACCTTAATATTTTGTTCTTGCTATAAAGGTAAAGGTAAAGGTGCACTTTATTGATCCCCGTAGGGCAATTCATCCTCTGCATTTGACCCATCCTTATGCCACTAAGGCTTACGTCAGGAGCAGTGGTTGCCGTAGTACAGCGCCCGGGAACCCAATCCAATCCAATCCAATCCAATCCACTTTATTTATATAGCACATTTAAACAACAGTTACGTTTCCAAAGTGCTGCACAAAAAAGTATAAAATAAATAACAACTTATCCTTAGCTTCACCAAGTATAAAAGAATAAAAATATATAAAACAGATTAAAACCATAAATAGAAAAATAAAAACACAGAGGACCACACAACTCACACAGTGTTAAAAGCCAAAGAGTAAAAGTGGGTCTTAAGACGAGACTTAAAACACTCTACTGTGGGGGCCGTCCGGACATGGAGGGGAAGAGCGTTCCAGAGCTTAGGGCCGACCACAGAGAAGGCTCTGTCCCCCCGGGTTTTAAGTCTCGCGTTAGGGACCACGAGCTGGAGCTGGCTCTCGGACCTCAGGGCGCGCGCAGGAGTGTAAATTTGGATGAGGTCCGAGATGTAATCAGGGGCCTGTCCATGCAAAGATTTAAAAACAAACAGTAAAATTTTAAAATAAATTCTAAAATGAACAGGGAGCCAGTGCAAAGACGCGAGTACAGGGGTGGTGTTCGCGCTTTCTGGCCCCCGTTAAAAGTCGTGCTGCTGCGTTCTGGACCAACTGCAACCGGGAGAGGGTTTTCTGATTGACACCAGCATAAAGTGCGTTGCAGTAGTCCAGACGACTGGAAATAAAAGCATGCACAACCTGTTCTAACAAGTTAAAAGATAAGAATGGCTTCACTTTTGATAAAAGCCGAAGATGATAAAAACACGATTTTAAAACGCCATTCACTTGTTTGTCAAATTTAAAATCACTGTCTATAGTCACGCCAAGGCTGGTGACTTTGGAACGCACATAATTTGATAATTGACTCTTAAACTCTTAAATACTGTTACAATGACATCATACTATTACTTATGACGTTCTTGGATAAGGACACAACCACAATATGCAGAGATCATGAGACAGAAACAGTCTTTCTGTCCCATAATCAAATTTTTTTTTATTATATATATTTTTTTTCACCGAAGGCAGTTATTTCTTTTGTGCCAGGCTGTAGGTGCTGAAAGACTAGAAAAACCTGACTTTAGCATAATAAGGAGCAGCAGGAAGAGTTTACATGCTTATATACTACTACCTAGTGTAATATGTGTGTATAATATAATATAGTAAAATAGTTTCAGCGTTAAATTATGATTTTGTTTTGAGTATGAGATTATTCATCAAATATACAAACACAAACAAAAAAGTACACTTGTGCTTTTTTGTCATATTTTGTGGATTATGAATGATGACACAATATTGTTTATTTCCACTCATCTTAAGTTTTTGCATGGGGCCATTTATTGTCAAATTTTCAAGAGATGTCAAATGTGCAGTTCATGCAAAGAGGCCCAGGAATTTACCATCAGAGGATAAATAACCTCATCCATAACTACCACAAAATACTACAAGCTGTCATAGATGTTAAAGGGAATGTTTGAGAACTGGGGAATGGAAACTTGCACTAATTATGGCCAGAGGAGGAGTGAAAGCAGGTTTATTTGACAATAAATGGCTTCACACAACCAATAACCTTGAGCAAAAGTATACTATCATTCATACTCTCTAAAATATGACCAAAATGTGTTTTTAGATATATTTCAAGCTCTACTATAACTATAGATGATTCCTGAATGTTCTGTCTATCAAGCTTAATTTTCTTTTCTTAACTCTGTGTGCTCCTATTATTATTCATTCCCATTAAAACAATTTTCGCCATGTCTTTCCAGTCCATCTGTACAAGTGCGATGCTCAGAGGGGCAGCTGTGGCCTGTGTCTGAAGGCAAACCCACAGTTTGGCTGCGTCTGGTGCAAAGGGGAGAACCGCTGCACCCTCAAGCAACACTGCCACCCAGAGAACCAGTGGCTGGAGCACAACGGCATCAGCAGCATGTGCACCCACCCACGTATCACACAGGTAAGCATGGACACACATACACACACACGCACATGCATCACACAGGTAAGCATGGACACACATACACACACACGCACATGCATCACACAGGTAAGCATGGACACACATACACACACACGCACATGCATCACACAGGTTGGCATGGACGCACACACACACACCGGCATCACACAGGTTGGCATGGACGCACACACACACACCGGCATCACACAGGTTGGCATGGACACCCACATATGCATCACACTAGCCTGGTCGTACCACACCATAGTACAAATTACATTTTGTACTAAGGTCTGGAGGTGCTCCATTGAGCTCTGTTTACAGGTGGGAGGGGTTAACTCCTTTTGTAGATTGAAACGATTGGATCTGAGTTTACAGTCACGTATGTAATGCGCCCGAGTGGCTCATTAGCATTTAAGCTTGTGTTAGGATTAGGCAGAGAGAGACGGATCGTGGTGTGCCAAACTCTGGAAGTTTATTTAAGTTTCTCTCAAGTTCCACTGGTTTACTCTGTTTCTTTCTCTCAGACAGAATAAAGGCAGTACACAGTTTATATAGTCATTGTCACGTCACACATCGAAAGACATACGTGTCACAAAGAGACAGTCAAATCATAGTCATAACATGGAGTCCTTGTAGAGTCCTTGTACAGTCCTGCACGTAGGCCATATTGCTATCTAATACTAATACCCTCCCCTTTGATCACATAATCACATGTGATCACTCAAATCGATCAATCAATAAAGTGGAAAAAGAAAAAAAAATTCTAAAAAAAAAAAAACTTTAACAAATTATTAAAAACAAAGAAAATGTATGCATTAAACTCATAATCATCAAATCAATATCAGTGGATTTTATCCTCTATCCTGGGAAAAAACAAACAAACAAAAATAAAGTAAATAAACAAGCAAAAAACAAAAACAAACAAAAACAAATAAAAAATAAAAACAAATCAAATATAAAAACAAACAAACACTATTGGACACAGTAGAACTCAGCAGATTCAGTCAAAACACAGACAAAAACGAGCTGAGTCTCAAATTTGAAGCTAATTTCACTTTTATTACTCTATACTTTTATTCTAATGATAATTGTTCTTCACTTCACTGTATTTTCACTATTTAATCTTAGATTGTGTACTTTACTTTCACTATTCACTATAGTTTAAAACTATTCTAATCTATTCACAAATATGTTTGCATATTTGATTCTATTGAGCCATATTCTTAAACATACATTTTAATCTAATAAATCTCTCTGTGGTATTATACTCTCATTATCAGTGGCATATTATTAGTGGGATTTTGCTCCATGTCTATTCTCATTCTCAGGAATAAAACTGTGAACACAGTAAGGCAAATGGTCAACATTTACACTTCTATAGTGGTCAGTGATTTATTACTTTTTATTATCTAAAGATATTATTGTCAGGCAGTTTGGGATGAATGTACATCATTAATCAAATTAGTATTATCCTAATAGTAGCTAATTAGGTTTGGGGTTGGGGTCAGTTATTCTACAATGGTGTTTGATTCTCTAATCTGTGCTGGAAACTTCTCAATATCTAAATATCTACTATTCTGTTTTTGTGCTATACCCAAATGCATCAAAATGCTTTTGAATCTCTGTTGATTGTAATCTATCTCATTAATCTAGGCATTAATCTAGGCTACACTCATATGAGCTTTTGCATTGTCAACATTCACCAATGTTTGAACACAAGTGAATTTGGCAGTATCTAATAAAACTGTAAATAAAACTGTAAGTAACTTTATCTACTTTTGAAGTAAATGCGTGTGAAATGGTCCCTTTACCCTTTCAGCGTCCGCTGGGATTTCTCCCCTTCCAGATAACGTGCTGTTGCTCCCACACGCCGAAAAAAAGAAACAGAGGAAATTCTCTCAAAACAATCCAGAGAATGGCACAAACCGAGCCGCGCATTCTCCACCAAATCTGTTAGGATTTAAGCGGACATATAGACGTTTTCATTGGCTGGTTCTTGTTCTGCAAATGGCTGTGTCCAATAGATCATCAGATGTCCAGAAGCTAGGGACAAACAAAAACAAAAGAAAGAATCATGAGTATCTCTCTCATTTAGCACTCATCAATGTATGATTTCAAAAATATAAACATCACTCCCCAGTTTTCTCTCTCAGGTCCTCAGGTCCTCAGGTCCCCTGAGGGTGAGTCTCAGTCGTCATCAGGTCAGGTCATAGAGAGATTTCATCTTGGACATCAGTAGGGTCCAAGCCATGGTTTTGGTCCAGATGCACATCAGATCTCCAGATACAGTCTTTTCAGTTGAAGCGCACATCAGGTCATTTGCGATGCACTTCTGGTCAATGGTGCAGTGTCTCAGTTCCTGTACACAGCTTGTAATGCAGTAGTTACTCTCTATGGTTAAGTCACTTTGATTCTACTTTAACACAATTTCTATTCATGCTGTTGCTAATGTCCCTTAGACAAAAGCAAGCGCAGTTTACTTCTCTAATTTGTGTTTTTATCAGATCTAATTCTCATCAATGTAATTACTTCACACAGTACAAAATCAACAAATCAAAAGTGTCAGGACAGACGTCAATTAAGTCCATGACAATATAGAATTCAAATGAACATTTCTGGTCTCAAAAAATACAGATTCAAATAAAGATTCAAGTGATAGACAATTAAAAATATGTGTTTACATTGGAGTAAACTTTTAAAATGCTTTTTTCTCATGTTCTACTTTTTCATGTATCTATATGTAAATGTGAATGTGTGAGTGTATGTGTGTGTGTGTGTGTGAATTTTGGGGTTGTTTCTCCAGACTCCTCGAACCACCCGTAGGTGTCAAAGATCACACTGTGGTGATGCAAACCAACTGGACACACTTTCAACTCTCATTCAGGTCTTTCCCTGACTCTCCACCCATCACGTCTCCAGACACCTCCACTTTGTGGCCCCGGTCTCACTCCCACTTACTTCTGTAGTGGGGGGAGGGGCGTAGAGGTGGCATTGTTGCCCTTTGCTCTTAGCTCTGTGGCCTGTGGCTGGGTGGGCTTTGCGCTGTCCAGTGTCCAGCAGTCCAGTGACCCTGTACAGTGTGTGCTCTTGGTTCTGGAAAACAACCTTATAGTCAAATTAAAAACAACAGAGATTGTGAATGAGATTGTTTTTCTTTCTGAAGTCAAAACAATTTTGGAGCGCTCTGGGTTTTCCCACATGCGCTATGTAAATAAAGATTACTTATTATCTTACTAATGATGACATTTGAAGACCAGAAACTCTTTCTTAATAAAAAACAAGACTCAAATCTCTTAAACCTTCAAACTTTAAAATATGTATTATGTACTTTTGTACTGTGTGTTTAATTATCTGTGCATTTATCTCAGCATATATTTTACTAATTTAAAATAATTGCTGCATTTTTCAAATGAAGTCAGTATGAATTGGAGCACATTTTAGACCAGTCTCCTCTGCTGTGGCATCAGCAGGAGCAACAAGGTCAGGCGTGTAGTCAAAACAAAAACAAAAGTCACCACTTGCATGTGAATTGGGTAGTTTAACTTAATAATATAATACTTTTACAGCCTAATTCCCTCTTTCTTTTTTAGACGAAGTCTACAATCATTAATCACGTTTAACAGATTCTAATTTAAATGTTTGAAAAACGGCTTTTGTAACTAAAATAAAAACATAAAAACAAACACAACTCACAAAAAGTTAAGAAATAAGCAGCAGATTTAAAAAGAATGGAATCTAGAAATATGTTAGGTCTAAAAAGAATTGCACAGCTTTTAGCACTAATATTTGGGTTTCAAAAACATATAATATTCAAAACTTATTCACTAATGGTGTTTAAAAACGTTTAACTGTGTCATAACACAATGTTCAATGGCAAATTTCGCAAATTTAACGGAATAACAACTATGAAAAGCCTAAATCCTAAAAGCAGTAGCTTTGCTTCAGATTCAGAGCCAGAGCAGCGAAGGAGGGGGCCGTTTCCCGGACAACGGCAGCAGATAGAGATGTGCACACACAGGCAAAAAGATACAGAAGAATAACTTTCAAGATTACTTTGTTAAGCGAATATAACTGATGTTGTTCTTTATACTTTTGTCATCCAAATCTAGAAGTGATCACTTTCCACACTAGTAACAAAAGGCACTCTTGTCTTTAACGTTTACGCTTCTATTTTATCGAGGTAGCAAACTAATTTAAACTTAAAATCTCTTTCTAAAAAACAAAAACAACTGTTGGATACAACCCTCTCATAGCTCAACTGTAGATAAAACTCGGCAAAAAATGTAAATAACTCACGAAAGCTCTCATAGCTCAACTTTAGATAAAACTCTGCATTCTCCGGTGAACTCTGTTCACGCCAAAAACAAACTAAAAAACAAAAAAAACTCCCTTTTTCTGTATGTAATTTAAACCGTGATCACTGAAATATTGTTGCTTCTTTACTTTTGTCATTTATCAGCCTGAAATTCGTCAATTTCAAAGCTTTTGTAACAAAGGCCTCTTTAACACATTTCCCTTTTTATTGCTTTTCTGTTTACACCATGGTTTCTCTATTCTTATGGGCCTCTAACCTTCTGTGGGACTCTAACCCTTCTGTGGGACTTTAACCCTTCTGTGGGACTCTAACCCTTCTGTGGGACTTTAACCCTTCTGTGGGACTTTAACCCTTCTGTGGGACTCTAACCCTTCTGTGGGACTCTAACCCTTCTGTGGGACTTTAACCCTTCTGTGGGACTCTAACCCTTCTGTGGGACTTTAACCCTTTTCCTCTGCAGGTAGCTAACTTCTCTTCAATACAATCTTATCTATAGATACAACATTTGGCAGACCCCAAAAACAGACCACAATTTAGCTTACTCAATGAGGCAGACTTTGAATTAACAGGTGTCCGCTTACCTTATTCTTGTCAAACAGGTGCGCACGGGCTGTCCGAGAGGTCTGCCAACTCTTTTCCGCGTCGGAAAATTCAATTTAAACACAAAACAGAGAAAGTGAGGGAGCAAGAGCAAGCCCATCCAAAAGCGAGCCCTTTCAGCGTCCACTGGGATTTCTCCCCTTCCAGATAACGTGCTGTTGCTCCCACACGCCGAAAAAAAGAAACAGAGGAAATTCCCTCAAAACAATCCAGAGAATGGCACACACGGAGCCGCGCATTCTCCACCAAATCTGTTAGGATTTAAGCAGACAGAGACGGATCGTGGTGTGCCAAACTCTGGAAGTTTATTTAAGTTTCTCTCAAGTTCCACTGGTTTACTCTGTTTCTTTCTCTCAGACAGAATAAAGGCAGTACACAGTTTATATAGTCATTGTCACGTCACACATCGAAAGACATACGTGTCACAAAGAGACAGTCACATCATAGTCATAACATGGAGTCCTTGTAGAGTCCTTGTACAGTCCTGCACGTAGGCCATATTGCTATCTAATACTAATACCTGCATTAGCCATCTCCTTTGCTAGCGGGGAGAAGCGCCACAATCTTTGCAAGCAATGACTTTTGATAAACATTCCTCTTGCTCCGGCTTCAATTTCTTGATAGAACCAGACAGGAATACTTTACTATCGCATTCTTCGCCATTGCCAAACTACAACCTGCCCGTTCAGCGCAAACTCTTGACGTTACCCACAACTACCTACAACACCCGCCTCTCGCTCTTGCTGATTGGTCGGATGGACCTAGTCGCTACATGCATGGAAATTATAATTGGCCGATGGCTAAGGCCAGGCTATCATCACACAGGTTGGCATGGACGCGTACACACACACATGCATCACACAAGAAAGTATGGACGCACACTCACACACACACTCAAGCATCACTATAGACTGTAAATAAATGGACAATGCCCCTTAGCTCAATGAAGCTCAGTGGGGAAGTGCTTGTAGATGAAGTTTTGCTCCAACTCGCTCTGGCTCTTATTGACTTATATTAAAAAGTAAACTTATCTTTGATCCTAAGATAAGATTAATTTTGGTTAAAATGTCGGTTAACATCCTGCTGTTTATATTGTCTTCAATCCAGATGAGCCCAAACCTTTGACCTATCAGTACCTTTCTGACGACAGATTTGTCTTTCGCTAATGAGTAGCGTTAGTGGGGACAGACTGGTGCGTAGTAACTCGGCCGTTGCTATCCAGAAAATATGCATACATTTACCTACACATTCCCGCTCAAATAGCCTGTTCGAGCTAGTCCTAATCATCTTCTTCCAGATTAAGTTAAACCCAAAAGGTGACGTGAGCACTCGGCCAATCCACTCTTATTATACAGGCTCTGGCTCACACACACACACACACATTTCTGTTTTTGTTACCATTTCTGTTTTGACACGAATACGCAAAAATAATTAGACCTTAGTTCTTATGTGGAATTACAGAGAACAAAGACAAGAAGATTTTACAGCTGCCCTCCACCGAAAAACTATAGGTTAAACGAGAGTCTCTTTGGAATGTCTCTTTCCAACATGTAACCAGTGAAATAGTCTACAATGAAACCTGTGGAGCAGTTTATATTATCACTATTAGAGCACTACTATTTCTTCACGAAACAAACCCACATCCACTAACCCTAATCATCCCACCACTTGTTTATCTCCTCTCACTCATATTACCCTGCCTCTGTTCGCTCAGCGAGTTGGGCCGATGGCGCTCATTCATTGCTGGTTATCAATCAGAGGCGCCCAGATGCAGACACGCTCCCCTGCCTTATCCCCCCCGCACCCCCCAAAACAAGAGAGAGGCCAAACACACTTGACCCGCCACATAATAGCAGAAGGGGGAACCTGGGGTCAGCGCCGCCATGACAGATACAGGCAGAGATGGATGGAAACACAGCCTCATACAAGCGCTGTAGTCCTCAGTAAAGATGAGGAATGCTTAAAAGGCCATGGCCAAGATGAAGCGGTGACAAAAAGACAGCATACACCATTTCTCTCTGTTATACCAGGCTTAGGATCGGGAGGATGATGAATGGAATTGGTGTGTGCCATTTATTTCAAGAAGTGTGTTCCAATGCAATAATAAAGCAGGAAATCAGCAGTATTTATGAGCCAAGGTTGAAGGAAATGGGATGGTTCGGAACGGAAATTCCAATTTCATAATTATGACCAAAACTTTATGGGGTATACTTATTTATTAGAAGAAGAAGACGATCCTTTATTGGTCCCACAATGGGGAAATTTCAGTTTGAAGAATATATATACACATACACATCAAGGCATGCAGCGAACATTACTTCCGTGCTCCTTATATGCAAAGTGGGTTAAGTGGCTTGCCCAAGGACACATCGCCAGCAGACATCAGCGGAGTAGGTGGAGAATGTTATAAAAATATATACCCCATGAAGGAGGAAACTCAAAGGTCCTTTGTCTGATCAAAAGCGTAAGTTTATTGTTAACGCACAGTGCGGAGGGCCAGCACATCCACTCAAAAGTAGCATGTCCCAGCTCTGGGGGCCAGAGCCCCCAGCTTCCTGTATACAAAACACACACCAAAGATAGTCACGCCCACAACGGAGCGGAGGGGGCCACCGGTGAGGAGGCGCACAGGAAGCGCCGGCGCCATCCCCTGTGGTGGCAGTGGCATGGGGTGTGAACAGACAGACAATGGTGGAAGTGCAGGTCATACAGATGCAAGACGGAAAGACACAGGGGTGTGACAGACAGCAGGGACCTTCACAAAGCTCAGCATGGCGTCAGAAGGTTGTCTGCATTGGTAAAAGGCCTTTGACGTCCGTGTATTTGCTGCGGCTGGTTTTAATGTAATTACTCCAAAAACTGTCACCACACTCCCCTCTTCTGATAATTCAAAACCATTTTTGCATTAATCAGTTAAATACCAGAGGCATCGTAATCACACCACCTTCAAGCTTGAAACACTTAAATTATTGCTGTCCAAAGTGGACAGGAAAAGACACATGCTTGTCAATAAAAGAAAGAGCACATTATAATAACACAATGGATCCGGACAGCGATAAGAGAAGGCAATATTAACATAATAAACACGGTCAGCACGGAAAGTAGTGTCAGTGTGGCCAGCATAACAGTCCAAGGGCCCATGCCGGTCTTCGTTCGGTAGTCTTTTCCGCGGGAATACTCACGAGCAGTGCCGTCTCGCAGTCAGTGGCACCGCTCCCTATGAGCGTGTGTGGAGCGTTAGTGGTCATGGCGATGTTTGGTCTTGGAGCGGCAAGACTCTATTTGCGTTGAAGCCTCGGCCTCAGCACTCGGTTGGGCAGAGTGCTCGGGGTTTGGGGTGTGGCGACCATGGCTTGAGCACGCTCCAGATCGGCCAGGCCCAAAGCTCGTTTGATGGGAGACCTCATGACAGCACGCTTCACCATGTGCCTCATCAGGAACTGTAGAGCAGCCCTCATCTCCACCTCCTCCGGACACACGGGAGACGAGACACCAGGGGGCACTCCAGCAGAGCTCCAATCTGCATTATGGCCAGAGGGAGCAGGCTCTGGAGAAATCTTTGGAATGAGCAGCAGCTCTGCATACTTGCTGCGGCTGAGCAGAGCGCTCAGGGCCTTCATGGCTCCCAGGCCTTGGGGTCCGGGGGCTGGGGAGTTGGGCAAAAGGGGGGTCGCCTCGGGAACGCTGGGAATCTCTGGGTGTTGTTGTTGGCCTGCTTCACCGACGGTGGCCGCACGCCGGCCAACTTCTTCAGCGTAGGGAGCCGCGGATGGGCCTGGTCCGTCCGCGCCCTCGGTGTCCTCGTCTATGGCCCTCAGTGGCAGCCCCGCACGACAGTGGTTGGCGTGGATCCAAGTTGTCCTCTCCGCGACCTTAACGGCAGTGTCCGTCACCAGGAGGGCGAGGAATGGACCGAGCCAGCGCTTGGACCGCCAATGTTGTCGTCTCGTTTCCTTCACCAGGACTCAGTCGCCTGCGCAGCCTGTGGCAGGGCGCTCCTGACCTGGGCAGAAATAGAGGACAAAAGTGCATTAATTACCTTACAATAGGACAGCATGTCGTCATCACACAAAGAGGTGCTTGGCAGATCTCTGTTCGGGGGTCCCGCGCCCAACGTGGGGCTAGCGGCAGAGCTTTGAGTGCCATTCTCTCGCTCGCACGTGCCTCCGGACCAGGGGGCGTAACTGCAGTGTTTACGTATATCAATGCCCAGAAATTCACCCACTTCCTCAATGACTTTTGCTACAAAGTGACTGCCAGTGTCACTAGAGATTTTTTCTCGGGGCACAATTTTTGTGAGCAGAGCTTTCACCACCGCGTTGCTTGTGGCGTGTATGCCTGCAAATACTTCAGTCCATTTGGACCAGAGATCCGCCAGAACCAGACAGTATTACTTACCTTGGCATGGTGTGAGTTCAACAAAGTCCCTTTGGACATGTTGAAATGGGCGCAGGGGCGGAGGATGAGCAGCCTGTTGGATACTTTTGGGACTTACCTGGGTTGTGCGCGAGGCATATAGCGCATGTTTGGCTGAATCTCTGTGCCAATGCCGTAAACCCCTTTGTATACCAATTCTGTGTGATTAAATCACACATCATCCCTCCTTTTGAGGCATGGTCCCGACCATGTGCTAAAATTGCAAACTGTCTGAAGAAATGCCGTGATAGGCACGGTTTGCTGTCTGGTCCCAGCCACACACACCATGCCGTCGTTGAGCCCCATTCCCCTCCCACAGCAGCGTCTCTGCTGGAGTAGAAAATATCAACGTCTTGAGTGGGGGGTGTGTGTGTGTGTGTGTGTAGAGGTGCGTATGCCGCTGCCTTGTCCGCGCGCCGATTCCCTGCAGAGATGGGATCAGTGGCATTAGTGTGGGCCTGGCATTTGCATACAGCGATCTCTAAGGGCAACATTACAGCTTTCAGCAGACGTTCAACCTGTGTGGAATTAAGAATTGGTTTACCATCAGATTTCATAAAATTGCGGTGTTTCCACAGTGCTTCCCAGTCGTGCACCACAGAGAAACCATAGCGCGTATCACATAATATGTTGACAGTTTTGCCCGCTGCCAGCTCACACGCCCCGGTGGGCGCGACCAGCTCAGCGGTTTGTGCTGAGTGGTAGTGGGGCAAACTACCAGAGTCTATAGTATCAAAATCAGAACACACAGCATAGCCGACTCGGTTCTTCCCAGTGTTGTCACGTGACGCCGCTCCGTCTGTATAAAAAAAATCAAGTCAGGATTAGTCAGAGGCACCTCTTTCAGGTCTGGCCTGGGAGTGCATCTCTGCTCTATTGTGGCGATACAGCAGTGTGCCTCCCCTTCCTCTGGCGTGAGCAGCAGCGAGGAGGGGTTCAGCTGTGTGCATCCCTTCACCGTAGTTCAAAGAGCACCGTGTTGTACCCCAGCCAACGAGCCGCAGAAAGGCGAGAGGCCCTCTGCTCTAACAGGATCAGGGAAACAGCATGGGGCACAAGCAAAGTTAGTTCAGTGTATCCCACAAGGTCACGTGATGCTAGGGCCGCTTTCTCAGCGGCAGCCACAGCCCGCAGGCAGCGAGGCAACCCTGCTGCCACGGGATCGAGTTTTGCTGAGAAGTAAGCAGTGGGTCTCAGTGGCCCTCAGTGAGGCTGCAAAAGTACCGACTGTTCCGTTCATCTCCAGTTGCTTTTCTCCCGGATCGTCCTCAATTCATATTGTGGGCTTTTGTGCCAAAGTGGAGGCTCATTTCCTCCTGATCCATACTACTGTCATCCCTGGAGCAGGGGAAGTTTATCTCTCATCTGAAAAAGAAATATCAGAACACAAAAAAAAACACAAAAAAAATGCCCACTTTCGCTTGTCAATCTTTTTCCCAATTGGGCAAAACATAACTGCATTGACAGACGGTGTTTGGCATCAGGGCGGAGGCTGTAGCAAAATACAGACTTAACAAAATGTATGTTTCTAATTTTATACTTCCCTAAATGTGAGTTTACAAACCAAGTTGTCCTTCAACCAACGACAGCTCACTGCGGTTGGACTGTGTCGCTGTCAGGACAAACAGCAGAGGCAGGAACTCCCAATATCTTCAGCGAGGTATTTCATCTCCGAGTACTTTCAGCAGAGTACTTTTCTCAGAGTACTCATCCCAGAGTACTCTCACTTTTACACCTGTTCAATAAAGCTTGTTATCTTTGAATCTCTAGTACTTACACCGTATGCTGTTGACAAAAAATAATTATTCCATGATCACATTAAAACATTACAGACACATTTGTTATTCCATGATTCCGTTCAGCATTCCTCATTTCACACATCACACTCATATCACAGTCATATCACAGTCACATCACAGTCACATCACAGGCCGATTTCCCACGTTAGTATTTTGGTCCAGTTTGTTAAGGTCAGCGTAGTGTACTTTGACATGACACACAAACATATAACATACACAAAACATATAACACACAAACATGTAACACACAGAAGGCCTGTACTTTTAACTTTGTTATATTTTTCCATGTCCAATTCCAATTGTCTCATGAGCTATTTCTTATTGTTGCAACTTTCAGAGCCTGCAGAGCTTTAAAAGAGTTTTCCTAAAAGGATCCATTTCCAACTTTAGTGTTTACCACGTGGTCTGTATTTCGGGCTTATCACAGATGGTGTCCCCTATATCTCTAATGAGCTCTTGTCACCTAAAAAAAATGTTTATTTTCCTTATTTTTTTTCTTTTTCAATAAAGCCAGGTCGGATTCATTAAAAATGTAAATTAGTCTCAAACTTTAATACTTCACCTTTGTTTCACGATAAAATGTTTTTGTTGCTCATTAAGTAGCACAGATAGTGGTGCCTATCTCAATAAACGTACTCCGTTAGCCTATCTTCCCTACACTGCATGAATTTTCAAACTCCAAGTTATTGTCTGGGAACGACCGGAGAGAGCAGCTTAGGTCGTTCGCGTGGTTGACCTCCAAGTTTTGTGCGGGCGTCACTCTATCCACTTGTTGTGGCTAATAACTTAGCAATCTCAGGGTTTGGTGTCAATTTCCAGTGGTAGTTAACTTTTGGGACCGGTGCCTCCTTTTATTTATCTATTTTTAATTGAGTCTGCACATAAGGTCTCGGCCTAGTAGATTAACCGGGCACAATGGGGAATATAGAAAAGAATGTTTAAGCTGGTTGCCCTGAGAATCAAAACACGTTAGCGGTGACGTAAATTGCTCTTTAGTCGTCTCTCCGACGCTGCTAATTAGAATATGAAGCGGCCGCTCATTTTAGGGGAGACAGAAAGGCTGTCACTTTTAGCACAGAATTTGTTGCCCCGGAGTCATCCAGAATTTTAACTTGTACACCACAGGTTGTTAGCGTATATTACGGGCATGAATTATCTCTAAAAAGTGCCAATTGCAATTTGTTGTTGTTCAAACTTACATGAGCGGTCGCTTTGGTGACGAATGTGAACCCAGGTTTGGTCAGTCGCTCGTGTTTCCTCCGTGCCCGCCTCTGCCGTCCTCTGGCCCCGTGTGAGCTTGAGCGTTCCTCTGCCTTTAACGCCTCCTCCGGTAACAGTCCTTCGACCCATGTCGAGCACACAGTCTTTCCGCCGGGCTGTGGAAGTTTTTCAAAGTCCGCAGGAGGCCCAGGTAGCCCAAAGCGTTCAAATAACGTTAGCCTGTGGTCCATGAGGGTTGGTGAATGACCCAAACGTGCCGGTCACAATGGCTTCTTCTGTTTGCGGTGCGGGGGCAACTTTCAAGCGGGTTTCCGCGGGTGCGTTTGGTATATCACGCTGCCCCCTCCGTGGAGAACAGTCACGGGATTTGGAGCAGTTTGTCTCTGGCCTCCAAGGCAGTTGTCGGTGTCTCACATATTTGCTTCCCCGCTTTCTTCTTCTGTGGTTTCCTGAGCGTGTGTCTGTTTCCGCCTCTTCTTCTTCTGCGGTTTGGGCCCACTTCTCGCGGGGTCTCAGCTGGTGCGAGCGCCGCCTGTGGTTGGGGCGTGGGGCTGGTGCTTTGAGGCAGAGGACAGTGCGCGGAGGAAAGGCGCCGACAGACCTGGATAGGGAAGAGGGAAAAGAGACAACAGTAGTCTGCTTCATTTTTTAAAAACCCAACGCCTTGTTTGGGTGCACACTTATTGTTAGTAGGGGTAGGGTGGGGGTGTGGGGGATGTGTGTGTGTGTGTCCGCCTGTGTTCTCCGCTTCGGTGAAAGGCGGAGGAGCTATTGTTTTTACATATTTCTTTCTCTAACCTCTTTTGCCGTGATATTCTTAAAACCAAGTATATTTTTTCTTCCCTTCTTCTTCTAAATTATCACGCAAGATGCGTAATGGCCTGCACCATAGGCAAGCACTCCATAGCTTGCGTCTTCTAGATTGTTTTTTACCCATTTTCTCGTACGAACAATGGGCCTAACCCGCTTAGTCTCTCCCTGCTCCTACCCACTTTGGGGCGCTCCATTCCCCCCTCGCTGGTTCAACCAGCGAGCGCGCGTTCTTGAAATGGAGCGGTTCTGGCTGAAGACACTTAGAGAAATTTTCAGGGTCGCCTACAGGACGATACTAACGCGCAGCCGCTAGTTTTCAATCTAGAACAAAAAGCCCCCCAAAAAATCCCGCACACAGACTATGCTGTGGCAATGAATGAAATACCCCAAAAATACATAAATAAACAAATCCCCGTGTACACTTAAGTGCTGCCCTGGGCTCGTTACGCAGATGAAAAGACAAGACTCACCAGATTAGGTTCTTTTTGGTCTTGTGTGGCAAAAGGATTCCTTCCGTGCGTGGACGAGCGCGCTCTCCCTTGTCTCCAAAAAGGAACAGAGGCTGGTGATCCAGGTCGGCCAAACAAAGCCGCTCGTCCCGCCGAAAGTATCCCATGCCAAGACATGCCAGCAACGCCAAATTGTTATAAAAATATATACCCCATGAAGGAGGAAACTCAAAGGTCCTTTGTCTGATCAAAAGCGTAAGTTTATTGTTAACGCACAGTGCGGAGGGCCAGCACATCCACTCAAAAGTAGCATGTCCCAGCTCTGGGGGCCAGAGCCCCCAGCTTCCTGTATACAAAACACACACCAAAGATAGTCACGCCCACAACGGAGCGGAGGGGGCCACCGGTGAGGAGGCGCACAGGAAGCGCCGGCGCCATCCCCTGTGGTGGCAGTGGCATGGGGTGTGAACAGACAGACAATGGTGGAAGTGCAGGTCATACAGATGCAAGACGGAAAGACACAGGGGTGTGACAGACAGCAGGGACCTTCACAAAGCTCAGCATGGCGTCAGAAGGTTGTCTGCATTGGTAAAAGGCCTTTGACGTCCGTGTATTTGCTGCGGCTGGTTTTAATGTAATTACTCCAAAAACTGTCACCACAAGAAGGTCTCGCGATGGGTTGGAACCCTCAGGCTCAAAGGCCAATGCTCTACCAACTGAGCCACTGTCGCCCCATTATGGGGTTGTTGTGTGTAATCCGCACATCTTAAGTGAAAAATATATGATGAAACAAGTATCAATTGTAAACATAAAAAGCTATACAACTGTAACTCTCTAAGCTACCACCAGAGGGAAGAGTTGATTTATTTATGTATTTTTCCAATTTGAAAAATCGGCTGATCATAAAGAACCTACTTTCTTGATTTCTTTCTTGATAAATTCAGACCTCAAGACTTTCTCCACCGACTCCCACTGATTTCTGCTGTCGTTGTGTCCTTGGCAAGACACTCAACCTTTGGGAACCCCAGGTGCCACAGTGGGGCGGTAAAGTGTCAAACTGCCGTTGTGTCCTTAGGCAAGACACTTTACCCCCATTGCCTAGAAAGAGTCTAGTGTGTGTGTGAATGGTTGGTGGTGGTCGGAGGGGCCGATGGCACATACTGGTTGCCTCGCTTCTGTCAGTGTGCCCCAGGGCAGCTGTGGCTACAGTAGTAGTTTATCACCACTGTGTATGGAGTGAAAGAACAATGACGTGTAAAGCGTCTTCGAGTGTCCAAAAAAGCGCTATAAGACCGATGCATTATTATTATTATTAAAATATGAATGCAACCTTTTAATTCATTCATTCATTCAGCATAACTGAAATTAAACTCTCATATCAAAGAATACAGCATTACGACATATAACTGCACACGTTGAAAGAGGAGGCCTTTCCAAGCAAACCGGTCTACAGCGCATCCTAATAGAATTCATTACATTGACGACATGGATCAGCCGCGGTGGGGACTTGCCCGGGAAGCTAAACAGACTGATGAAGTGCCCCTGATGGCAATTATGCAGTCCCATATCTGAGTGTGACTTTATTGAATCTGATCTCCCACTCCTCAGCTCCCCCCCATATCTCCTTCAAAGCTCATTTTCTGTGCTATTGTTCATACTACACTTTATGCTTGTCTAATGTAATGATTGATACTGTGTGTGTGAAACCTCGCAAATTGAACAGTGCTTATATTCCCAGAAGGCCATTTTCTCATTAAGATGCCACACGAGAAGGTTATTAATAAGAGAGGCACAATATCTCCCAATGCGCGTGGCCAGGCTTGAACTGTTTGCTTTTCTGATTCATGTAAGGATGTTCATTGAAAACCCCTACACACTCCTTCATTCATTTCAAATATCATTTCTTTTTTATTATTAAATTATTTGGACATTGTGTCATTATTGTTCAAACCTAGAAGTACAAGCTCTTTATCTTACAACAACATGCAGACATAACAATCGCAAAACACAGACATTCAAAATTGTGTTATCTGTGGATGCCATACCATGTCCGTAAAGGTTACCACACAAACAAAAACCCTTCACTTTCACTTTTTTTTTTTTTTTCATGTTGTTTTACTGCTCATAAAATCATTTGAAGAAAAATAATCTTTCAATCGTCCTTCACTAAACGTCGGTATTTAAATGTATATGATTTGTGAGGCACATGGGCTCTTCTTTATTAGAGACAGCTGACGCAAACAGCCTCAAACTTTATGGAGTGAAGGTGCATAACACTTCTGTATCTGATTGGGGCAGTGCACGTTAATGAACCCCAGATTATAGCCAGGGACTAATTTGCTTCTGTTGCCCCAAACTACTTTAAAACAGCGAAAGCTCACATCTCTACACAAGCCACAATCCACACACTCTGCACCACTGCTCAGTTCATTTCCAGTCCTTTCATAACTCCACAATTTGCCAATACAAGAATGTGGAGATAATAATACAACCTGTATTTGTTTGTCGTTACTTTTTATAATGGTGTTTCTATTGATTTTTTTGGTTTGTAATCATAGATATTTGGGATTCTTTATTTTACTTATTTATAGTTGACACAGTGAAATAACTTTTGTGTCTCTACAGCACTTTGGACAGTGCTACAAACAAAGTGGATTTGATGTTATCATCCTAAGAGTAGTGGTAGCAGCAGCAGTAGTAGTAGTTGTAGAAGTATTAGTAGTAGTACTAGTAGTAATAGCAAAAAGGTAGTAGCAGTAAACAAAGTAGTTGTGGTAGTAGTATTAGTAGTAGAGCATCATTAGTAGTTGTAGTAGTTGTAATGGTGGAAGTAGTAGTTGCAGTAGTAGTCATAGTAGCAGAGCAGCAGTAGTAGTAGTAATGGTAGTAGTAGTAATGGTAGTAATGGTAGTAGTAGTTGCAGTAGTAGCAGAGCAGCAGTAGTAGTTGTTGTAGTAGTAGTAGTAGTATAGTAGTAGCAGCTGTAGTAGTAGTAATGGTAGTACTGTAGTAGTAGTAGTGATGGTAGTAATGGTAGTAGTAGTAGTTGTAGTAGTAGCAGAGCAGCAGTAGTAGTAGTAGTAGTAGCAGAGCAGCTGTAGTAGTAGTAGTAGTAGCAGAGCAGCTGTAGTAGTAGTAGCATAGCAGAAGTAGTAGTAGTAGTAGTAGCAGAGCAGCTGTAGAAGTAGCAGCATAGCAGAAGTAGTAGTTGTAGTAGTAGTAGTCACAATGGTAGTAGTAGTAGTAGAGTAGCAGTAGTAGCAGCAGCATAGCTAAGTAGTAGTCGTAGTAGTAGTAGTAGCAATGGTAGTAGTAGGAGTAGAGTAGCAGTAGTAGTAGTTCCTTCAGAATGCCAAAAAGCCCATACATTATGCTCCTCCTGCTGACCTAAGAGTGACCGCCGTAGTCCAAACGGAGCTGGCCCTCATGTATGAATGCACTGGTGAGCAGAGTGGGACTCTGGGTAAAATATGAAAGTGCTGAGGAAGAGCCAGCGTCCCGGGAGATCATTATTTTTCAGCAGGACAGTGACACTGCACCGTTACCGCGGCGCTCCTGCCTGCAGCAAAGCCACCATTCAGCTACACACACTCACTCCTGTTTTAGTCCTGCTTAGTCCCTGCCCGGTCCAGGTTTGGAGTTTAGTCACAGTTCGGTCCTGTCCAACAGTGTAAGCCCTGGGTTGGTATTTGCTCCATCACAACTTGCACACGCATTTTCAAACCTGGTCGACTCCTTCAAAGCTGTTGATATTAGAATGGAGAGGAACATGCTGAATTGCTGTTTGTCCATAATAATGTCTTTATTATAGGCTGCAGTAAAGCACCTCACACTAGCGGAGTTTTTGAAAGTCGATTTTGCAATGTTTTTTTATCATCTGGCTAAGCTCATGAAATAAATTTGTGCTTCTGACAGATAATAAACCTCTTCTCCCAGAAAACACTCCCAGTCTTCCTTCGCCATTAAATAAGCACGAGATCTTGCAACACAATTATATCCAAAACAAACAAAAGCAGGTGCCAATCTTTTTTCTTTTTCCAAGTACATTTTTGGAGTTCTGTGTGGAAGGATCAGATGTGACATTTTTCTGTGATATTTTGTGTTGTTTGAAGGAAAACTAAATACATTTGAATTCCAAAGACTTTCTGTTTTCACTGTAAGAAGTGCAGAAACACGAGAATTCCCATGTTTATATATATATTTTTATTGCAGACTTTTTATTACATTACACAGAAATGTATTGACATGACTATAGTTTATAACATGCACTGTATGCTGTGGCTAGTGCAGTCAGCTTTGTCATCTAAGTTATCATATTTGTTTTGACAGATAACTCCCCTGCGAGGCCCCAGAGAAGGAGGCACTCTGGTGACGATCCGTGGGGAAAACCTGGGGCTGGATTTCTCTGAGATCCAGGGGAACGTGAAGGTGGCCGAGGTGGAGTGCATCCCCATCCGAGAGGGCTACATCCCGGCTGAGCAGTGAGTCTCAATGCTCCCATCATACCTAACAGACACTGTCAGAATAAAGCCAATGGAAAATGTGTGTGTGTGTATTAGTACAAAAAAAGAGTACCATAATACTGCTTTTGAAAAGATAACTCAGATGATTTATCTTGTCAACACACTTCGCACGATCACCACTCTGCAGATAACGAGATGTTACATGTACTTGTCTTTCGAAAGAACCACCAAACGCATTTTAACTCAAGACAAAATATACCTTTTTGAATTAATATTGTTACAAGTTGTATACATATATTTTCCATCAGCTGATACGTGGCTGCAAGTGAAATATGGTTGGATTACCCCTGCAGTCGCCAATCACACTGTAAACCCTGACAAGTAAAGTTTACTTGAAAAAACCTTGGAAATAAATTGCATATACTTGAATTCCTCGAGTACATCCTTTACTTTATATTACCAAGTAAACTCAAGTGTTTGCAATAAAGTTTAATTTCAACATATGTTCTGACCGGCATTCGAACTCACAACCTTGAAGTTGAGAGGTGAAGGTGCTACCCACTCAGCCACCAGGCCACCCTGTCCTTACCACACCTGTCTCATTCAACACTCTACACGTCAAAATGTCAAAAGTGAGGCTTACTTGAACAGAGAGAGTTCAATTCAAAGAAAACCCTGAGTGATATAGCCAGGCTTTAAATAAACTAACAATAAATGGGTAATATCCACTTACTGGGAAAAATCTATTTAAAATAACTTTGATATCTGAAGTACGATTGAAGTTAGGGTTTACAGCAGCTCTCAGCTTACTAGCATGTAACAGTTCTAACTATTTTAGGGCCGTCACAAATTAACCAATTAATAACAATTCATGTATATTGAAATAGCTGTAAATTATGTCATTGATTCATATTTTTTTGAACCCAGGACAGAGACATGCTCAAAAGTGTTATGACTCATATTAATACAACTGCAGAATGAGGTGAAAATGAAAATTTGCTTCTCTAATATCTAATTCTAATCAAAAAAGCAATGTGTACAATGTGGTCGAATGTAGAAACGATGTGACTAATTAAACAACTAATCGATTATCAATGATTTTGTGCAATTTACAATGACACAATGTGGGGCTGGCTGACTAGTTTTTTGGTTGCAAAGGCGTGCATTTTCACTACTGGGTCTGGCGGGGGAAATCCTATAACGTGATCCCTCTCACGCCTTTAAAGCGTCACGCTTGCAAGCCAGTTTTCACATTTGATAAACGTAGCGATACATGGTATAGTGCCAGCTTCTTGGAAAGGATGGAATACTGCACCAGAGCACGTTAAACACATGGTCAAAAGGAAATTGGCAAACCCCAGAGGAAGTTAGCAGTTGTGGTGACTTAATGTGTTGCTGTTTGCTCACACAACAGTTGTTATGCACTACCCTGAGATCCAAATAGATGAGTGCACATATAAAAGCTGTGTTTTTAGATCATATGTAAATGAAGGTTGGGGTTTTGCGCAGGCTGGCAGTATGCAGGTGCAGATAGAGAGGGCCCAGTCATGCCTGCTTTGTTTTGTTTGCTCAGCTTTTATTATTGAGCTCATTTATGCAAACGCACAGTGGCAGACTGCAAATATAACACACTGCAAAAACATACATACAAAAAACTGAAGTAGGGTAGGCATAGTCTTGCATTGAGTATACTGTGCCTGTCAGTTAGCAAATGTGTATTCTGTTACCTAAGAAAAGAAGAAAACGTGTGATTTTTCAAACAAAGAAGAACGTGAAAAGCAATTGATTTATGTAACACATACAGTATGACAACATAGATAAATCCTTCAATAGTTTTTCATATTTTAACTTTTAACAGCAGTCCTTCAGAACATATTGTGGCATATTAAAGCCCCCATAGAGCGTCAAGATTCAGTGTATTTGCCATTAGCAGTGAAACCACATTGGGGGGTTACAGAGCGGGGTACTGTGAGTCTGTGAATTGTTTTTTGAAAAAGAATCGTCAAACTTCAGATGGAATTTGGAAGATAGGAGAAAAACCTGCAGAGACTAGGAGAAAACACACGTTTGTCTTAAGAGGGAATATATACAGAAACAAGCAATTTAGCAGATCAAACACAGGCAAATGTGACAGTATCCAAAGAGTCATTACTGGTGCAGAGAGTTCAACCATGTATCGCAATGTTGCTCAGCTTCTCTTACAAGATTTTGTTCAGTTTTTCTTACAAGAGTTTGTGTTTTTTGTGTCTATTCATCAATCTCAGTGCAAGATCTTTTATTAATCTCTTTTTTTCACAGCTACAGTACTTGATGAAACATAATAGATCCAATCTCCCGACACCTCTGAATACCTCTGTATTCACCACAAAAAATCCTATTGGACTTTCTTCAGTTATTTGATCTTTCTCTGTTCAGAGATCGTTCCTACTTATAAGTAGTCCAGCCATTTGTTTGTGCTCCAAAAGTTTCTCAGTCAGTTAGAGTTTTTATTACAGAATTTTGGAGCCAAAAGGTCATTATGGAAAAAATCTTGGCCGACACCGAGTTGATTTTTTTTCCAGTATACTTATTTTTCTTGTGGTGCATTTTTCATGTTGTGACACAATTAAAACTTTGTACCTGTTTTCCAGCCCTGATGCAGTCTTCATGCACATGTTAGTTCAATTCATGTCCCTCTATCTTCAGGATTGTGTGTGAGATGGGGCGCGCTGAGACCAGCCAGTACACGGGCAACATCCAGGTCTGTGTGGGAGTGGGCGAGTGCAGACCCGAGTTCATGGCCAAGTCCTCCAAATACTACTACTTTGTGGTGAGTCAGACTGCTCTCTGTCTTTGAAAAAAAAAAACCTCTGGACCAAACATTAAGAACCAAAGTAGAAGACATTTCTCTCCAGTTTACTTGAAGAATTCTTCAGAAAATGAAATGGTAAACTTGACCAAGAAACTTCCTTTTTAAGTGAAACAAGAATAGATGAGCTCAAACCAGTGCTTCCCAACACAACAATTAGATGGAATCAACAAATGTTTGCTTTAAATGACGGCACCAAGACCAGTGTTTACAGCATTAAGTAACTGTACCTTAAAAAAACAGGATTTTTATGACAAACCTATTTTGGCTGGGTATCTTCAGAGCCTGTCAATATGATATGTGTCTATCAGATTTGATATAAATTATAATTATAATAATTATACCAATAGTATAAAATAAAAATAAATACTTTTGGCTTCTTTATATAGTAATTCTTATATATTTTCTTATATATCATCTTTATATATTGCTTCTTATATATTACTTCTTTATAAAATAGGGCAGCTATTTTAACAACAATACAATACAATTGATGTGTTTATATGCAATTTCTAAAGCAACACAAATTCTATTATATATTTTTTTTTTTCAATCTGAAAATTATACAAAAATGATATTACAAAATAACATTCATATTTGATTTAATTAAAACAAATACATCTTAGCACGCCCCTAAAACCTAAGGCCACTGTTATGATTTTGGGGCGATACAAAAATGAATTGGTTTGATTGGATCTGTGTGAACACTACTCGTCCCCAGATTCCCAGAATCCTCAGCATTAAGCCGAACCGTGGGCCAGTCTCAGGAGGAACCATCGTGAACATCACTGGCAGCCACCTGGACGCCGGAAGCAACGTGTCAATCATGTTTAAGGAGCAGCCCTGCACATATCTGAGGTGAGAGAGGCTCCTGCTGCCAATCACACTTCATCAGGCAATTAGCAGCTCTGTCACCAATAGGAGTCTGTCAGCCAGGAAAAAACAGCTTAAACACTGTGACCTTGGACATGCCATATTGGTCAGACTGCAACTCATCTATGGGTTTCATATCTTATTTAAAGACAAGAACTAAAGAATCCAAATGAATGCTCTTTTCAGTTATTCACAGAGAACGTGTGCGTGCTATATTTCTAGATTTCAAACTTCTACATCAAACAAATGGTCCACAGGTCCTTAACATAAGTTATGTCACTGTACAGCAAAATCACATTGTTTTCTTAACATGGTACAGTATTTATGAATCAAAAGAGTAATTGTCACAGCTTTAAAACATTTAAATCTCGTATGACAGCTTGGACTTTACTTTTCTTAAAGCACAGTCAATACCATTATATTTTACAAACAAGAAACAATAATTATTGCAAAATATTTTCCAAATTTCCTTCTAGTTTTATCATATTCTTATGAAACCGTTTGTACTTCATGGTTGTAAATAATCACCAGAGGAATGTTACCAAAACTCTTGATCTTTCTGATCAAATATGTTTGAACAATCCTTATTTTAAGAATATTCTTTGATTTAGTGTCGTGAATCGTATCAGTGTAGTGTGAGTTTGACATAAATGATGCCAAACTTTATGATGGACCATCTTGTGATGTCATCAGATAGAACACATCTAATAAATTCTTGTAAAACCATATTTACTTCACAAACTTTATCAGTGTAAAATTATTATTTGTATTTAAGAGAGGCGTTGATCCACTAGAAAAAGACACATTTTGAAAATAATATTAGGTTATTTTGTTTTTCTATTAAAGACAACAAAACAAAAGACAAGCATACATTATTATCAAAGTGCTGTGGAAAGGTTTTGCCACTCACTAAAAATATATTTATAATAATATTAATAATACAAAGCTGGTGTGGTGTCTGCGTTGTCATAGGAGGGGGGGTCTCTGGCTGACCTGTCGTACCCACGCATCCCTCCACGGCACTGGGAACGTGTCGGTGTCAGTGAGCATAGACAAGGCCCACCTGCAGAAGGACCTGCGCTTCGAGTACGTGGAGGATCCCAGCATCACGCGCATGGAGCCCGAGTGGAGCATCTACAGGTGCACACACACAACCCCACCCTCTCTCATTCTGGGATGGGGCCATGCGTTAGCTGATGTGTTAGCTTATGTTTTCTCTGACCCGCAGTGGACACACACCGGTGACTGTGACCGGGACCAACTTGGACATCATCCAGACGCCGCTGATCCGAGCCAAGTACAACGGGCATGAGACGCTCAATGTAAGCCTGCTTTTTCTACAACTGTAACTCTGATCTGAATTTAAAGATTACATTCATGGATTATATTGAAGATTAAACAACTCTAATTAGTTTTTAATGAAAGAAATGGAGAAGGAGGCACTCTGAAAACTGTGTTCTTTATAATTATGAACCGACGCGTTTCAATAAAAGCCTTCCTCGGGGCAGTAATTAGTTATTAACCTTTAATGTACTGAAAGCAATGCACTTTTTGATTTTCGAACACCCTAGTTTTTTAGTTATAGCCCTCTACAAAATGGTTGAGATGCAGTTTGACGGTAAAAGTTCCTAAAACCAAGCGATAGAGATGCCACAATGAGGTAGACTTCCGTTCCAAGTTTCGAGTAGATAACTGAAGTCTGACTCAGTGACTCAGAAAGTGATCCACCAAGTGAGCAAACCATTAAAGGGTTAAAAAGCCTGTGCCCATTGTTTTCATTGTGAGAACTTTTTGTGTTTCTCCCATTGCAGATATGTATGTCAAGGAAGGTTGATGATCGATGTTATTAAGATATGAGTTGTTAGGCGTTAAAAGCAGTTAAAAGCAGTCTTGAACTTGAAATACAGACATTCTGCATTTCCCCATTGTTCAGCCGTGCAGCCTGACACACACCCTGGAGAGTACACTTGTTAAGCAACTTCAAAACATAGTTCCTAGCTCTCGATTTGAGAGATTTGTCAGGGTAAATAGGTCAATATAAAAATAAACCTGAGAGCAGAGTGATAATGTGTGTGAATAATGCGTGTGTCTCTGGAGCTGTGGGACCCAGGGGAGGTTTCTCCGGGGTTGTTGGGATGTGATTGAAAAAAAACAGGGTGCTAATGTTACCTTCACGGCTCATTTGATCTGGGGCACGCATCATAGTTAACATCTGTGCATCTACTTATATACTTATACCTCTATTGGTCTGTGTCTGAAAGCAATGATATAGGGTCATACTAGGTCCCTGGTACAAAACTTTAAAACTTTGGCTGTTCCATATAATCATATACGTCGAGAATATTGGCCTAGAAGGTTTCAAATAAGGCCGCACATTGTGTAATCTTTAATATTTTATTTCTGGGTTAGAAATGACTATGTATTATTCAAAGTTTTAGAAAAGTTGGAAATCAATTTTGAAAATGTTTTAAGAAAGTCAGAAAACCTTGAGTAAAGATTTGCATGAACTTGTATATCCGAAATGTAAATGTAATTACATGCCCAACATCTAAGCCTTATTTTGCAAATTAAAACTTAAAAATGGTACGGTGCTGCAGAATTATAAAAATAATCATATTATAAAGCGGAACGTTTTTTATTTCCAAATAATAATTGTTGTTGTTATCATAAGAAAGAGTTTTTTGATCAAATCCGACCACAACATGCTGTCTTTATTTTATTAGAAATAAACTTTTGTATCACTTTTCTGCCTAAAACTGAACTAAAGATCTGACAGAAGCCAAAATTTCATGCAAGGGAAAATTAGTGATTGACCCAAACTGTTTTGAGAGGGAGGAATCATATGACATAGTTTTTGTTTTTCAGGATTTGAAACTTAAATACCCCAGCTTTAACATTATGGGGCTTAATCTACCAGTCTGAGTGCCTCTAATGTGTTGCCATGTCACAGACTTTTGTGACTTTTTAACCTTTTTTGTATTCTTCTATGGTTTGTAACGAGGGCACATTTGTTTTATATCCATTTCCTTGAGAACAAAGAAGCCGAGTTGCAAAGACTGCAGGAATAAGATTTGTATTGTGACTTTTGGAGAAATAGGGCACTTTACTGTAAGACGTAGTTCAGTGCTGAAGTGGAACAGAGATGACAGGACAAAGAAGTCTTGAAGATGCCAGCGATCTAAGACTGAATAACAGTTCAAACGACCCAGAAAACATGGTGATTAGGGTTTCCAGGAGTTCATTTTCAGTATGAATACAGACCGTGAAAGCGGGGCCTCACGATCCTTCTGACTTTTTGGGTTTTAAGCAGGAGGTGTCAGAAAAGTTACCACAGGGATAACTGGCTTGTGGCGGCCCAGCGTTCATCGTGACGCCGCTTTTTGATCCTTCAATTTCGGCTCTTACTATTATTGTGAAGCAGAAATCTCAATGACGATTTGGTTTTTCTATGACGAGACAATTGTGAATATTATGATGAAATACCTCTTTATCTGTTAACAGCGCTTGCACATATCTTCATATAAAAAATTTGCCAATGTACAACGCCAGCATATTATGGTTTTGCAGTATTCGTTGTAGTAGTAGCAACAGCAATGAGAGCAGGAGTAATGGTTTAGTTCATGGTTGTTTGGTCATTTTATAAAAATCTGAAATAATCAGTCAATAATAACACTGTAAACTGAACAAACTTTGTTTGGCTTCTGTCACATCTTTAGATCAGCTTTTTCAAACAAGTGAGCTCCACCTTCAGCTTTGAGCATCAACTGACACGACTTTGTTGAGACAAACAACTTATTTCTTATGCCCCGACTTGATCAGAATCAGAATATTTTTTTTATTTAAGTAACAGGAAGGCATAGATTGGAAAATTGCTTTGGCTCTCATTGCAAACAAGTCAAAAGTAGAGAGGCATGGTAAGAATCCGCATACATTTCTAAAATACAAAAATAAAAATACATATAATTATCACTATGTACAATATAAAAGTGTACTCGGTGCACCCAATATGCATTAAGCAGTGCAGTAAGGTGACGGCAGTCTAACTCATGGCATGTTTTATCAGTTCACTGAAGACAAAATGTTTCAAAATAGATGAAAACAAGTTTTATAGTAGGCTTTCTTGGGAGGAGAACAAGCACACTTCCATTTGTGGTCCGTCTATGGTTTGATACAGTCCCCACTTTGTCCTGTTATCTTTTACCAGATACTGTTTTTAAATATCCTTGTTAGGGCTGGGCAATCTGGGAAATACATTAATCAAATGTTTTTTGACCCTTCCTATTTTATTTTATTTTATTTTTTTGCTTGTCGTAGCTGTGCACCGTGCTGAGCTCCACCACCATGCTGTGCCAGGCCCCTGAGCTGGCCATCAGCCTGTCCCGGCAGCTGGAGGTTCCCGAGCGACCTGACGAGTTTGGTTTTAAGCTGGATGACGTGCAGGCCCTCATGGCCCTCAACCACACCAACTTCATCTACTACCCCAACCCTGAGTTTGAGCCACTCAGTGCGTCCGGCGTGCTGGAGCTCAAGCCGGGCTCGCCTATCATACTCAAGGTACGTTCAAAGTGCACCTTAGAACTAGTCCCTATAATCAATCTTTTCTGTGTTTTGTCAGAGGAAAGATCCATCACATTTACACCAGCAGTAGCCGTAATATATGCACAAAAGGTGCATCAATAATAATGTTAAGTGAATAAGTTAGCAAGAATGTAAGTAAGCTAGCTACAGTAGGAAGTGATTAAGCTAGCAAAGCAAGCGAGTCAGTAAGTTTGCAAGCTATTAAGTGAGTTAGCAAGCAAGTAAGTGATTAAGCTTACAGAAGCAATTCTGCCACACAACATTAGACTGGTCATCTGGTCATCAAACCTATTGTACACACTTTTATGTGTAAGGGAAACCAGAAGCCCCCGGAAGAAACCTACACAGGCACGAAGAAAACATGGAAACTCCATAAATGGCCCTGTCTTCTAGCCTGGGAATCAAACCCTGTTCCTTCTTCAGCAAGAGCTCACGGTTCCTTGTTTTTGCTTTCTCACAGGGCCATAACTTCCTCCCTCCGACCAACAGCGGCAACGGGAAACTGAACTACACGGTCTTCATCGGGGACAAGCCGTGCATGCTGACCGTGTCCGAGACCCAGCTGCTGTGCGAGTCGCCCAACCTGACGGGGCGCCACAAAGTCCTGGTACGCTCTGAAAAACGTAGATGCATCCGTTTTAGAGATACAGTTATTGTAAGAAAAAACCCAAATATTTATCGAAATTTCACGATTATCAACTGTAAATAAGACAACTGATCTACGGTCAAGAACTTTGGGAACATTAGATTTAAAAGAAAAACCAAATACAACTAAATATAGGCTCATCATAGACAATTATTGTGCTCCAGTGCCTTTTTTTGTCCGTGTAAAGCACATTACGTGGCACTACTTGTTGTAGATGTGCTTTACAAATAAATTTGACTTTGACGTGGACAATGTAGAAATAAATGTGTAGATAGCAAAACAAAGTGTGCATTTACAATTTACATTTATATTTTATTTTCCTCCGCTGACTAATCATCCCTGTGTGAATGCACAACTCCACAGCTTGATGTCACATAGAAAGAAAATTACAATAATGTTTTCCAACAGAGAAGACTAATTCAACTTTGCCAGTTTTTGTTTCATGCATGTAGACCTATAATTACAGAATTGTAAACTATAAGCCAGACCATAAAATTTTCTAAATTGAATAAAACTTGAAGCTATGGTACCTAAGTTTGTTGTTTGTTTCATGAAGAATACTTTTTGATAGTCCCAAGTAAAATGGTGTGAGCAAATTAGACAGAAAAAGGCTGTTTTTGTCTTATTTGAAAACAAGGGGTCTTTTGCATACTTAAAAGACATAACCCTGCGAGTCAATATTTGAGTAAAGGTGGTCCTCTCTTTTCTGTTTTATTTTTGTTGTTGTTTGAAAGTAAGGTACCCCAGTTTTAAATCAGGCATAGTAATGGCTTTGCTAATATGGTAAATATGTCTATAGAATTCAGCACCCACTTGTAAGAATGATGAATTCAGTTTGCATTTCTTTTTCTCTCCAAAGTTTTGTAATAATAGAAAATAAAATCACAGAGTTTTCAGACCACATCAGAAGACAATCTCAAATAAGTTCTGTTGCCCTTTAGAAAGTTAGGACGTCATTCGAGACCAGCAAAAGCGTCCTGAGTCAGACAAGCTGTGGTCACTTATCTAGCCAGCGAAGCCAATGATACATAATAGATCTAGTGAGAGTGGCTTTGTGTCCATCCAGTGTCCACTTCCAGACAGAGAATAAGCTAATCCGATCAGCAGTTCTGTTCCTGTTATAGCCACGAGCAGACAACAGACAAACAAATGAGCGTCCACTAAAGAGGAGTAGGCCTCAGCAAACCCAATAAAGAGCCCATTTGTGGCTCGTTCTGGGGCCACTTTGAGCCATTCACTTCCTGATCTGACTGGAGGTCCACAGCGAGGTGCTGAAACACTTTCCAGAGGCGTAGATGCATTACTGTAAGCAATTATATTTACTGCGATAAAGATTTGATGGAGGTAACAGGCTAGGTACTGTGGCTTTGTGGTCTTATACATCTAATATTGAATACAAATAAAATATAAACTTTTTAAAACTACTTACAAACCACAATAAATGGATCTAAGTAATACAATCCATCTATCGCTCTCAAAACAGTTTGGTTCATCATCACTAGTTTTCACTTGCAAGTATTATTTGACTCCAGTCATATGTTCAGATCAGCTTTTTCAAAGTGATAAAGACTGGACCGGTCTCACTCGGCCGATCAGTTCTCAGCCAGAAGACTCAAATAGTGACTCTTAAAAGTAGGCAAAAGACATATATTTACAATATTATTTCTGTTGGGACTACAACATGTATTATTTATGGGGAAATTAGGTACCCCAACTTTACGTTAGCCATTTCAGTTGTGTATATTCACAGCAAAGCCTTCAGCCAATAAAACTGTTTTTTCAGCCTAACATTCAGCACTCTCTGTATAACGACCATCTGGTTCTAGGCTCGAGTGGGCGGTATCGAGTTCTCCCCAGGCGTGGTCCACATCACCTCAGACAGTCCGCTCAGCAGCACGGCCATCATCAGCATTGCTGCCGCGGGCGCCATGCTCATTCTGGCAATTGTCATGGTGCTCATCGCCTACAAGCGCAAGTCCAGAGAAAGTGACCTCACGCTCAAAAGACTGCAGATGCAAATGGACAACCTGGAGTCCCGCGTGGCTCTGGAGTGCAAAGAGGGTGAGAGGGAATGTTGAATGTTCAGGGTTACTAAACTTTATATCCACAAAAATCTACCCTTACTCTGCCAATTACAGTAGCTCTCAATACAAAGCATTACATAGAAGCTAGCATTGTCATGGTTTAGGTTCATTTCCTGTTTTATTTTGAAATGTGTCATTCCTGTGTCTTCTTTGGTTTTGCTTCCTGTTTGATTACCTGCCCTCATGTGTATCACCTGTCTCTCATTAGCCTGGTCGTACCACACCATAGTACAAATTACATTTCATACTAAGGTCCTGAGGTGCTCCATTGAGCTCCGTGAACAGGGTTAACTCCTTTTGCAGATTGAAACGATTGGATCTGAGTTTACCGTCACGTATGTAGTGCGCCCGAGTCTGTTGTTAGCATTTAGCCTAGCCATCTCCTTTGCTGCTAACGGAGCCCGTGGGGAGTATAGCGCCACCATTTTTTCCAGTGATTACATTTGCTAAACATTACCCTTGCTCCGGCTTCAATATCTTGATAAAACCAGACCGGATTACTTTACTTTCCCATTTTTCGCCATTGCCAAACTACAACCTGCCTGTTCGACGCAAACTCGTGACATCACCCACAACTAACTACAACACCTGCCTTCCGTGCTCTCTGAATGGTCGGTCGAAATTCAACCGATTGTAATCGCTAACATAGGGACCCAGACGTTACATGCAGTGAAATGATGATTGAACGGAGTGTACGGATGGCTAAGGCCAGGCTAGTCTCTCATTAGTCTTTCATTTAGCCCTGTGTGTTCCTTCACTCCCTGTTTCGTCATTGTCATTCCTTGTCTGTTTCAGTTCTTGTTCTCTGTCCCTTTTGTTTTTGGATTTGTTTTATCTTTTTATTAAATCCATTATTTTTTGCATTTTGGGTCTCATTTAATTTTACCCACGTGACAAGCATTTTTTCTTATGATCTTGTGGTCTGATTTGTTCAAAATATTTTACTTTTACAAGACTTATTCTGCTGGGAAAATTCAAAAGGCATGATTTTTTTGCTTTAAATAAGTTATATACCCAGCTTTAAGATGGGACAACAGTTGGGTGCAGCAGGACGGGTCACAGCAGCACAGATGGAGTAGCCTCCGGATGGAGCAGGACAGGTCACAAGGTGGAGTAGCCGCTTGGTTTGGACCATTTCTTCTGCTCTACTCCAAAGTAAAATGCTAAATGCTTCGTTTGCATTTCTAAAAAAGTAAGCATTCCTCCAGTGGATTTTCACCTGATCCTGAACCATGAATCCTCTCTGCTTTGGTCTGGACCAGTGTAAAACCATGAACACTGTACTGCAGCAACATCTCAGGCAGATAAAAGCAATAATAAAAATTATAAAGCACTAAACAACTGGTTCAGAGCTACTTAGGACTTGCAGCTGTTTTCCAGCGCATTCAAAAGCAGGGTTGATCAAACCGTCTCCTTTTTGCTTGTCCTCATTTTGCTCCTTCTGGTTGTGTAGCTTTTGCCGAGCTGCAGACGGACATCCACGAGCTTACCAGTGATCTGGACGGCGCCGGCATCCCGTTCCTGGATTACAGAACCTACACCATGAGGGTGCTTTTCCCCGGCATTGAGGAACATCCTGTGCTTAAAGATTTGGAGGTACGATACAACTTGACATATTTGTCACTCCCGGGGTGAATAACAGGCAGTACAAATTGTGCGAAACTACAGATAACAGCTTGAACATTTTACTTTTGCTTCTGTAAAGGGACAATTGAGTTGATACTTAGACTAGTATCTATACTTATTACTAATACTTATTTCTAATACTTAGACAAGTATCTATGCTACCGTTGTCTTTTACTACCATTACTATCATGGAGGTTTTATAGGAAATTAAATGCATTTGCCCCATTTTGACTGATTTCTGATTAGATTTTTCCTAACGTAACACAAAAAGTCAAAGTAAAGGCTCAGGATCAAGTTAAAGGATGATGCCAAGAACCATTTCTATTTAATTGACTTACTTATTTACGTATTTAAATTACTTAAGGGCTTCTACATACATTCAGTAGCATCACAACAGTCATAATTGCGTCGTTGTGCTGTTTATTCACAAGCACATACCCATTCTTCAGCCCCAATCAAATGGTAATGCAATTAGCCCCATTTAAGAAGACGGCACAGAGCCTCTGAACAGCGCGGTGGCTCTCAGTAGGTGAAATTGATGCTGAAGCTGTTTGTCTGGCTGCACGATAAACAAAAGCTTTGACAGCAGACAACAACCTTCTTTCAACAGCAAACATGGCAACATCCAAATTGAGATTGCACTCATTAATATGTTTAAACTGTCTTCTAAACTGGACTATATAAATTAGCAGTCAATCAGGTAAAAGGAAAAAAATATAGAAATTCAAAGTCGTGTGTCCCAGTAGTGACATTGATAGACAGCTATAATTGAGCTGGTCCTCTTTTCCCATTAAAAGAATGATGGACTCCCGTTTTAGTGGCCCCAGGGTTGGCCACTCTGTCCCTGATGAGAAATTCCAAGTAATAAGCAGTATTAATTATGTTTTAATTGGTATAAACGACTAACTGTAGCAGCAGTATAACGCGTAATAGGGTCCTAATGAAAAAGCAGCAGGCTTGTCTTGAGCGCTTGATGGCTGCCTAATTGTTATTGATGTGTCAGAAAAAAGCACTGCAGGGTCAGACTCTGATTAATACACAAGGATCGGCATCCACGCCACAAATGCGAAATTGTTTTTAAAGAAATCACTCTTTTCTCCCACCAAAACAACAATTACCGAGGCTAAGATTGTCAGTTTGTTTTGTTGCAGTAAAAAGAAGAAAACGGTTTGTAATTGTTAGTTAAATTTTCCTCCTAGTTCACAGTTGCCCCGCTACAATTATTTGGATAAACAAAGGAAGTTCTTTTGTTTTTTTTAATCTATTTTAATTTATGTTCAAACCTCAAAAAACATACACCTGGGACAACAAATATCGCTTTATATAAAAAATTATATACAATACAAAACAAAATGTAGCTCAAAGAAATGGAATGTTGTGCTCTCTTTAACACCCTGCGTACTGTGGCGATGCTGCACATTTGTTTATCTTATTTGGCATTTCCTGTTACAACCTCACAGCGCCACACTCAGGCCTGGAATGTACATTACACTGCTCTCAGGTGGATTGGATTTGTCTTAACCCAGGAAACTCTCTGCGACGCACACAATCTTTGTTTGCTGCCAAAAGCTTTTCTAATATCCTCAATAGTTGAAGATAGCTATTACTTCTAACCGGTTGCTCTTTTTTGCACATACATAGGCATACAGTATGGTATTTGGGATCCAGGTTAAGAACACTCCATTCCTTCTGTAAATCCAGTTTAATTACAGTACTAAAAAAAACATAACCTGTCATGCATGTTTAATCCCTTGTACGACTCACTACTTTCTCCCCACCAATCTGCCTGAACATGTTCTTATCTAATCTGGCAACTTCCTGTGTCCTCTTCTTGTTTTCAGCTTGAGAACAAATGCGTGTTGATGCTTTATGCTTGGGCACTTGCATCTGTCCCTGTAACTGTAATGTCAGTGTACAGAGGGGCAGATCTTTACAATTCAGAGTCTCAATTTAACAATCGTTTTTGTCAGATTTACAATGCACTCCAGGAAGAAGCCACAAAGACAACAGATGCGTGCTGACAGCCGCAGCAGCCCGAGGAGAGCCCGGTATACCCAGCGCGCTTGACAGATTAAAAGTACATCTCTATAGGTATCGTTTTTTTTAGAAATGAAAAGGGAAAACGGTGCCTTCTCGTTCAAAATGGCGTTGGGACGAGTTGGTCTCAGATGAGAGAAATCAACTTCAATGAGCTGGCTGTTAACGCAGAGCATTGTAAAACAGAGCGCCATCAAAGAGGAAAAAAACTGTCCCTTAAGAGGCGTACGCTTTCATATCTTTGCTTAACATCAGATTTAACAACATCTTTCATCTCGAGATATTCTGGCAAATTGTTTTCAATATTATCCTCCTTCGTTTTTACCCCTACCCGCATAGAACAACAAACTTTAGTATGAATGCCCAGTAGGCTGTCTCCAATTCCCAAATATGATAATGTCAACATTCAGAATGAGTAATGGGTTTTGTTATCCTTTTAACAATGTTGCAGAATACCTTGTTGACTCTCCTAAAGTACACAATTTTGGTTCTATCTCTAGTTTTCACTTGTAGTTTATAGCTTCTTTCACATCTTTAGATCAGTTATCAGACAGAAAAGTAAAGAGAGGACCACCCTCTCTCAGCTAATCAGCTCTCATCCCAAAGTGTCAAATAGTGACTCACAGGGCTCTACCTTATGTATGCAAAAGATAACGTTTTCTAATACAAAACCGTTGGGAAAAAACTGTCCAATGGGAATGAATTGATTTCTATCCTTCCCGTCACGATGGAATCAGAGCTAACCATTTCACAGAGGTCTCACTCACACCTTCCTCTTTTGGACAGGTGCCTGGGTACCGCCAGGAGCAGGTGGAGAAGGGACTGAAGCTCTTTGGGCAGCTCATCAACAACAAGGTGTACCTGCTGTGCTTCATCCGGACCCTGGAGGCTCAGCGGGGCTTCTCCATGCGGGACAGGGGCAACGTAGCCTCACTTATCATGACCGTGCTCCAAAGCAAGCTGGAATATGCCACTGACGTCCTCAAACACCTGCTGTCAGACCTCATAGACCGCAACCTGGAGAGCAAGAACCACCCCAAGCTTCTACTGCGCAGGTGAGGGCATTCTACTGTATAAGAGACGGTGTTATTGTGTCAAGCTGTGGATTTTCATGTCCTGCAAATATTTAGGTTGATTAAATGAACTGAACCTTTGACATGTAGAGAGATACAAGTAAAGGGGTTCCACTGTCACTGTACCTCTTTTCCGAAAAACTGGCCAATCAACACACTCACAAATAGACTTTGAAGGCGCTTAAAATTAATATATAGTGAAGCTAATTCCTCTGCTTAGTTTAATTTCACTTCAGCTGCTAGGTCAGGGCATTGCAGAAACAGAGACGGCTGCAAGAATGAGGAATTAGATTTGGCCAATCAGCAGCCTTTCTTAGTTCAACAAAGTGGTAAAGGTGGATGTTGACCAACCATACATTCTTTGAGTTTGAACAGATCCTCAAAGCTGAGAATTGAAAGCAAAACAAAAAGAAGTTTGGAGAATGTCTTTCTCCATACGTACATCAAAACCAAACAGCAGCAAGTGGTACCTGCCCACTAGGAGCAAAAAAATCATACTGATGTCAAGTCAACCTCTATTATGTCTCTTCCTCAATCTGCCGATCACATAGGTACTATTTTATTATTGTGTAAAACAAATTACGCGCTAGATGTGCACTTTACTGTTTCTCTATTTTTTAGTAACTTTCAAGAGTATAGCATGAAATGGTTCACATGCATTGCACATTAACATAACTTTGTTTTTACAAAGTGCTCAAACTGTAAAGACAGTCATTCCAGCAACAGGAGTATTCCTGTTGCTGGAATGACTGTGACTCTGGTGACCTTGAATAACTGTCTCACACGGAGCAGCAGCGTGCATACCATTAGCGTAAATAATTATGACTAATTAGTACGCCAGCTAATTTCAGATAGCGTCACATTCAACTGAATAAGGATGAGACATACAGTAGCTTGAAGAATTCCCTTTCCTTTTAAACTAAATATTACGTGTGGTAATATTCTTGGCATGATTGTGGCTTCAGAGCGTCCAATGTGTTTAGTTACAACATTATGGCAACCCACTCCCGCGTCGTGCTTCTCTGACTGTAAATGAATGCATGATTATTTCCAATAGCTTGAGGGTTGTTAGCCGAGCCATCCACAAACGATCTGACAGCCATTTCACACATTTCCATTTTTCCGTCTCATTGCAGTTAACAATCCTAATTTCCCTTTGGCCAAAGAAAATCTCACTCAGTAGAGACGCAATAGCACACTTTATGTAGATTTGCAATTGATATGGGGTATTTAGAACTAGCTATTCTGACAAATGCGCAACAAGTAGATTTTTTTCATACATTGAAAATACCCCATATCTGTGTAAGGCTTTGGCACCTCCCTTTGACTTACCATCTAGCTCCTCTTTAGGGTCAGTGTTTACTTTGGTTTTTCTTGCACATTTCCATAGAATTACCACCTTATTTGTTGTTTGCTAATGGGGAAAATTATCAGCTTATCAGGCCCACAGGTCACATGAAAACCCAAATATATATATATATATATACAGTGCAGACCAAAAGTTTGGACACACTTTCTCATCAATGAGTGTCCTTTCTTTTCATGACTATTGACTGTAGATTCACACCCAGGCTGTGACCAATAGGGAGAGTGGTGGGTGCTGGGACAGATGACCTGGCCTCCAGTCACCGGACCTGAACCCAATCCAGATGGTTTTGGGGTGAGCTGGACCACAGAGTGAGGGCGAAAGGGCCAAAAAGTGCTAGGCATCTGTGGGAACTCCTTCAGCATGTTGGAAGACCATTTCAGGTCACTACCTCTTGAAGCTCATCAAAAGAATGCAAAGCAGTAATCAGAGCAAAGAGGTGCTACTTTGAGGAACCTAGAATATAAGACATATTTTCAGTTGTTTCATACTTTTTTTTTTTTTGCATGTACATAATTCCACATGAGTTAATTCATAGCTTTGATGCCTTCAGTGTGAACCTACAATTTTCATAATCATGAAAATCAAAAGCTCTTTGAATGAGAAGGTGTGTCCAAACTTTAGTCTGTACTGTATATGGGACTCCATTTTTTTTATTGAGTCCCAGCCCTAATATGTAAGGGATAACGTATATTACGCAGGTCATTATCAGAAAATAAGTACCGACAGGGCGAAGCGGACCCCGACGCGCAGCGGAGGGGTCTGCTTCCGCCCTGAAGGGGCCCCTACTGTATGTGAGAAAAGGATCGCCTTTTCTCGCATAACATCAGTGTTTTGGTCATGAAAACGTAAACGGAAAATTCTGAAAACTTCCGTGCACTTGTATTAAGACTGGATATGTATAATTCACTCTCTGATTAACATTTCATTGCGTTGATTGATTGGCATATGCGTTTATTGAGCGGCCAGAACTACTTCCGGGTTTTTCACGATCGCTTTTTGACGCAGAGAAATAGTATTTTTGTCATGAAGACAAGACCAGAAAATTCTGAAAATGTCCGTGCACGTGTGTGAAGAATGTATATGTATAAGTATTCTCCGATTAACATTTAAGTGTGTTGATTGAGCGTGGCTAGCTCCGGAGTGGCCGGAACTACTTGCGGAGTTATCCACGCATTTGAAAGACAAGCAGAGAGTGCGTTGCCATGGGCAGCGGTCATTATTGTTTTGAGAGGTCCGTTATAGAAAATAATGACTGTAGAACGTTTTGAAATTACATTCGAATCAATGGAGCGTTCTACTGCTGCTGTGAGGAGCCGTATAATAAATATATATCCATCCATCCATCCATCCATTTTCTTCCCTTTAATCCATTTCTGGGTCAGGGGGGTGGCAGTCAGAGATGCCACCCAAGTCTCATAGCACCAGCTATATAATAAATATATATATATATATATATATATATATATATATATTAGGGCTAAATATTTGATCTGAGAACCGTGAGAAGTATGTTTTTTTTCCATCCACAGGGCCAACCAACACATTCACATCAACTTCTTTGTTCATGTTCACTGTGCCACTGTGGTTTGTTGTTGTCTGAACCGAATTCATGCGCGTTAGTTGGTGCTCCAGTACAATTGGTCCATCTGAGGCCCTATCCACACGTAGCGGGATATCTAACGCAGATATTTGTCTTTGTTTGCACCTGTCCTCCACATGACAACGCATCATAAACGAATATATAAAAAAACTCCGGGCAAATTTAATATTTTTGAAAACTCTGTTTAGGTATTAGCGTGTAGACGGAGAGAACCAGAGTTTTGCGTTTTAACACGTCACAGTATGTGCCAAAACAACAACAAACAAAACATGTGACCTCTGACCACTGAAGAAGCATGGATCTTACTGCCTTAAAACCTGGTCACATCCTCGCGCCACTTCAGAGGATGTGACCAAGGATTAAACCAGGGCTGAGGACGGGGGTCAGTGCTTGTGAACAAATATTTTTACCCTGAGTTTCTTCTGTGACTGTAAAAGTGCTGCTACAGAAGTACCGGCGTCAGCATCAAAGCCTCGCCCATTTCTGTGTTTTTCCCCAACGCAGGACGTCAGAGGACGCACATGTTTGGAATGTTATGAATCTGATTGAAAACGCAGATGTTCGGTTATGTGTGGATGCAAATTATTTTTTAAACAGAGGGGGGGAAATATTCTGTTTAAAAAATACCCGGCTACGTGGGGACATGCCTAAAACTCATCCAGTAAGAAAAGTTCCGCGGTACAAAAATAAATACAATGAAAATGCATCAATTTTTAACGCACTAATTTTTGTGTAATGAATTAGTCATCATTTTCTACGCTAATGGAATGCACGCTGCTGCGCAGTGTGAGACCGTTATTCAAGGTCACCAGAGGTATTCCTGTTGTTGGAATGACTGTCTTTACAGTTTTTTAGCACTTAGTTAACAGCTGTAAATTTGCAATGCCTGTAAAGTATGTGAACCATTATGTTCTATAAGTCTGCACACTGTTTATTGCTCAGAACTAATCTGGTCTTACCACACCATCATACACATTTCGTTTTGTACTAAAGGATTTGCTTCATAGAGCTCCGTTAACAGGTGGGAGGGGTTTTCTCCTTTTGCAGATTGAAATGATTGCATGAGTTTGCCGTGACGTATGTGATGCGCCCGAGTGAGTCGCTAGCATTTAGCATTTAGCCTAGCTTCAGCCATCTCCTTTGCCTGTGGGGAGTAGCGCCACAATCTTAACCAGCAATGAAGCTAAACATTCCTCTGGCTCCGGCTTCAATTTCTTGATTTGGGTGTGGAACCAGAACGGATTACTTTACTATCGCATTCTCCGCCATTGCTAAACTACAACCAGCACATTCGGTGCAAACTCTTGACATCCCCGACAATTAGATACAACACCCGCCTCCCGCGCTCGTTGATTGGTCGGATGGGATGCAACCGAGGTAACTGCAGAGTGGGATAAGACCCAGATGTACATATAGGGAAATAATACTTGACCAAATTGAGTTTACGGATGACTATCGGCTAACTCAGAAGTACAGTCTTGGCTGTATATTTGGCAGGTTTGGCAATTTCTTTCTCAAAATCTTATGTAGTGAACCTTTTAAGTAGTGTAGTTCAGTGTTATTCTTATTAATTCCCTTATTTTCCCCAACTTTACAATATATGTTGCAATCCCTGAGAAGTCTTCATATCAGTGATCGAGAGAAAATTGTTGACTAAGTTAATGATATATTTACTTTACTACTCCACTTGACCTTTTGATAATGATGTCGTTGCAGCTATTTAATGTGATAAATGGCTTTTAATATAACACAATTACCACTACATAACTCCAAGCCCAGTGAAGAGCCAGAATGTTGACGTTAAACCTTGCAGTAGCAGGCGACATTTCCCATTAACGTGGCGTAAAAAAGCGTGTTGAAATCCGTTCAGTGGCTTGAGGGAAGATTTATGTCGTCTACCTTTTGATTAATTGTCTTCGGAGTTTACCAAGCCGTGGCATGAGCAATAAACAATGAAGAAGGCACTGATGCTAGCTCCAGATTCGAGAGAGATGCTACGTGCGGCGCAGACAGGACAAGCTCTCAAGGACAAAGAAGATACTCGGCTCTGTGTCATCGAAGGGAGACCGGATCTACACATCAGCGGAATAGACAGGAGAGGAGTTCAGGCGATAAAATCAACACATATATTGCAAAATTGTCTTTTTAGAGTTTTTACTCATGGTACTATACTGTTCCCTCATCAAAAACAGGCCATTCTTTTCAAATGCTTGTATGATGTCAGGATAGAGCCCATTTTTGGATTTTAAAATAAATTAGCCGAAGACTAAAACATTATTTTCTCTGTAGAAGTTATGGTTTGTTGAAAATTACATTGTTTTTTGGGGGGGAGGAATTTTATATAAACTCTTTTAGTTAAAACAAATCAATTGCATGTTTTTTACTGATAAAGGGGGTTGTATAACACCTATATATCATCTATACGTCTTTTTAGAAAATGTTAACACTTTTCAAATGAATTACTACATAATTTAATTTCAAGCACTTTTACTTATTTTAAATACATAATTCTTGAGACTTTTTCATAATGATTAAGCTCTGGGTAACCCACAACCTGGCCATGGAACATTCCAGCCGAAGCTTCCACTACAATATTTGCATTCTAGCGTACCACCAAACAACTCTTATGGATTGCATTTTGTTGGTGGTCATTATTATTGTCCATTCCCTATCTCCCATGATATAGAGATTTGCCATATACCGCCACTAATCCGACTGATTTAGACAAAAAGAGATACTGCCTTTTTCGTTGTTACAAAATAAACAACCAAACTCTGCAGTTGCTATTCCGTACATGCGTGACGACGGTTCGTGCAGTTGTCAGATCAGCGGAGAATTGTGTTTACCGCAAACGCACGTCCACTTTGATTGCCAATTTGTCACGGCAATGGGCAGTGATCAGATAGTCTTCATCTCTCCTCCTTCTCAGATCCGCTTGTCAGTACGTCCGCACCCCAGCATGCATTTCAGATGTGATGAGAGCAGCGCCGCCCTGTAGTGTGGGCTGACTGGCAAAATAACTCAGACTGCGGCTAAAGCACGGCCCTGCCAATGCAACACCTCCATTTGGTTTTTAATGACTAGTTTAGGGAAAATGCTGACAAACGTCCTCATAAAGACTATTTTAAAGTAGACATGTTATGCAAAATAATTTTTTTGAGCTTCGTGCTATGTAACATTGATCAAAATCCAGCCCCTCAGCGCATTGAACTGTCCTTTGTAGCTGTATTTTACAGTGTATGCACAACTTTGAGAGTGCTGGAGTCGTGCTCAGAGCCTATGAATCACAACAAATATCAAACATGTTTGATGACCCCATGACCAGCAGTTGTGAGCTTATTGGGAGGTGAAAATTGCAGCTCTTAACCCCCCGCACACTGTACGAGTCACATGCACAGAAGACACAGAGCAATCTAAAAATAGGGGTGCAACAAAAAATCTTGACAAAATTGGGTCTAAAATTGCAGAGTGTATGTCCAGCATAAGGGAGAGGGAACCCAGGCAAGCATCAACGTCTACTTATCAATCCAAGCAAAAGAGCCTCATGAGTTTCTGTGCCATGTTCATCCAAAATGGTCAGATTGGATTAAACAGTGCGTAACTAGATATTGAATGGTTATGGAAATCTCTGTATCACTCCACAGAAAGTCCTCGACTGAATAGAGCCCTCATGTTGGATCATGGGTTACTTCACCTCTGTCTGCTTGTCTAAACCTGTGTCTTCACTCCTGTGGCACCTGTGTTATGCTTCCTTAGCTCTTGTGCTGCTTTTGTCGCCCCTGCACCATGTTTATCTTTGCGCCTTCCCCAATACTCGCCGGTGCGATCCATAGTCCCTGTCTCTAGCTGACCGCCACTTCCCCGCTTGCCTGTTTCCCTGATTGTTAAATCAATGCTTGAAGTGTGTGAGCAGGGTGTCGCTGCTTCAGAGCACTGCTTTACTCAGGGCCTCCTCATCCAAGAAGCGAGAGAGGGTATAGGAAAGTGTGACGCCAATTTTCAAATCCACTATTTGTGCCACTATAGCTGTACAAGCATGCATATGTTTGAATCCAAGGTGTCCAAATCTTTTTCACTGTTTTTTTCAGATAGATGTGACAGCTCACTAAGGTATGACAGAGCCTCATCAAGACTTGGAACATTCATTTTTGGGCCATATCTAAGTGCTCTGTAATTTGACAAACGCTGTAATGTACGCTAGACTGTACAAAATATTGGACAGTGTGAGGAGTCGCTAATCTACTCCCAGACTCGATATTTGAAATTGCATATTTGTCTGTATCGTAGCCAATGAGTAATGAGAACTATCACCGTGGTCAGGAGAGTACCCATTAATAGGGCTAGATTGGACTATATCATCGAAACAAAAACTTTGACTAGGGCTGGGTATAATATGTATCTCAATATGTATGATACAATATCTAGATACAGGGGACTTTCTATGGTACTTATGCTCTGGGTCAGTAAATAATACGTTTGGCCTCTCATCTAATGTTATGCCACATTTTATCAAAACACAACACTAGAATTTGATTTGCATTTAATTTAGATAAAGTGATCTTTAAGTCAAACAACAAAACAACGAACATACATGATTTTTGTAACATAACAAAAATAGGAAAAAATCTATTTAAAAATACCAATTTTTGTCTAGAAATATTTTTTTTACCCCATAACTTTGACAAAAACAAAGCTTAAGCAATTGCACTCAAGAAGATAGAGACAAGATATTTTAATAATTTGATGTTTAATTAGAAATACTTCCATGTCATTCTGTAGTAATTATAGCTCTATCAGAGTCAGAGGTTGGGTCCAAGTATAGTATAGTATAGTATAGTATAGTAACGGTTTCAATAATAGATTAGTTACAATGAATTGTTTTACGTTACAGCCTTCGTCACATAATTCTGCCCTGCCCACTATTTCTTAATGGGCTTTCAGATTCAGTTTATTTGCCATTTGCAGTTAAAAAAAACCACATTGGAATACATTAGCAAAAAGTCTCCAGTGTGCACAGACAAATACAGACATAAAACAACATTAAAAGACAGAAATTAAACAAATAAAACATTAAACAAATGTCACTGTGAAATCGATCGACTAAAACAGTTTCAGTGGCTTTGAGTCTTTGAACATTTAAATTGAGATATAGAGAAAGCTATCAACAATATAGCTGTTTGACTAGATTCATGTTCAGCAGTGGATGGATAAAGGAGGAGAGATAAAGAGATGGAAATAAACAAACGGAGAGGGATTGTGCTGTTGGTGTGCGTGTGTGCAGCGATTCCGTCTCTCCATCTGTCCCATCTCAACCTGAGCGGAGCACAAGCAGCAGCACAAACCCAGACTACACCATCTGTCGCACTGCAGTCTGCTCCTCATCTTCACTTCTCTTAAGTTTTACATTTCTTCTCGGACACGGTCAGAGACGCTTTTCCATACAAGCAAATGCATGTGAAAAATACAATCTTTACCGCTTTTATTACACCAAAAACACATAACACACAAACAAAGCGCTCAAATCTCTTTCAATCCAAATGATCAAGAGAGACATTTTGAATAGATTTTTGGCAGCAGCAAAAAAGAAAGAAAGGAATGGATTTTTTTTAGAATTGGCCAATTGTCATGGACTGGTCTCAAAGCACATTGGGTATTTACACCTTCAAACACTCAAAGCTGGAGAACTTTGAAACCACAAAAATAAGTACCATACCTTCCTCGATAAATGATCTGATTTGTTCACAAAATGTTACTTAAGATAAGATAAGATCAGATAAGATAGACTTTATTGATCTCACACAGGAGAAATGTACATGTCACATCTGGCATGGATAGGATCACTCAAGATTTGTGTAAAAGAAAGAAATGTGCAAACATGTTAAATGCAGGATATATTATGTATAATAAAAAGTGGCAATTAAAGAAACAGTGGCAATAGTGGTGCAGGTTTTAAGGACTCTTTCTGTTACTACATCTTAAATTTAGGCGTTTGTATCTGGTATAAGTAAGCCCAGAGGACATTCAGTACCACGCTTTAAGGACATTTCTCGTAAACATTCCCACTATGGCACCATTCGTATCCTTCATCCAGGTGGACTATACTGATAAAGAATACTGCACTGAAAGAAAGCGATTGTGCCCAGATGCCGCTGTAGGCACTCTATTGTAAACAAGTCAACATCCATGTGTCCATTACAACTTGCTTTCAGAGCCCTTCTCACTTGTTTCTGTATTCATTAAGGCGGGAAAGACCTGCTCGAAGCCTGTTAAGGAAAACCCTTTTGTTTTTTGTCCCAGTCTTTCTTCAAGCTGCTTTCATTCATTATAGGTTAGATGCAGTTTTGGAGGTTTAGACATGGCACACCAATGTCCACATATACTTACAATGTACGAGGGGTTAGATAAACATGAACAATGTTATTAAGATGGAGAGAATTATCAATAACATTAGGTTGCAGCAAAGCACTTGGGTGCAGACTAACAACATATCATGGAAAAATAACAGTAACATTATATTTTCTACTGCAAAAAATATAAAAATTGCATGTTTTTGAATGATATATTTAGACAATTTAGGACAGTGCCATGATTTAGATTAAGGCAACTGTGCAAAGTTAATTATTTTTTATATGGTATATATACGATAAAGAGAAGCCCTCTCACCTCTCTCCCATCACTATGTGCTGAAATATGTTTATAATAAATATAACCCCATTCCTTTATTTCTGGAACAATAGTATGTCTGTGTAGTGTCAGGCCTATACACACTCTCTCTCTTGCCGTCGCCTTGAGGAAATCTGCCATCAATGGAAACCTGAGTCCCTCCGCTCTGTTGTTTTGATGCACACGTATTAGCCATTCACACGGGATCATTGGCACCGCCGGCCCAGGTCATCGCACACAACATTTTGTCTTCCCCAGCGAAGCGTGGATGCCAGGTCAGAACAAGAAAGGACGCCAGATGTATTCATTCACTTTCCATTGTGCTTGGATCGGCTGTTTGGTTGACTGCATGATAATGAGCGCAGTGTTATTACAGAGCCACCCCTTTCGACATCAGTCCGTCGGGATCAAATAAAGGCTTTTAATTGCTTTGCTTCGTATTAAAATCCCTATCGTGGGCGCGGATAGGCTGCCCTTGGCGTGCCTGAGCATAAAAGATTGTTTGAAAGGCCACCGTATAGCATCTGGAAGAGGGAAAAAGTGTTTTCCATTGGTCCTTTGTCAATTATGTTTGTGTAGTGAAAGCCAGCTTCCAGAATGTGTAATGATAAAATGTAATATTAATGAAAATGTGAGAGCAGTGGATTATACGCTAATTAAATGTGCTTTTTATTCATCTGTCTGTTTGCAGGACTGAGTCTGTTGCAGAGAAAATGCTGACCAACTGGTTTACATTTCTCCTCTATAAGTTTCTAAAGGTAATTTCTCATGTTTCCATTCAGATAATAAACACACCATAATTGATGTTTTATCATTTATATGATTATCATTGATGTACTATTTATGTACTATGCTCAAAATATCATAATATTATTATGAGTAAGTAATTTTGAGAGTGTGTTTTATTCCCTATTATTCCCTATTATTAAACACTACCCATATTCACAAAGAAATGTAACATTGATATTAATATTAATTAACAATAAAAAATAATATTAATTAATTAATCAATCTATTAATGGTATGACGATTGCACATAATGTTACGACACACGTCGTAAACATTACTTATGGGCTTCGAGCTCTTTGTCTAAACTTACTATAAATAGTTTGGTTGTTCTGATCATTAGAGCAATTGACCAGTCTCAAAATATTAAGAATTATAAGATCGCAAGATAGCTTTGGTCTTTTAAAGATCATACTATTGTTTTGTGTGTGGTGATAAACTTTGACACAAACAAAACTCAACTTCTAAATTCAGAAACCCAAGATTAATAACGGTATTTTACCCAGAAAATTTCTGGGATAAAATGCAAATATGACGTCCATTTTTTTCTCACAAGACACATAATTGTCCTTGAATGTTTACACACTCAGGCAGATATTTCAATTTATGTTTTTGTCCATATTTTGGAGACTATGAATAATAATGCAACACATTTTTCCAGCTTAAAATAAATGGTTGTGCAGCCATTTATTCTCAAATGTACATGTTTTCTATTTTCAAACGATTATGACAACCTCAAACTCCTCTGACCCTAATTACAGTTTACCGCCCACAGTTCTCAATTGTGTTTATTGCCCTGTTTTACAGCATGGAGTAATTTTGAAAGTAAAAAACATGTTTGTTTAACAGTAAATAGGTTCAAACAACCAAAACTAAAACTACCTAAATCTCTAGGGTATCTCTGATTTTACAAACTTTATAAACACAACTTTATGTAATGGCAAAACATAGTTTTCCATAATTCTTAGTTAATGAAGCAGATGTGAACGAAATTTAAGTTTTTTACATACAATACATCCGGTGGAACATTTGCCATATTTTGAATGCTGTCTCTCTTTTCATTCCTCCTTATGTGGCGTTCTTACAGGAGTGCGCAGGCGAACCTCTCTTCTCCCTCTTCTGCGCCATCAAACAACAGATGGAGAAGGGTCCCATCGACTCCATCACGGGAGAGGCGCGCTACTCTCTGAGCGAGGACAAGCTCATCAGACAGCAGATTGACTACAAGACTCTGGTGAGAAGGCTGTAGTGTAGCCCTTTAAATCGCCTCCAGAACTCTGGGATGGTTACGGGTCGGCAACCGGTTCAAAATAACACTGCACTGGATATAGTTGTTATGGCGGTGTTTGACAAAAAGGGGGCCACTACAGTGCCTCAGCTATGAGACGAAGAGCCTATAGGTGATAGCTATGCAAAAACACAATAATCATGTCATTTGCATGAGGTGGAACAGCAATGGGATTTTGGTCTTCAAAGAAAAAAACAAAAAAAGCATGGCATAAAGATAAAACCATTCTACCTTAGACATGGTTAGGTTTTGATTCATCAGACTGCACACAAAAGTAATAATGAAATACAAAATAAAGTGTAGGAAGCAAGGAGTATTTGTCATTAATACAGAATGTTTTACTATTTAAAGCTGGGGTACAAAAGTCAAAACCTCAAAAACTAGAATGATGTATTAAAATCCATGCACCTAGTTCCTGGTTTTAAAAAGCGTGGTTCTATCACTAGTTTTCAAATTCATATTTTTTTTGCCTCTGTCACATGTCTGGATCAGTTTTATTAGACAGAATAGTAAAAAACGTCAAATAGTGACCTCCAGGGTTCTACAAAAGATAAAAGAATTTCTAATACGATTGATTGATTGTGTATTGCAAGCTCAATGAACATTACATATATATACTGACAATGCAATTCATGTATATATACATTAATTGCATTGTCAGTGGTAGTTTTTTTGCGATAATTAAACATACATTTAATATATATGTGCACATCCACAATCCTGTTTGATGAAAGCAGCATGAAAACAGCCTGTCATTGTCTGATTTGTTCACAACACTACAGCCAATACCCTACTTGAATGAAATACATGCAGCACCAAACTGTAAACTTTATATCTCCCCAAGCGTGACTCGTACTTGTCCTCTCTCCCCGGAGACTGTCCACATAACGGTTTTCACGTACTGTCTCTATGGAAAAGTGATGACCACCTCCAGGAACAACAAATACACATCACATTTTTCAAATCTAAGTTAGGACGTGTGTTTGGACATTTTGTTTTGGTGCATAATTGTTCGTCTCCTGTCAGGTGGTGAACTGCATCCACCCGGAGAACGAGAAGAGCCCGGAGATCCAGGTGAAGGTGCTGAACTGTGACACCATCAGTCAGGTCAAGGAGAAGATCCTGGACGCTATCTACAAGAACGTGCCCCACTCCCATCGACTCAAGGCCTCGGACATGGACCTAGGTAAGAGATTTTGGAAAACATCTTATCCACAGTCAGATGTTTTGAAAGGAAAGTATGTCTTTTGATTATGGGGAAAACGTTAAATGAATAGGACATACAGGTTAGACATTGTCGATAGGGTAAATCCCTAATGTAGCCGGAAACAGATTTTGATTGAATTGTACATTTCCTTTTTACATTTCACTCCAGTGTCCTACATTGTATCATGGATCTATAATAATATCTGGATATTGGATTACTAGCTTATAGCTGTAGCACTGAGCACACGTCATTCATTTGAGCAGGGCGCCATCTTGGATCACCGGGGCTTGCATTGTCTTTGTTCAAAAACTGCTATTATGTTAACACATGAATCAGACTTCATTTACTGCTTATCCTACGTTCCCACCCTCACCCATCATAAACTATAGGTACTGATCTCCACTTTGAAAGGAGCCAGTTGAGGTGGTTTGGCTATTTTCATGTATTTCTTTATTTGATAGGGACAATGCACATTAATGAACATTCAGTGTTAAACTGCAGTTACATATCTGATATTTCTGCCTTTCACCAGTCACTTTACCTGTTGATATTTTACTGTATTATTCATATCCATCTGATAATTCTCCCATTCAAGTCACTTTATCTGTTGATATTATTTCTGATGTTTATTCTGCTCATATTCTCCGCGGCTAATGTATAATATACTACTATACTTAAAGGAATAGTTCACCGTTTGTACATACTGACATATGTTCTTACCTTACCTTAGACTAGTTAATACGTACCTGTCTGGTCTTAGTCCGTGCGCTCTGTCATGCAAACGGAGCAAAAACTGGAGCACAAACGCAGCCTCCTCTGTATATTTTGTAGCACCAAAAGGTAGCTCCCGCTAGAAGCTACCGAACTCTTCCAAGTGTTCCCTATTAAATGTATATAGTTACGTGACAGTCGATTTTCTCAGCGGATAAAACGGGTACTATATTGTGAGGCGTAGTAATCTGAGGTGCGCTACGTCCGCGCACTAACTTCTCTCCGGAGACTTCTCTCTCGCTCACTTCCGTCAATAGAAGCAGCGTGACTTGTAATACACACAGTAGCAGCGAGAGAGAAGTCTCCGGAGAGAAGTTAGTGCGCGGAGAAGTTAGGAGCGCTACGTCCGCGCACTAACTTCTCTCCAGAGACTTCTCTCTCGCTGCTACTGTGTGTATTACAAGTCACGCTGCTTCTATTGACGGAAGTGAGCGAGAGAGAAGTCTCCGGAGAGAAGTTAGTGCGCGGACGTAGCGCACCTCAGATTACTACGCCTCACAATATAGTACCCGTTTTATCCGCTGAGAAAATCGACTGTTACATTTCTGTGTTACTATACTTTGCAGTGTAACACGTCACGTAACTATATACATTTAATAGGGAACACTTGGAAGAGTTCGGTAGCTTCTAGCGGGAGCTACCTTTTGGTGCTACAAAATATACAGAGGAGGCTGCGTTTGTGCTCCAGTTTTTGCTCCGTTTGCATGACAGAGCGCACGGACTAAGACCAGACAGGTATGTATTAACTAGTCTAAGGTAAGGTAAGAACATATGTCAGTATGTACAAACGGTGAACTATTCCTTTAATATATATTAATATACTAATATACTTCCAAACCAAGTGCAATTATAGCCCAGAGTTTATCATTTTATTTTATTCTTATCTTAATTTTATAGTCTATTATCTTTAATAATAGACTATTTGATGTGTTCAATCTGAGTGCTCTTATTTCCTCTCTCTGCTGTAATGTGCGCAACGATGACACTGAAATTTCTCCACTGTGAGACTATGAGTTTACACGGAGACAATGTGGCAGTAAAACGGTATAGTTGGATGTCGGTTTCTACCAACCGTTCATACGAAGACAGTGTTCCAGGGGGGTGAAAACGTAAGTGTTCAGATCCAGCCTGCAGAGTGGGACAACTCAGATATGCTGCACAGCGGGGGCTCTCTTTCACACCCGCGAGAGGCGAAAAGGTGTGAAATCCCCCTCTGCTCTGACCCCCGCCTCCGTGCTGCTCCCATGGATCTATTATATTAACTGGATAGGGTATTACTAGCTTGTAGCTGAATAACCCATGTGCTCGGGGGATTCTTGCGGTACTGCAGACTGAACCAGACTAAATTCACGTGGGCTACCCAGAAATTTTCCCTATAGAACTCAATGCATATTAAAACAGCTCGACCTCACCTGACAGAGAACCTACAGCTTTCATAAAGGTCGGATTTTGTGGGGATTTTAGTGTCCCTTGTCATCCTGAACTTTTTTTCTTCTTAAATCCTTCGGTTTTGTTTAAATCCACACTTTAGTACCACAAACTCTGCTCGTCTGGCTCTCGCTCTAACTCCCGTTCTGATGAACTGCTCTGATTGGTCAGAGCGCGGCCGAGCCCCTCTGTGCACGTGCGTGAGACCCGGTGTGAGACCCACACACGTGTGTTTGGCGCAACGCATTATGGGAGATCATCCACTGCGCAGAACCGGGAGGACCAGACGCTGCCCAAATACAGGCGAGTTTCCCATAGATCTTTGCGAGTTTCCCAAAGTTCGCGCCACTGAGCACAACCATTCATTTGAATAGGGCGCCATCTTGGATCGCCGGGGCTTGGCTGCTCCCCGCACGTAAATTTGGACATGCGCAGTAACGGAGAAAAAACATCAACAATAATGGGGCCGCGCGCACTAACTAGCTACGTGGGCTTCGAGCGCTGCACAGAGAATAATTCTACTCCTTCGTTCGTCCAAACGAGACCACGCGAAGCTCTAGTTTCAGTTTACATTTTCACAGCTGCTGTTAAAATGCAGAATGATGTTGGTGCGTTCTGAGGGTCTGGCACAGGAAGTGAGTATACTGCCGAGAGGGGGGCTGGGCACGGGGCTGGGGGGTCGTGTGAGTGTTGTAAAGTTTCTCTGCCCACTACTGGCCGGGCGCTAGAACTACATCGTTTTTCAACCTCATGTGAACGCTGAGAAATTTGCATTAGGAGCCAGGTCGTTTCTGTTAATAGCCTGGAAACGTCTGCGCAGCGTTTCAGTATAAACAGGGCCTAGTAAAGGTTTATCTTATCTTATCTTAAGATTAGATACTTAAACTTGACTGTTTCAACATAATGAAGTTAGAAACGCATTAGATTTGGGTTTCAGATCTACCGTTACCCAAAGATTTGAAGTTGAAGCATTTTTATAGGTAAAATGCAACCATTTTATGTTATATAAACACATGAAGAACAACAAAATCTGATGGTGGTGGGGGGCATTTCCGATATCACCTGCAGTGACTGTCTTTAAACCCTTAAAAGATAATTATATGTTTAATGCCCTTGGTCATTTAGACCATTTTAGACCCTAATTTAGAGAATTTTTCTTGTACTTTTAATCTTCTGTGGTGGGTCATTTTGAACTGAGGGTAGCACAAGGGTTAAAAGCACCAATGTATTTGATATTATCATGACAGACTACAAATCCGACATGCCTGCTTGCAAGCACAAGAAAGGATAAAGTATGTTGCTCAAGGACCTAACAAATTATATATACTCCTAACTTGCTGTACTTTCAGAATTACTGAAACCAAACACTAAAATCAAATCATGCACATTTGGAATCCCAATCTGCCTATATTGAAAAGCATTGCATCAAAACATGTGTAGCTTTGTCTTTGTTAAGTAAGGCACACCAAGCTTCAAAGTCTAATGATTTCTGAGGGTTCCCGCTGTTCTGTGGAAGCTGTTTGTTTATAATGTCCCCAGAGATGGGACTTCCTGGACGTGTTAGCTCAGACATCCCAGACTGAAACTGACCGAGGCTTGTCAACCTCAGTCTGCGTCACATGATTGATCAGCTGATCGATGAGCGCCTTGTCTTCTTTCTCTCTGTAGATTATTATGTCTTCTTTTAGTACTTCAGTTGCCTTCTCAGTGGATTGTTGTTTGTTGTGATGATTGGTGCAATACATTTCAGTAGAACTCTTGCAGTAGAGTAGCAAATATTTCCCTCTCAAAATACAATATCATTGTGTAGGTGTCTTTTTGATTTTGTATCCATCAAATTGAAGCACTGGGTAAAAAGTGTGGAATGTGACTCCATGCCAAAGCACCCTTATCTGTAATAGCACCAAAGTCTACAACCAAGAAAGTGCTTTGAGGTTGTGAACCACTTTGTTCTTGTTGGAATAGATTGCATTTTCAGCGTTTTATAACTCAGCAGACCTATCCGAGCCAACACAGTCCCTCACCTAGATAGAATGAGAATTACAAAATGGCCGTTCACCTGTGCTAATAAATACCCCCAGCCACTCTGCGCCTCATAAAGGAGCAGCGATTGTAACGTGGGATAAGGTTAATGGCATTGCAGCAGAGCGGTCCCAGGACACGCCGCGCTCCTTACTTGTTATCCCAGGGTTTGTTTTGAATCCCCTGCAGACGTTTGGACAAGATAAAGAGTGTAAAGACAGGAGCTCGCATCTGTTGTGTTCCATACGTCTCAGAGGAGTACAGCAGTCACCTCCAGCCTCTCGCGCTTCGCTTTAGGCTTTCACCACCTCCACAAAGACCGTATCTGTTTGGCTATGCGCAAGTTGATACGTTCGGTCGCTCAGAGTATAGGCAGACGCGTGCAAGGGACACCGCATAGACTTTTCTTGGTCATCTGGCAATGTTGACGTCTTATAGTCAATTCATTTTATTTGTGTATAGCCCTAAATCAACACATTAGCTAGCTTAGTAAGTAAGTAAGTAAGTAACGCGGCACGGTGGCTGAGTGGATAGCACTCTCGCCTCTCAGCAAGAAGGTCCTGGGTTCGAATCCCGGTTGGACCAGGGCCTTTCTGAGTGGAGTTTGCATGTTCTCCCCGTGTCTGCGTAGGTTTCCTCCGGGTGCTCCGGTTTCCCCTACCACTAAAAATATGTACAATAGGTCTGGCATGTGCCTCCTGTACTGGCACCCCCACTCCCAACAATTGTAAACCGCTTTGAGACTCCGATGTGCAGTGAAAAGGCGGTATATAAATAAAGATTAATTAGAGAATTAATTAGTTCAAACTCAAGAAAAAAACATTAGTATTGGTCCATTAGGGGCAGATGACCAATGTCCATAAGTGTTGATAAATGTCCATAAATATCAATGCTCTTGTGGTGTTCCTTCAAGATCATTTCAATCGAGACATAGGTCAAATTGACTTATTTTGAACTTTGAATCTTGTTACAAAATTGGTTATCAAAATGAAGTTATTATTAGAGCCATCCTTATCAATATCAGGAACTTCTGGCACCAACGCGTAACTCCGCTCCTTCTGCCTCTAAGCTTCTGTCTCAGTCCGGTAATAGTTTTACGTCACGCAAGAACTCTCACACATCCTGAGCTGCAGAGTCCCTTTACTTCCCTCGCTTTGTTTACTAGGTCTCACTTCAACAACAACAATACTGCCTAGACATAAGAACAGTCTACTCACATCCCTAACTGTCGCCAAGAAAATAATACTCCAAAACTGGAAAACAAAACACACAATCAACATCAATCATTGGACCAACTCTCTTACTCAATACATAACGTCCTCTCAAATAGCAGCTCGCCATGATGATGACATGACTTCCTTTACATACTCCTGGTCACCATTCATTAGTCATTTTGACATCAACCCCAATAATTTCTCAACATCAATTTAATCCCCAACACCCAACCACAAATTAATATACCAAAGAGACTAAAAGTGCCACTCACATTCTTATAATCCTTCACATATAAACAGATGTACATACACAACTGCACACACATGCACGCATACATACACTCTCGCACACCCTCTCCAAATAGATAAGTTAAAATCAGTTACTATTACTATTTATATATGAATTTAGGATCATTTATTTCCAAATATTTATTTATTTGTTTACTTACTTCCTCACGTCGCTGTTGTTGTTGTTATTGTCATTATTGTTATTATAATTGTTATTATAATTGTTATTATAATTATTATTATAATTATTATTATTTACATTTCCTCTCTCACTTAAATTGGATATCTGAACAAACTATACACATTATATCCAAGATTACAATCAGGTACTGGGAAAGAAGGAAAGAAAAAGAATATATATAACGTTGTGTTTATAAAATAAATGAACAAATCAAATATACATAACATAGAGAACAACAGGGCAGACAAGAAGTGGGCCTGATGTGGGGTATCTCCCACCTCATCGGCCCCACAAATTTCTTGTTTTTTTAATGCACCTCACAGGACTGACAAGAGGACAAGCAGGGCCTGTTGAGTGAGCCGTCTCGCAGCACGCTCTGCTTTTCATTATTATTATGATTTGTTTGTTTGTTTTTGTTAATATTAATTATTGATTTATTATTATTGTCATTTATTCTACTATTATTATTTTTCACCAAAGCCCAGCAAGATAAAATTAGCAATGGGTAATGATTGTGGCAATGACGATGATAATAGTGATAGCGATGATGATGTGTATATATATATATAAAACCCCCTTTTTTTTTTTTTTTTTTTTTTTATTTATTTATTTATTTATTTATTTTTTAGTAAAATATATAGACTCATTTGACCACATTCGACATAGCACCTATGCACCCCTGCATTGCATACACATTCACATACATATACAGAAACTCCGCAAACCAAGGCAGAACTGAAACAATAAAAAACGCAACCCGAATAATTTAAATTTTTTTTTTTTTACTCTCCCCCTCCCCCCCAACCCCTCCCACCTTAACACCTACTGTATTTGTAAATCGTATATATTAGATTTCGAATATAATTTTGTTTTATTTCTTTCTTTTATGTTTTCATTCTTGTAATTGTATTAAAATGTAATAAAGTTAATAAAAAAAAAAAATAAAAAAAATAAAAAAAAAATAGTTTTACGTCACTGTACCACTTTGACATCGCACTCAGAGAAGTTCCCCTTAAATAAGTTTTGGTAATGGCTTTCTTTGCAATCTAACAGACAGGAATTTACAAATTTGGACAAATGCAAACCAAACAAATTCTACACTTCCCTCTGGTAGGGTTGGTCAAACCGATACTTCATACTTTTTTCACCATATATTTTCTACATAAGATATTATTTTAAAACATGAAATGACAAAGTAAAAAGTCTTAACTTCTTATCATTTTTAAAGGACATAAATAATGTTTAAAATAGTGTAATGTTTGTATGTGTAATGTATTAAATGTGTTATTTCCTATCATCTTCTGCAATCAAGAGGTCGATAACATTGAGCAACGCAAGCCAAGACCTCCTCGAAGCAGTAATTCATACAGCAATAAAGGCAAACTTGTTGTTTACATATTGGTCCGGTGGTAAGAAGGTTTTACAAATGTACACTTGTCACACGAGGGACAATACTTTTGCAAAATGACAGTAATAAGCCACAGAGCCGTGTTTGAGTAAGAAAGTTATAAACTTTGTAACTTTGATGGTTAGAGCATCTCTTACCAAACATATTATTTGGATTTCTAGAAATGATGTGGTGATTCCCTCCTGGTCCTGCACTGCACTGTCAGTTATTGAAAGTGGAAAGTTTGTTATGACCCTTTAACTTATTTGTGTCCACACAGGTCCAAAAAACTTGCCGAGCTTTCACACTGTGTCTCCCACATAGTCTCACCATTTAGTCCTGGGCTTAAAAACACGGGCTACAGTATGAATATGCCAAAGATGTAATTTTGTTCTACAGCACAGTTGATTAGACTATACAAAATATTGTTTTGAGGACAAGAAAGATATTCACCTTGCTTCAATAGAGGACTGAACAAGCACAATTGTTCCATCTATATTATGACACTCAACACATGAGACAGCCAAGTGTTTTTTTCTTCGTCACATAGTAGTATTTTCCAATGTTTTGTTCTTGATTTCATCAGTTTTTCTCTAAGCCCTCAACTGGAGACTGCCAGCTAACCTAATTTGCATCTTGATGGAGAACATGTTACCGCTGCAACAAAAACAACAAGCAGATCTCTTGGAAGTTTTTTCTCCCTCTCTTCGTTATTTGCGGTCAATCCTCTGGAGAAGGGCTTCATCATGCACATCTCTGATTGCTGCTTTGTTTGGCTGTTTGTGATCAGAATCAAAGAGGACACTTGTGGCTGGGGCTATAGCGGGAGGTGCTGTGTGCGACCAAACAGCAGATTTCACTTAAGATAATGTTGCTCAGGAAATGGTGCGAAAAGGGGCTGTTATTTGCAAAGATTTGGGATTGGATGATAAAAGAAAGTTTAAAAATGTGAAGTTGCATGAACAGGACCTGCAAGGAAATGGATAAAGGTGCAATGTTACTTTATTTTTAAAGAAGAATGACTCAACTTTAATCTTAAACGTCAAATATGGTCGAAATTTGTGTGTACGTAAAGGAGGAGTATGTAAAAATCTGGCCAAAAGTGGTACTGCACTCTCCAGGATTCAGGTTGCCCGATACAGTATGCAGACAAATCCAGCTGGCACAATAATATCTGAAACAATTGTTTTGTCAACAACAAATCTATAACTAACACCTTTTTCACAAAGTTAGCAATTCTTGTTTTATTCCTTGTTCGGTCATTAATGATTTGAGAATCATAACAAGACATTTTTTAGTTCCACGGCCAGATGATACTTTACCAGTGAGATTAGCTCAACACAGTGAGTTCTGGCAACCCGGATCTCGGACTTTCTGATTGGTAAAACAGTGGGGGGCGGGACATCGAAATGAAAACAATAACAAGATTTAGGGGCTGTAAAACTAATTTTGAACTGCAAATATCTCGGCTGAACTACTGTTAAAGGTAAAAAAGTGTTCAAAAAGAGCATGTTTTGTTAATGCCTTTTGACAGATTAGGGCCATTTCATGACTTTTGTATGACTTGACAAGAAAATCTTACATATTGCTACTTTAAGTGAGAATTGTCTAATGTTTTCCTATGACTTCCTGCAGTGGTGAAAGTGGCAATGACAATAGGGGTCGTTGATGCAAAGGCCTCCTTAATGCAAAATAACATGCATGAATTCCTCTACAACAACTCAAATAAGAAGAAAAAACAGTTATAAGATGTTTTAAAGCTATTTAAAGTAACCCTAACCTTTAACCCCTTGCCTTGTTTTCTGTCTGTAATTTAAAATGGTTGTCATGTTTGTTTCTTCAGAGTGGCGCCAAGGCAGAGGGCAGCGCATGATTCTGCAGGATGAGGACATTACCACTAAAATTGAAGCCGATTGGAAGAGACTGAACATACTTTGCCATTATCAGGTACGACATTCGCTCACATTATGGCTTCATTTTCCTCATACGGTTCCTCTGGTTCACATTCCAAGCAACTTACAGCTGAAGACCTCAATAATGGGGCACAGATGTCTAGGCAGATGTGACAGAAATACCATTACTTTCAATTTTTGACGTAAAATATTATGTTGTATTTTTATGCTTTCATTTATTTTATTTTGTGTATGACGAAGGGTTTGGTATAAACATGATGATGAATGTAATTCTAATGTAGCCATTATTAAGGCTCAAGTTGAAGGACTCAAGAGCAAGTTCAGCGACTAAGTGTGGAGAGACAGAATATTCAAATACTGTATAAGCACTAGATAGACCCACCCATGCTTCGTAATTAGGCTAAATTAGTTAAAACCCTTGATTGACAGGTGGGCTCTCTTTGCCTTGGTTTAACTATTCAAGGGTTTCCAAAATTCTGTAGCCTTATACCCTCAAAATAGGAGTACAATAGACCTGAGACACCAAATAGACTATTAGTAATACATTTAAGTATTCAAATCAAACAACCAGCTCTGTATGTTCGATTTCATGACTTCTTATTTTTGCAGTATAGTTTTATACCCACAAAACAATCTATTCGTGAATTAGTGCTTAAAGCTAAAGTAGGCATTTACAAGATTTGTGAGCATGTGGCTCATAAAATGGGGGGTGGCAAAGTACAGGTCGCCTCCGTGGTGTAGGTTGGACACCTCTTAAGTAAAGCTCTGAGATCTGAAAAAGAACCATTGCTATGGGTAAACATGAATGTTACCTTCTGCAAGTGGTAAATGAAGACAGTCAGTAAAAGGTACATCCTCAAAACAAAGGACAATTCTTACTCAGATAATTTTCCATAGCTGTGTTTGCTAAAAAAAAAATCATCTTTCTATTTTCATCACTAAATGTCTCCACAAAAACAAAGAAGCCACAGAAGCGTCCATATCAGATCTCTGTCCACTGACCAGACCCATTTGCTCCTTTCTCTGCCAGTTTATTCTTGATTCACAAGAGCTTCTTTTGGCCTTAGATCTTCTCTTTAATGTAATTCCACAAATGCCATTCCTACTTTGCTCATTTCATTAAGGGCCATTGTGCTCCTCGTGTGCCCGTTCATTGTGTAAAAGCAATGATCATGGCAGCAGAGAGTCGGGGGAAAGCCACTTCAGCACTGCCAGAACCTATCTGGAATCTGATGCATTTTGGATTCATTGTTGCTCATGGGTAAATGATGTTGTATTTAAATTCCACAGTATATTCCTGCCCATTTAACAGCCAATGGCGCATGTATTTGGAACTAAATAGCAACTAGCATATCAAGGTCTTGTTCATCAGTCCATAATAAATAGATACTAAAATAATAAAATAATAATAATGAATGAATGAATGAATATATATGATAAATGATTGATACATCAATTATTAGATAAAAAAATGAATAAAAGTAGGACTGGAGAACTCGTCTAACTAGTTGAAATTTAGTCCTCAGATTGTGTTTTATAATTAAAGAAATGTACTCATTGTTTTCTTGTTATTTAAAGAATAAATTGGAATGAATACAGGCTGGATTGAGATGGACACCAGTTCTAGAGCCTGTAAAATTGAGTTGACACACATAAAGAAGACTCAAAAAGCAAATGTTGGCTGTCAGTCAAAGGAATTTGTAATCATCTGAAATGTGTGAAAGAAAAAGGGCCATTTGATGGCGATGGCGAAGCAGTTATTGCTTGTGCTTCACAGCAAGAAAGTCCTGGGTCCAATTCCACCTCTAAACACCGCGAACTTCCAACACTGCCTTTCTGTATAGAGTTTGCATGTTCTCCGTATGTCTGCGTAGGTTTCCTCCGAGTGCTCTGGTTTCCCCTACCACTAAAAGCATGCACAATAGTCACCATAAAACCCCTCCCCCGCACCACTCTCGTCCCCTCTCTAGGCCCAGAACTCCACTGAAAAAGATATTCTGAAATCTCAGTGGAACTTTCTTAGTTAAATAAAGGTAAGTAAAAAAGGTAAATACATAATTTGACAGATTACAAAAATAGATTGCACCTTGTCTTGTGTCTTTGAAACAAAACATGACATCATCCCTTCCTTAGAAAATTCAACAATTGATCTGTAGAAGTATCCTAATGAAGAAGGTTTTTAAAATAGTATGAAAGCAGCGAAATGCCTTGACCTAAAACAAGTCTATAGTTCAAGTTTCTCTTGATCTGTTCAGCACCCTGATTTATTGATATAGCTGCATTATGCGGTGGGAGCAGATTGGTTGACTGGATGAAATGATGATGTCGTAGCATTGGACCATAATACACTCACACTCACACACACACATTCATAGAGAAACTGTTTGGCCTTTCCTCCTCACATCCTCCCACGCCACGCGATTGGGATCACTTCAATTAACCCCGCCCTGTCCTCTACCAACAATGCAGCACGGGTCGCCAGATGATGTGGTTTGGGCGCTCAGTGCGTGGGGTGGCCCTATAGTTGCTGTATTAATTGAATCCCGTTCAGGGGGACTGGGGAAAAGGAGAGCTATGTTGGTTAATTAAATATTATACATAGCAATTAAGTATCAAAATAAACACGGATATATTGTGCAAAATGGTTATATAAACATACATACTCACAGATTTTGTATTGCCACTTTGACAGTTTTTTGTGGTATTTGTGGATGAGGTTCTTCCCTCTCTGATGGGGAATTCTTCTTGGCAAAAATTCTTGTACCTTTCTAGGTATTATTAGAAAGGTACAAGATATTAGATAATAGAAATATTATTATATTTTAACCTTTATATTTTCCCAAAGTGGCTTTATTGTTAAATGTTATTATGTTTTAAATACAAAGAACACATTTTTGACAATATATGGCTTTTCACTACCTCTAACCATGAGGGAAAAGCTTTTGAAATCTCTGGCTGGATGTGTAAACAAACGTATATTCCCTAACATTCAAGGCGCTGTTGCACTGACAAACCCCATGTTTAATGCTACCTGTGGTCTTTACCAACTTTCATTATTTCTTACTTACATGTATGGAAGATAATTTAACTTTAAGTACCCACAAGCACAATTCTCATGTGATTGGTTTTATTGAATACAGTGGAGTAAAATGGTAATGAACTTGTTGGCTCTGTTCATAAAATGTTACTTTGATGATCATTTAAAACCCATTTCAGAGTTACAACAAATAGACTATGGGGGCAACTGTAGATTCCGTTAATAATGAGGAAGTATGGGTGGATTTTTGCAGGAATCCCCCCCCCCCCCCCTCCCCCCACACACACGCACACACATCATCTCCACAGAAATAACACTATTGATTCACTCACACACACCAACGATGGAGCCCTGCCCGTTAATTAAGCAGATTACAGACTGTCCACCTGATGTGTTGGGTGGCACGTAGCACTCTCGCTTCTCAGCAATAAGGTCCTGGGTTCAAATCCCGGTCGAAACGGGATTCGTACAAAATATCTGGCATGCACCTCCTGAATGGCTGCCCCGCTCCCATCTCAGTGCAAAACAAATGCCCAAAGCGCTCTGTGACTCTTTGCTTTACTTACTTTAGACTACTTACTATTATCTAGTATTAATTCTGCCTCAGAAGTTTACATGAATTGGAGACTTTTTGCTAAAAAGAATGGTCAGCTTTCAAAACATCAGAGAGGCTAAAGAACCTCATCCACTACAACCACAAGAAACTAAAGGGGCAACGCACACAATTGTAACTTAAAGAACGACTAAACTAACCTGGCAAAAGCCAGATTGATGATTGTGTAGAACTCTAACGCGTTCTCCGCGATATCAATCTGGGATTTCTCCCGGAGAATCCTTTCGGGGAAAGGAGGGGTAAGCAGCAGAATACTTGAAGCTGATTGGGCGAAGTGACGCTGTGTGCCCGCCTACCAAGGTTGCCGTCCAGAAATGTACAAAGCGCCTCTCGCTGTTCATCTTTCAAAAAAGAAATTGGAGATTCTGCTAAAACTGACTTTGCGTCCGTCCTCCTGCGTAGCCATGTTTGTTTTGCTTCGGCCCGGCACTTCTTGCTTTCGTCAAACCCGGATATCCCGCCCTAAACCCCCAGACTGGCGCGTGATTGGCTCGCACACCCAGTGGTTCGACTCGAAAAGTGTAAGCGGGAGCGGTACAAGATGTATTCTCGAGTGTTTGTGAACTCACAAATACCGCGAGAATTCAGCTTGCAGGCAATGTTACGACTAAACACCAAATCAACTTTTTTTAACTCATAAACTGCATAAGTATGTTTATTGTATTGCTGTCTACATATCCTGGTCATTTTTTTGACATTTTAGTTCAAATTAGATAAAATATCACTTTTGAGCCAAAAAACGCTGTGTGGCGCCCTCTCAACCTTTTTGGTGGTACTACATTTGAATTTGGTCCTGGCCTCTCTATTGACTCTGAAGTTCTCTATGACAGCCATTCCCAAACTCAGTAACACCGAGGCCCCCTTAAAAATCTGACGGGTCTGCGTGGCCCCCCAAAATAATAACCAAGAAGACAACATTAAGAATAGGCTCTTCTGGTTATTTTATTTTGGGGAAATAGCCTCTGCTACAAACATTGTAATACAAAAATGATTACAGTGGATTATTCAAGTCAAATAATGAACACAAATATTTTAATATTACAAACAAAACATTATAAATTTAACATTAAATAATTATATTATTTTTTTTATTTTTTTTATGACCTCCCGCGGCCCCCCTGCAGTACCCTCGCGGCCCACCAGGGGGCCGCGGACCCCACTTTGGGAGACACTGCTCTATGACATCAGTTGTTTTGTGTGACGTCAGTCTGTCAGAGCCAGTGATGTGAACCCATTCAACTCTCACACACGCCCCAGCTGCAGTTTGGAGTATTCTGGCGCCATCTAGTGGATTAAAATTAAATTACATGAGTCATTCTGAGATTATTGAGTGTGATTAGGTTCAGGTGTGTAGCTCTACAATTATCTTAGTGTGTAAACAAGGGTGGAATGAGACTTTCTGGTCTGTAAACTATTGCTTTAAGCAGCAATGACAACTGTCTGTTTTTTGTGTGTGTGACAAGTGAGCTGTCAATCACAGCCCAGACCACGCCCAATTCTAAGCCCCCCTTCTTGTCCCTTGGTCCTCCAGGCAACGCCCTTTTTAGAGAAAATTTTCAAATCTTCATGTGGGCGGAGTAAGGCTGGGCACAGGTGTTTAGTCGCTCTTTAAGGAATAATGTGAGTTTTATAAAGTTGTAGGTTATTAGTGTAATAAAAGAAATACAGCTGGAGAAAAGGTTAACGCCATGTCAGATTTCTTTGCACTTGTTAGATGAAAAATGCAGTCTTTAAAAGGTCAATTGCTGCTTTCACAACATATCTGGACTGGGACTGACTACTCTAGGTTCATAGAATATATTGGTAAAACTAACACATACATTATATGTATATATAATTGTTTGTTCCAACATAAAGAAAAAAAATTGTGAATATATTACTGAGAGCTAATTGGCTTAGTGAGGACAGTCCTCTCTTTGTCACTTTTCTGTCTGAAAAAGCTGAAAAAGCTGATCTAAAGATGTGCCAGTGGCTAAAAATACATGTATGAGCAAAATAGTGATAGAAGCACACTGCTTTAGAGACAGGCTCTTGTTGTGGTCTGAAAGTAAGGTACCCCAGCTGTAAGAATACTTCTGCTGATGTTAATACTCCTCTGCTTTCTGTTTCAGGTGCCTGACAACGCGGTGATGGCCTTGGTTCCCAAACAAGTGACAGCATACAACTCGGTGAACAACTCCACAGTCTCCCGGACCTCAGCCAGTAAATACGGTAAGTTCCTTTTTCATGCCTATGCAACAAACACAGAGAAAAAAAGGACTTGTCCGTCATCTCAAACGCTCATCCCCTCATTTTCTTTGCGTATGTTTCATTTGCAAACGTGTGTGCTATCCGCTCCTTGAACCTGGATAAAGCGCGCCAAGCCAGCCTGATCAAAGCACAGCTGCTCCGGACACAAACACTCGAGTAGCATCAAAAGTGGCGGCCCAATTATTAGCATGTCCATGTCTAGGCGCAGCTCACGATGCAATTATAGACCTGAGAGGCACCAGAGTGCAGTGCTCCGGTTTATCCGCCATATCCATACATAACTTCAAATGACTTTTCTGTTCTAGTTTATTCCAATCCAACAGGTGTGGGATGAGGACATGGTAGTTATAGGAGTCAAAATGATGTACTGTTATATTCATACTTAGAAGCCTGGAGTGGATTAAAGCTGGGGTATGTAACTTTCAAACCACAACAAAATATAACCATATTATTAAGTCCTTGTTCCGGTCACTAGTTCCTGGCTATAAAAGCATCTGGTACATTCACTAGTTTTCGCAGCGGCTATGTATTTTTGGCTTCTGTCACATCTTCCAATTAGCTTTTTCAGACAGAAAAGTGGCCATTCTCACTTAATCAGCTCTCACATGGCCTTTTCTTTTCAAAAGATAAACAATAAATAAATATACAAGACGAAGGACGAATGTTGTGGCCTGATGTGTTGACAACATGTTACTTCTATGAGACTGAGTCTGTTGGGGAAAACAACATTGATTATTTATCAAGCAAATTAACTTTCAGAAAGCTGTGTGTTTCACTGGATTATATCATCCACCTGCTTTGACCATATTAAAACAACTTCTTGTCTTGTTGGAATATTTTCTTCTCGTAGCATTACATAGCATCTTCTTTATGTAGCCTCTTCATAGAGCATTGTTGGAGTTCTCAAACTGGAAGTATGGGGTAGTTGAGCCTTTGAACTCTGCCGGTGCACAATGGCAGGCAGGGGGAAGAATGGTGCCATACTGAATCTGATCCAAAACATGAGACAAAGTACAGATCTTAAGACGCTACAATGTGGTGGGTTGAATCAGGAGCAAAAGGGGAGACGGCTGCGTTTGATGTATGAAACCACAAGCAGAAAAACACAGTGAAACGCTACACCTCGCACAGATCGGCCGGAGTACGCGGCTAATTCAACAAGGTCTTTCCAAGATCTCTGTCACGTCACCTTCTTCAACAAATGATCAAAACACTGAACTGCATGTCAAAAAATTCATAATAATCAAACGCCCCTTGGATTTCATCACTGCAGTTAACAATACACAGTACTTTTTCAGCTTTTATTGCCAACTGTTTGTCATTACTTATACTCTGTACTCAGTAACCTGTAATTTTGACGCATATCAGTAAAAAACTGATTATTATTTTACCTCGAAAGCATCTTCTAACGTTCATAATAAACATAACAATTGTACATTTCTCCATTGTAAGATCAATAACGTTTATCTCATCGTATTCAACTCCCGTATTGCATTCACAACTGTGTGCTTAAAATTATATGCAATTTTTTTTGGGGAGGAAGTTGCTTTCTGATAGAAGTGCAAACATTTTTAAAACTTCCCTTTTTATTGATGTAATTATGCCGTATACAAAGCATTTACATACTAGCAAAAGCAACACCTTATTTTTTACATAATTTAGCAGTAGCAGTAGCCTCAATTCCTACAAATTGGCAAATGTGAAAAAGAGAATTGGTTCCATTCTAAATTGATATCACTGGGCTAACCTTATTAGCTCTTTTATATCAATCTCCCGTTTGCCAGGGTCAGAAAGCAGATCCCTGGAGCTCATATCTAATCGTATGATGCTGGTCTGTATTTGATAAGACTAAACCTGATATGTGTGTGCACTGTGTGGTCTCCAGCTGTGCCCGCCTCTGCTCGGATACAATTCTGTCAAATCTTTTTTTCTTACTGGCTCCTCTCCGCAAACCACATCCACTGATCAATTTTGCTCACACTGGGTAAACATTCATTGAGCCGTGTGTTTTCAAATGTCATTGCCACTCTGACCGTTGGGTGGGCCATGCATATTTCATATCTGCCGACACCTGTTCGATTTTGTGTCAGTGCGGATGCCCCTCTGTTCTCTCTGGCCAAAAGAAAACGTGAAAAATTAACAATGTGCTGTCAGCTCTCTGAAAGTTACATATCCACTTTGCCGAAACTTGACTATCAAAATAACAAAATTATACTTTCTCTTTCGAACAGTAGAAAGGTGGTCAGTGCTTTTACATCACAACAGTCCTCTGTTGTCTTTGGATTGGTTTGTACCGCATTTCATTTAATGGGCTTCCCTTTTTTATTGGTAAGTATTTGGTCGACAATGATCAATTGCATTGTCCACTCACTATACAGTCTTTACTGGGAATTCACCATTGACTATTTTATTGATAAAAAACATGCATTTAAAATTATGGTCGAGAAATAGACTTGAAAAAAATATTAAAAAATCTCAAACATTTCAATCAAAGGTTTTTTAAAGCTGAGGAACCTAATTTTCAAACCAAAAATGGAACCATTTCATGAAATACATCCAACTAGATCTTTGCTCTGAACTATTACTGTTTTCCTGATTTTTTCCTTTCCGGAAACCTTTTGGAATCTGCAGATGAGGTGAAATACCTCGGTCACTACATCACCAGTGACCTTTCTGATGACAAGGACATGCACAGGCAGCTGTGTCAGTTATATGGCCAATCAAATATGCTGTTACGTAAGTTTAGTATGTGCTCTCCTGAGGTAAAGGTAACTCTTTTTAAATCTTACTGCTCACCTATGTACACTGCTTACCTTTGGAAGAGTTTTAAAAAGTCCAGTTTGCAGAAACTCACTGTGGCCTATAACAACTCCTTGAGGCTGCTGCTGAAGGTTCCTCGGCACAGCAGCGCAAGTGAGATGTTTGCTTACTGTGGTGTTCGATCTTGTTCTGCATCTCTTCGAAATGTTCAGTTCAGATTTATGTGTCGTCTGAGGAACTCTATTAATGTGATTGTTAAGACTCTCGTCAGCCCCGAGTTCTGCTCACTGCTGTTCACCTCCAAATTATGGACTTACTGGAGGTTATGCCTTTATACTGTTCAGCAGCTGTAATGTTCTCTTTTTGTTTTGTTTTCTTGTATATATTTTTTCTTTGGTTTTTTTAACTATGGACCGTGTTGTATTGTGTCCTTAATAAAGATTAATAATAATAATATCATTTTTGGCCACTGTTGCATTTTTTTTTGGACAAAAAATTGAGAAACAGAGGATCACATTCACTCAAGTGTCAAATAGTGACTTACAGGGGAAGATGAAGACAGTAGTGTGTTGTGGTCAAATAAAAAAAAATACAAAAAAAAAATTAAATAAGGTTTTTTTTGCTCGCAGGGCTTTGTCTCTCCGAAAACCTGGCTTGTGCTTTATTCTGCCATCTGCCATACATAAACATTTGGAAGTTTAGTTTTAAGCTTGTAATCTCCATGATGTTGGGCTGTCGATGAAACTGAATGCATTTGTTGAATTACAGAGAACATGATCAAATACACGGGGAGTCCGGACAGCCTGCGGTCGCGCACACCCATGATCACGCCTGACCTTGAGAGCGGCGTCAAAGTGTGGCACCTGGTCAAGAACCACGAGCACGGGGACCAGAAGGAGGGCGACCGCGGCAGCAAGATGGTGTCCGAGATCTACCTGACACGGCTGCTGGCCACCAAGGTAACTCTACTCTTACGCTTTCATTCAATCATGGCTGCGATCCAAAGGCCACCCTGTAGGGGGCTATTTAGGGGTCACGCCAGGGAGGGCTGTCCCAACGTATAACAGAAGAAAATGCACCCCTCTTTTCTCACATTGCATCATGGAAAGACGTGTCCAGCAACAATTACAAGTGTTGTCAGAGCAAGTGGACATTATGTAAACAATGCATTGCTGTACGGAAAAAGAAGAGAGGGGTTCACAGCTACATGCATTTTTTTAAGAGAAGAGAACAGATAAACCAATGTTGCTATTACGCCCAGCTACACAAGATTCACGCTGGATATGTCACATTGTCTGCATAACGAAACTACAACAATATCCTTGAGCTGAACTCTTTAAGATCTAAACAGATATTGCTGTTTGTGCGCATTGCTGTGACTTAATATTATTAATACACGACTACATGGTTGTGATTTAGGGCCGTACAAAGAATATAATGAATTGAATAAAGCCCCTGAAATACTGCACAGTTGTTCACATTGGCTGCTTACATTAGCTTGACGTGCTTAGAGTGGTTAGTGCTCAGGCCTCATGCCCAGAAGGTTGTGGGTTTGATTCCACTGAGTGCTCCTATTTCCCCCTCCACACAAATATGCACTATCGTTAAAAGTCCTCCAGCTTCGGGCCTCGGGTAAAATGCAGTGGACAATTCTCCCATACAATTGATTTACAATTGGTATAATTGATTGATGAATAAATAAATAAAATCCATCTTGGCTAAAACATGGCTTCAGAAGAGCGTACCTGTATATACGGGACACAAAACTAGCTATGGAGCGTATTCCAAATAAATGGCATTGTATAATGGAGTTGTAATGTCTTGCCCAAGGACACGCCAGTATGTTTACTCAGATCCAAGTCAAAAAAGTAATGTTTTTATGAAGCACATTCATATTTATAATCTTTCCACAATAGAGTCCAAGGACATATATTTGTATATATTTAATTTGTTTTTTCTAAACAACAAGTTTTGCCGCTTTTTTCAATTATTCAGCTCCCCTCAAGTTTATTGTTTACAGCCATGATTCATCCCTCTCGGAGGCTTTTCTTTTCTTTTCTTTACAAGTTTGTGGCTGCATACAAACAAAATAGAGAATAATCTAAGGTGATCCCTAAAAGCTTTGATAACATGGCTCTAAAATGAATGTCTTTGAATGTGAGTACTGGCTGCAAGCGGAAAAGAAAAAAAAAAAGTTAATTTGGTTTGGAGGGGAAATGTGACTTTGATCCTGCAGCTGAATGCAAATGAGTAGGGAACTTGTGAAGGTCCTGGCGTCGCCATTCTTTCATCAAGACGTTTATTTCTAACACAGAGACATAAGGAGAGGCAGAGGGCGGACTGTAATTTGAATGTTCTGACGGCCATTTTTCATACAATTATTTTTTCCATCATATATTTTCCTTTAGTGAAGTTGTTTCTTCTTCATTCTCTATTTGTGTTGTTAGACAAAGCTATAACAAAAATAAAAGGCCTCTGTCTCAGCCAGGGTTTGCATTGTGTGAGTGTAAACATGTATTGATTTGTCAGCAGTTATTATTGAATTCAAAATACGTATCTTTGTCATCATCATTTGAAAAGTACTGAATTTTACTCTTGCCCTTTGGTGGGGAAATTGGCCATCTTCAGAGAAATGGCTCTCTGAATGACAGTAAATAGGACTTACTTAAAAGCTTGTAAAAGTGGGGTTTGCACAATTAATCCTTGCCCATTGTAAAATGCCTGAAACATTATTTTAAAACTTAAATAATCTGTTTTAGCAGCCTTTGGAGTACAAACAAGTGGCTGGACTCTAGATCCTTTAGTTCTGGCCTCCGATGACTACCTATCAAATCACTAATTACTTTTTTGCTTTGAGTTTGGAGTTAAAAAAGAATGTTTTTACTGGTAATGAGAGGGATACATCCTCATTTTCACACAGAAAATAAAATAGAAATTGGTCAATAGCAAAGGGCTTTGGGGAGTGTCACTGGTTACAGTAAGAAACATCGGAATACTCCTTTCTGCACTGACTAAAGCTGTCATACTAAATACCATATGGCTTTCTTCTCATATGTTCACATTCCACATGTGCACATGTCCCTTCTTTCTCCTGCCATTATCCCATTGTGGAGCTCTCCCCACTGCAGTCGTCACACCAGGCCTCCAGATGGATTGTTTTTGTCAAATAACCAGTTTATTTTGGCCAGCCCGTTCTTCTCGGTGAGAAATGATTGTGCAGACAGGCGGCGTAATTGAGTGCGTTTGTTTTTTTCATACCTTACCAATAAATACGACTCCCATGGCAACGGAGCTGACGTGGGACATATTAGCTCCATCAGTGTCAGGACACAGCAGCACGCACAATAGCAGCTATATTCACTCTGCAAGAAAAGATTTACCCAATATTTACTTGGACAGGACGGAATTGGTAAAGCAAGAAATCCAAAATGATCGATTGTGTATATATATATAATATATAAGTATAGTAAGAAATAATAATAATACTGTACATTGTACTTATATAGCGCTTTTTGGACACAAAGTTGCTTTACATTAAAAAAAAAAAAGAAACAAAAAAAAAGCTAGAAATAAAGATTTAATTTTAGGCAGTTTTGAACAGGTGGGTTTTAAAAAGTGATTTGAAGTTCTGTAGTGAGTCTGAGTTCTATTGTGTGGTGGATGTTAGTTACATGTGTGGTTTGATCCTATTTTCATGAGCTATCCACTATGTACAATATCCTTGACACATCAATCAAGCTTAAATAAAACACGATACCATGTACAAAGAAAACCAAATATCAAAATACATATACAATCCACACTCATGTCCCCAAATTCCAAATGGCAACTATCATAGTTTTGTGCAGTGAAACATCAACAACAGACATATCTGCGAGAGCAAATCATTTACCATCAGAGATTAATAATAATGCATTGGTTTTATATTTTGTATATCCAAAATTCCCCTAATGGGATAGAAGAAAAAAATAATTTCATTCTTGGATTCTGTGTCAGTGTAAAAGAGTGACGTGAGTGCTATATGATGGATAGATGGATAGATAAGTGTCAACTACAATGTTAACAACACAGCCTATAACATGTAGTGAAATGACAGGTGGGTTAGTCATTGAACCCAAAGAAAGAATGAGTTATAATGATTCCTAATGTTTATCTTGTACACTTAGGATGTGTCCTTTGTTCAACGATCTCAATAGGCCTGTTTTCTACTGTACTATATATAAAAGCACATTCCCATTACGCACACTTTTCCATCACACTTAGCACCTTTAAGACTCCCGTCCTGCATGATTGCCACGATTGATTGCGGCGATCTCTTCCTTCCGTGGCTTCCCATTTGCAGCCATCACTGAGGGAATTGTTTGCTTTCCCTTGGAGGCAGACAGCTTCCAAAAGGCCCAGATGACACGTCGTGTTTAGAGAGCGCTGTAATGACAGGGTAGTGCGGCGCAGGGTGTGGCGCCTTCAGCAGGGGACGAGTCATACCCGCGGAGATGACAGCCCCATCCCGATGACGAACACATGATATCGGACAGAGGACCTCCACAACACGCTGTTTGACCTTAGAGGCACACGTAGATTTGGAATTGCAATGAGACACATGGTCAGTTTGTGTGTGATATTAAGGTGACTTTGGTAGTGACTTTTTCTATTGCAAGGACCTTTACATTTAATTAGATCTATTATTTATATTAAGTTGCCAAAAGGAACAAGAAGAATATGTGGAAAATAACACACATTTTGTAGTCCCTTGTGCATAATAGTCATGAATAAAAATGATCCCTGGTTCGTACATGTGTCTGGGAATACCACCATGTCAAATGTAATGTATTTTTGTTAAAAGATTAAAGCATTTTGTCATTTGAGACCGAAATATAAACTAAACGAGTTTTTGCTCCAAATTTCAAAAGCAGTCTGAGTAATTTGCCCACAAGACCGATCATCACAGTGAAATGACCCGTTGATGACATCTAACAAAGAGTGAGACGGAAAATATAATTTTTGTGTGTGCAGATAATGTGAGCAAGGGACCTGCTCGGGGTTTACCCTACTACTAAACACTTGCATAATAGCTCCTCTCTCTCTGGGTCCAGGACTCCACTGAAAAAGATATTCTGAAATCTCAGTGGGACTTTCCTAGTTACAAAAAATGAATTAAATTATATATCAATATATCACAATATAAACATACAACATGTGATTAAAAGCGATATCTAAAAACAGCCGAATACATTGGTGGGTCACGACCAACTATTGTCAGGTGGGTTAAGTAACACTGCCCTCAAACAACTCCTCGTATTCAAACTTGTGTTGTCAAATGTAACATGGTGACTTAATATGGCAGTACATATATATGCATGACCACCATTCCAGACAGCGATAAGTGTGTGAAGTGTCACAGATGTGGGCCGTATTAGAATTACAGCCGTGATTGTCACACTAACAGGATTCCCCTCTCTGCCCCGCTCTCACTCAAATTGGATTTTGACTTGCCCGTGCCTGTACACACCTCATCTGCCACACTCAATGGCCCGATTCCCTGATTGGAAAAAAAAAAAGAAGAAAACCTTGTCGTTTCATTTTCAACCCAATGCAACTTCTGGCATTTCCCCGTGCATCCTATCAACCCTGTCGGCGTGCAAGGATTAAACTCTGCACGCTCTTCCTTCTGCTCCTTAAAAGTCGCCAACATTAAATCAAATTAGGGTCAATGGTGCAGTGCAGGAGCTAATCCGGCTGCACAAAGAGGCTTAAGAGATGCGCCTCCTGTTCGCAGATATTATTAAAAGTCAGCTGTGACATAAGCATTTCTTCCATCAAAGCTGCCAGCAGATTTAGGGGTCAGGTCTGCGAGATACAGAAGCAGGCTCTTCTCTATCTCTGTATATATTACATCAAGAAACAGGACAGTTAATATTCCAATTCCACTGCAAAGATTTTTTTTTCAAACTGCTGGTCAAGTCAGATTATTTTCTCCTTTTGCGATGTCATAGCATGTTTCTCCAGATGTTGATGCTCTTTCTCAGGTGCATATTTTGGGTGGTAGGGGAAACCGGAGCGCCTAGAGGAAATTCAGAGACACTGGGAGAAACACAGCTATGTGGTATAAAGTGAATATTTAGTGTGCACCAGTAAATCAAAAGTAGGTGGCCCAACAAATAATGGTTACACACTTTGCATGTGGGAAGTGAAAGCAGCATTGAACGTACATGTGTCAGATTCCTATGGTACCACCAGAAAAATGTGTGGGCAATGCTTTTGTTTTAAAAGGATGAAAGCTGCTGTGTATATTACAGTAGATATTGTAGATGTAAATACAAGCAAACCATAGAGAATTGCTCATGCATAAAACAACATAAAACTTTGGGTAAGCAGCAAAAGGTCAATTGTACAGAATTAAAGTCCTCCTCCTCTGTCTTTCAGGGCACATTACAGAAATTTGTGGATGACTTGTTCGAGACCATCTTTAGCACAGCTCACCGAGGCAGCGCTCTGCCCCTGGCCATCAAGTACATGTTCGACTTCTTGGACGAGCAAGCGGACAAGCACAGCATCCACGACCCCCACGTCCGGCACACATGGAAGAGCAACTGGTGAGCACACAATATACTCACTATAACTACTGCTGCTAGAATACAGAGGAAATGCAGATGGCGTCTTGCAGCTTGGCATGTGTCCTTTAAGAGCTGCTATACCTTCTGAAGATAAATATCCGCCAGTTCCAACGCCTAATATGTCATTCAAACCTGACAACTATAAAGATATCGGTGAGACAACATACACTGAATAACCCGGGCGACTCGCCTTTGAATGTACCCAGGGTGGTAGTCTTTTTGCCAAGGCATTTTGGACATCCAAATATAGGGGTAATTCCTACAGCACTAAAACCAAACTGTTTTAGATCATGTTGCATACATGTGGATGAATGTCATAAAACTACACACTAGTTACACAAGGGATAATACTTTGCATATACTTTGCGTCGCGCCATTGTCTGTTTCATGGCGCGACGATGGCAACTCTGAACCTGGCCCCCTCCATCTGCACTTGCGGACTGCCCTGCCCGACCCGCCTGGGAGCTGCTTCAGTCCTGAACCAGACCTGCCCATGTTCTGCGGCCGCTGCGTGGCCCTGACCCTCGTTCTGTAGCTTAAGTCCTGGATCTATAGCCCGTCCGTCCGTGTGGAGCGGATCCCTCTCTCAATGTGGGTCTCCCCGAGGTTTATCACTTTTCTCCCACTGCGTTTAGAGTTTTTTCTTGCAGATGCAGGAGGGTCTGTTGGACAGTTAGTGTCTAACAAGAAGGACTGTGGTGATGATCCAGAACACTTACATATTCTGCAACATGTATGGACATTTATCAACATTCATGACCATTAGTCTCTCCCTATGGACCACTACATATGTTTTATTTATTTATTTTCTTAGCCGTTGATTCTTTGATCTGTGTTGGGGATTTCAATGATTTTTTTAAGTCCTCTGAGATGACTGCTGTTGAGATTTTGGGCTATACAAGAATCAATTGTAATTGTAAAAGCTAGTATTTTGCAAAGTATTAAACTTTGCAAAATACTTTGCCTTAGGATATATACACAAATAAAAGTGTAATTAAACTTGGTCTATCAATATTATCAATCAAATTAATTAGTAGCACAAACCATTGTTAATGAATATTTTTGGAGAAAACCCAGTTCATTTTAGTTGTAATTAAATTTCCCAAAATATGACACCCTCCACTTAAAAAAGAAGAGCCTATACGCCCCCATAGCGTACAGTAGATATGATTAAAGGCACAATGGGAGTTATCATGGCCTGACTCTGGCATCACCTTGATCCAGTGCCAGGCCTCACCACGGGCCTGTTCCCACTCTAATATCCATTAACCGCAGGGGCGTGTAATCTTCATTAAAACCAACCACAAGGGGCTAATCCAATTGGCTGCTGAGGCTTCCCATCTATTATCACCGATAACTAGGCCAACAAAAATCTCCATAGTGAGAAACGCACACTCGTATATAGTCTGTCCTGTCAGATAATTAATGGCGTCACCTGGAGAGCTCGGTTTCAGCGGTTTGCATGGGTTAAACAAGCAGCAGGGGTCCAGGATATGGGAGAGGACTAATTAAAGGTGAAGGCAGAAAGGTGAGCCCGAAAGAGTCAACCACACATTATTTCCCCATTAAACCTTCACCTCTGAATTTATCACTCAGCCCATGACCCCGGCAGACTGAGAACGCTGAGAGTGGTATCAATCATGGACAACTGTATGCATACAAGCGTACACATGATGCTAAAAGGCTTAATTCAATTTATTCTGGTATAGCCCTAAATCTCTGAGGACTTTACAAAACTGTTGAATTCGCCAACACAGATCAAAGAATCAAACACAAAACACATAGAGCCATTGGTCCGTAAGGGGCAGATGACCAATGTCCATAAATGTTGATAAATGTCCATACATGTTGTTGAATGACGAGTGTCCTGGGTCATCACCTACTGTCCTTAGACCCTCCTGCATCTGTTTGGACTGTAAGAAAAAATGCGTTTTCAGAAAGCTCACAAAACTTTCCCAATACAATAAAAAAATTAAAAAAATAAAAATGTTTGCTTTATTGTTATAATCTACATGGATGTTGACATTTATAGATCATGCAATATGGATATAACATGAATACCTCATGAGTCTGATTTGGGATTTAAACAACAGTTGGCATGCATAGTACTGGTGGCAAGAGTGATGGACACTGGAAAAAAATAACTTAAAAAGCTGAATACAAGGTTAGAAGCATCTTTAAAATTACTTATTTCCGTACTTTGGATGTATGTAAATGTGTATAAGGAAGGTTTCTACCCCATTGTCTGCTAACTGAAGTACACATGATGGGTGAGAAACCTTCCTTTGTTTTTACATTGTGTAAACATTTGACATTAGGTTAACTGAAGCTACATTCTACCATGCCATTTGCAGACTGCGATTAGCTTGGACATTGTATTTAAGGTAATCCTAATTTAAGAAACCACACAAGAAGCTGCTTTAAACAACTTGTTACGACTGCTGCCAGTGTATACAATCATTACTTCCTCCCCTGGTGTGCGCTTTTCCATAACCCCATAATCGCCTCAAAAGACTGCAATTTGGGGAGGGCACAACAGCCCTCATTTGGTCCTGTCCCACAGAGAAAAGAGAAACCCACTCTGTGCCTCCCATGGTGCAGCGCTGTCCCATTAAAGCCACCATCTCACACACCATTAACTTCTCCACATCAGCCCCCCAATGCAGAGGCCTCCTCCACAGCCACACCTGCCTCCAAAGCTGGACAGAAGATTTTTCTGTCCTATCTTTTTTTTGGTTGAAGAAAAAAAGTAAAACCTATTTATCAAAAATACTCTAAAGTAGGATGTTAAAAGTAAAAGGGCTGGATTTTTGGAGGGTATCTGGGCTACATAAATCCACATTTCTTCTATGCTTTTAATAACACACATTTGATAGATTAAAAGCTTGAGATAGGAGTAAACTATTCTTTGTGGGATGGGCTGTGGTCTGGATCAGCATGTGTGAAGGGCCTACTTCCTGTGCTGTATCCATGGAGACCGTGCCAACCTGCGTTTCCTGTAAAGTTAATTTAAAAAAAATGTAAAGATACTCTTCAGGTTTATTTTAACAACAAATCAAGATTACAGGTTTATAAAGTAGTTCAAAAGCCTGATATGAGACCATAAATGAATTAGTTCTGATGAAACACAAACTGTCTCTAGATGATATGATTTGCTACTGATGTGTGATTGTGTGCTGGTGTGCTGCTCCTCTGCTGGCTTCCTCCATTACTTACAGTATATTCTAGAAATTACATATTTATTCTAAATTGCTGAGAGTGATTAGAGATAAGACATTTATAACACATCACAGTAGTCTATAGTGGAGCAGCTACACTGCTGCTGTTCTCTCCCAGATGCGCTCCTGAAGGCCTTCTTCAGTCCGTGCACTGGAGACAGAGCTGTGTGCATGTGCTGCCTGTGTCTCAGAGTGACTGGCCCGAGAGCAGCTCCAGATGGTATCTGTTGGATAAGAAGCATCATGGAAATGCCTCTGCTCATCCGCTCTTCATTCCTCGCTTTTTCAATTTGTTTGTAAATGATCAAACACTCATTTAATTATACACTGGAAATCACATCACCATTTCACTTATTTTGAGTTTATTCACCCAATGTAGGCAAATTTGTTTCCCCTCTGAAAAGCTCTAAGAGGGTTCGAGGTTGGATTTCTTGGAATATTTATGGTAGCGGCTGTGTGCATCATTTACCTTCTGCACGTGTCCTGTTGAAGTATGTTGTTTTATGAGCGAGAGTGTCGTGGCCCCAGGACAATACAGGTGTATGTTAACCCAGACCATTCAAACATTTGGAGCCTTTAAACTATATTATCAATAGAGGATTATTTGAATCAGAAACAGACTTACAAGAAATGTTTGTGGGAAGCAACAAGTCATGTATAAATTTTTTGCCAAAAGGGTTATAGCTGGGGTACCCAACCTTCGTAGCGTGTGAGTGTGTTTACGTAACTAGTTCCTCGCTCTAGAACAGTTTAGTTCTCACAGGCATGTATTCTGGCCTCTGATTAGTGAAAATGAGAGGACCACCCGTACCAGCCAATCTGCTGGATGAGCCTCACAGCTAAAAAAGTCAATCTGTGACATGAAAACAAAAGAGTTGGGCCCAATTTGAACATGCCGTTTTGAAGATTTGGTGACACCATTTCACATACAGTTGCATAATACACACTACTACTAGCACATTATGGTCATCCTCCTCTGTTGTGTGCAATCAGCAGCACAACGTCCCATGTCTGCGTCACCTTCACAGAGCGCTCTGCAGCTTGAGAAAGGTCATCACGGTCAGTGCCGGCCAGTGCCACTGTGCCTTCAAAGCCCTGCCCCAGATCACAACAGCAGTGACCTCGTGTCCACCGAGCAACTTCATCAGGCTTTGTGCTGAAGGCAACACAGCGGCACACAATGGCACATTCTGCAGCTTATTGGCTCAAACGTCAAGCTGCGCACGAGGTGTACAAGCCACTAAAGAGCTCCAGGCGGACTTGCTTTGCTGGAAAATGTGCTTGGGAGTCCTTTTTGTTGTTTGCTTTTGCTGCTCAGATGCCAGAGCTTGATAAAGGGGCAGGTTTGATAAGTTTCTTCTTAATGGAGAAAAAAAAGCATACTTTTGCGCCATCTACAGGTGAAAATTAATGCAAAAATCAGAATATTGTTCAAAAGTTAATTTATTTCTATAATTATACCTTACGTGAGTTAATGTGAGTTAATTCAATCACATACAATGTGACATATGCCAAAGCCTTTGTTTGTTTGAACTTTTCATGAATATCCATCCATAAAATGTTTTTACAAGCTGTGAGGCTTTTTATATCTCACTTTGCATCGGTCTATTATATATACGTTGACACATAAGAATTACAGAAGTAATTTGAACAATATGATTTGTGTTATCAATCAATAAATCAAAATGTTAATTTAAAAACCTGTAACACTCAATTTCAGGCACAGTTTTGAAGTGGTTGGATGAAGCAAACGCTGAGTCAATTTGGAACAAAAACATAAAAAATGAGATCCATTAAAAGGCCTGAAACTGACAAACAGCTTATTATGACATCACTATCATTGGATGACAAATAATAGTGACGCTGTGCTATCTTTTAAGAGAATGTAGAAGATTTATTATCAGTACAATCAGTCAATAGCGCTGTCATTTCAAACCTACACATTGTGAAGACAAGGAGTTATAGTTGGCGGCATGGTAGCTGAGTGGATAGGTTCTGGGTTCGAATCCCGGTTGGAACAGGGTCTTTCTGAGTGGAGTTTGCATGTTCTCCCCGTGACTGTGTAGGTTTCCTCTGGGTACTCCGGTTTCCCCTACCACTAAAAACATGTGCAATAGTTCAGGGTGAATGAGTGTGTGAATGTCGGACAACTAATGGAAATTAGCCCGAGCCTACAATCTGGAGTGATGTGTTCATATTCTGTAATATTTAGCTTAAGTATGAGTGTGTAAAATCATAAATCTACAAAAAACATGGGACAGCAAGGAAGCACCATCTAGGGAGCCGTCTGCACCTGGAGCAGCCTGCAGCCACAGGGGACGACATAACGATCAGGACCTCTGTTGTTTCTCTGCTCTTTGAACAGAGAGTCCTGGGGAGCGATTCCTTTGTGCGTCCCGCTCTGCTGACACTGGTACAGGGCAGTCGGGGCAAATCGCCCCAGCACTGTGCCTGTGCTTTTGATCTCCTAATCGCACGAGATTCTTTGGCAAGATTAATATTTAAATCATAAAGCTCCATGTTCCAAATCCTCTTTTGTCAGATTGCACATGCAACTGGCTTTGTGAGCGGTGGTGTTGGGATAACTGCTTAGTCGGATGATACAGGCAGCGGTTAATAATGAATTTAGGTTTTTTTCCCCCTTCTCATTTTCTGTGACATTATGAGGTTCCTTGAACATGGCACAAATTGTCATGTCAGTTTTTATATTTTTTCCTGTGTCAGGAACATATTGGAAGAATTGTTATGAATTATCCCTGGACATTATTAAATGACTTCTTTAGCTTGTTAATAACACTAAATTCTAGCAAATATATAAATTTTTTTGATTGCTCTAAAAATCTGCATATATATAGGAACTATATATATATATATATATATATATATATATATATAGTGTATGTATATTATATAATATATATATATATAATATACACACACACCATCTGGTTTAAGAGATAAAGGGGTTATTAAATTGAACATGTTAAATGAAGCATAAGAGGAACAGCGGGAGAGAGACTCTGGAGGCGCAAACTAAATGACCCACTAGGTCTTCAGTGACAACAGTGCGAGAGAGTTGGTTCTCTCATAGCATAAGATCTTTTCTCTTGGATCCTTTCTATAACCCTGGTTATACACTATACTTAAATTATATAATGAAATGCATTTAATTAGATAGATATAGATACTTTATTGATCCCCCAGTAGCAGCAGAAAAACATCCATCCATAAAAACAAATAAATAGATAATTATAAAAGTAGCTATCAATAGTGGTATCATTAAACTAGTATTAGTATTAGGCTCGTTTAGATGGAGGCGCTGCATAGCAATTAGGAAAAATGACCTGGCACCTTACTCGAAGTGCACAGCGTCACAACAACAGAAAACGCTGTAGCGTTGTAACGCTGTAGCGGCCATTATAGCGGGCAGTGGAACCTTACACCACAACACATGTGACCCCCAGTCACTTCCTCATAACATCCTCTTCAGGCCTCATAACCCAACATAATTCTGTTTTAACAGAAGCTGCAAAAAAGGAATCTGAAGCTGGAGCTTCACATGGTTTCGTTTGGACAAATTAAGGGGTGGAATGGCTCCTCCGTGTACCGCGTGACGCACATGTAGCATTGGTTCATCTGCTGCCATTGTTGTTTGTTCTCGGCTGCTGAGCATGTTCAAATGTACGTGCGGGGAAGTGGTGAGGTCATTCCCGGCAGATAATTCTCATATTTATATGACACAATAAATATCATGACACAGCCGCTCAGAGCAGCGTACGTGTTCTCTTTCACTGTGGAGGCTGTTTCTCAGCGTTAAACAAGCGTTTACATGAAACACCGTCTTCATGTAAACGAAAGGCCAATCCGATACCCAACTCTACCGTTTTACTGTTGCAGCAGCCTTGTGTAAACAGCATAATAAACAAGTTCCTTTTCAGACAAAAAAATTAAAAACAGAGGGCCATCCTCACTTAGCTGTCAACCTAAAGTGTTAAAAAGGGCTGTCATTTTCTTTGATTTTAAATTTGCAAAAGATAAGATGATGGCCGACATCAGTGCACGACTGATTGTTGTCTTATGGATAGACTCTCCCACCTCAGCTGTAGTTATCTGCAGTTCATCCAGAGTGATCATGGGCCTCTTGGCTGCATCTCTGATCAGTCTTCTCCTTGTTTGAGATGAAAGTTTGGAGGGACGGCCGGGTCTTGGTAGATTTGCAGTGGTCTGATACTCCTTCCATTTCAATATAATTGCTTGCACAGTGCTCCTTGAGATGTGGGAGCTTGGGAAATCTTTTTGTATCCAAATCCGGCTTTAAACTTCTCCACAACAGTATCTCGGACCTGCCTGGTGTGTTCCTTTGTCTTCATGGTTCTCTCTGTGCTTTAAACAGAACCCTGAGACTATCAAAGAGCAGTTGCATTTATACGGAGACTTGATTACACACAGGTGCATTCTACTTATCATCATCAGTCATTTAGGACAACATTGGATCATTCAAAGATCCTCACTGAACTTCTGGAGTGAGTTTGCTGCACTGAAAGTAAAGGGGCCGAATAATATTGCACGCCCCACTTTTCAGTTTTTTATTTGTTAAAAAAGTTTAAATTATCCAACAAATTTCATTCCACTTCACGATTGTGTCCCACTTGTTGTTGATTCATGACAAAAAATTTAAATTTTATATCTTTATGTTTCAGAATCAGAATCAGAATCATTTTTATTGCCACGTAAGTAACAGGAGGTCACAGACTTGGAAATTGCTTTGGCTCAGTGCAACAGTCAAAAAGAGATAATAAAAATAAGAATAAAAAACACTTCTAAAGAATAAATTTAAATTTAAAATAGAGTTACAGTTACTATATACAATATACAAGTGCACATGGTGCACACAATGTAAGGTGACAGCAGTACAGTGAAGTAAAGTGACGTATGATGGACAGTAAAGTGACTTTATAAAGGGCGGGGGGACAGGTTAAGAAGTGTTCAAGAGTCCAACAGCAGAGGGGAAGAAACTGTTCTTGTGGCGGGAGGTTCTACCTGATGGACCGCAGTCTCCTGCCTGAGGGGAGTGGTTGGAATAGTCCATGTGCAGGGTGAGAGGGGTCGGCTGTGATTTGAAGCCTGAAATGTGGCGAAATGTTGAAAGGTTCAAGGGGGTCGAATACTTTTGCAAGGCACTGTATGTCACTTTGAACTTGATTTGGACTCGAGGGTCTGTGACTTATTCTTGTTTGACTCTGTCTGCAGCCTACCTCTGCGTTTCTGGGTGAATGTGATCAAGAACCCCCAGTTCGTCTTCGACATCCACAAGAGCAGCATCACGGACGCCTGCCTGTCCGTGGTGGCCCAGACCTTCATGGACTCCTGCTCCACCTCAGAGCACCGCCTGGGCAAAGACTCGCCCTCCAACAAGCTGCTGTATGCCAAGGACATCCCCAGTTACAAGAGCTGGGTGGAGAGGTAAGTGCAGCCCGCCTCTCTGCCTTTACTTTTAGTCAAAAATAGCATATCTCCAGGGGTTGGAAGTTGCTTTGTTTGGCAAAGATAACGACGATGATTCATTTATACTGGACAGATGTGTCAAACAAATCACAACAGGACAATAAAGGGGTATCAACATTTTTTAAGGATTCGAATGTCAACAAGGTTCACGCATTTACAAGGAGAAGAAGGAAGAAGAAAAGATTATCCTTCCTTCACTAATCTGACTTTCTGAACTCATGATGAAAAAATTCTGTTCTGCCATTTTCTGATTTAAATAACAGGTTCCGGATATTAACTTAAAAATATAGACAGACATTTGGCCAAAAATGTTTAAGGTTATCCACAATCTGCTTGTATGAATGGTGGCCACTGTGGTTTTGTTGCATTGAAAACACTAAGAAGTATCGTCCTTGTAGAACCATTCATATTAGAAAGCAGTGAATGAAAAGGCCCAGAAGTGGTGCTCTACAGCGCAGACAGAGGAAATGGAAGAAGAAAAAAAACATAAGGCATGTAGCAGGCAGTGGAGGCAAGTAATTTGTTAAAATGAGAGTTTTATTAAATTTATTTGTCAGTAGACTAGGCAAAAAGAGCTTGTGAATAAAATATGAGCACAATGAAGCGGTCGGGAGTATTTATACGTGTTTTGGGGAGAGAGGATGGATGGAGGCTGTGTGCATGGCTGAACCAGAGAGCAGCTCCGGGCTCCAGCCGCCGCTCATTACTCCTGCTCTGTCTCTGGTGTGTAAGAAAGAAGAGCGAGGAAATGGTACAACCCTGTCCACTGCCTCTTTCAATGCAACAAGCCACAACGGGATAACGCAGCTCTGTTTTACTCAATAACTGTGACCTGCTCCCTGCTTGGCTATTGTTGGCTAAGGATTATAACAATATAAAATAAATTTCAAGTTTGAATCCTGTCTCATGCTATACTCAGTTCAAAAGGATCCGCACAGGGATTAATTGTAGAAGAAATATACCCATTAGGTTCTATAAGGGCTTTTTTATCACTGTGGCGGGTCAATTTGATAAAGACTGTGGACTGTGTTTATGTGACATCACCGAAAGTGCCAAATTCTCCCTTAGCATCCTGATGGTGTGTTAAAAGTTAGAGTGTCTACTGTATTATGCCAAATGAGGCCAAATCTTATTTGCAAATGTTTTTATGTGTCCACTATCATCTTCAAAAGTACAGTTGCTGATTGTTGCTCTGATTATTTGATGCAAGTGCAGAAAACAAAACGGGGCCAAAGCAGTTCCATCTCTGCACCACAGCTTTTGTGTATGAAGAATTTATAAACCATGGGACAAGACGTCTGAAGTACAATAGTGATTAAAAGGAATCCTGGTGTATTTTGAAGAGTGAATATTCTTTCTGAACCTGTCTGATTTGCATGTGGAGCTTGTAACTGGCCTGTGGCTCTGAGCAGGTGCAGAGACATGTGATTGCTCCGTGAAGGCCAACAACACCTGTTCTAACTCTCAAGCAATGACAAATATTATTCACATTTTAATCTCTACCTGTATATTTATGGGAAAAAATGATAGCTGGAAAAGGCCCTTTAGCTCGCCATCACTCTTTGGACCATCAGTTCCATGCATTGAATGGTAGTTTATAGATAATAAACACTTTTGTAATGGGCTTAAACAACACATAATATCTAAGATATTCTTGTTGAGGTAAGACCCCTCACTATTTTGAATGATATAGCTCCATCCGACCTAATGGCCCTGTAGTGTAATCCATATCAAGTATGTTTCTTAATAAACATTGAAATTAGCCCCTCCCCTTGGACAAGGCCTCACACGTAAGATTTTGGAGGAGAATAGGTAGACCAATGGTGAGGGGCCTCAGGCTCAGGCTGTATCCAGTCAGGATCCTTGGGGACAGGTGCTTTCATTAGATAAATGTTTGTCCCTCTTCACAATTTGAGAAGTATCTGACCTTCACTTGAATTAAATACTTTACATTCTAAAACATGAAATGAAGTAAATATTCTCATATCATGAGTAGGGATGAAATGAATGCATAATGATTGTTCTGTGAGGTTAATAACTGCTGTTTGTGTTGCAGGTACTACTCGGACATCAGTAAGATGCCCGCCATCAGTGACCAGGACATGAACGCCTACCTGGCCGAACAATCACGGATGCACATGAGCGAGTTCAACAGCATGAGCTCTCTCAGTGAGATCTACTCCTACGTGGGAAAGTACACTGAGGAGGTACAGCTACTTCAAATAACCTTCCATCTTTTTAGGTTCAAGCTTTCATTTGATCTAGATTAGAGTCTCATCAGATCTAGATTACGGTCTCTTCTCAATTTATCAGGGCGCCATGCAAGGCCAACTCTGGGTGAGGCTGACCCGTGTGTGTGTGTAACAGATTCTCAACATCAGAGAAAATGGATGTATGACAAATATACCTCCCTGAATTTCCCATTTTCTCTCTCAATACAGAGAGAGTGAGGTAATAATGCTGTGGTTGTAAAAAATATACATAATATGTATATTATAACGTCTCACTGACGTTAAGATTTCATGTCCAGAAGGGGGCCACACAAACCACATGTGTGAAACCACTGCATTAGAATCTGTGGATCATAGTTTTCCACCTGTTATAAAGTACAGCATGTCTATAAAGTGCTAAATAATTATGATAAAATGCAGTACAAGAACAACAATTTGCATGTTTAGAATTTCTTTTTTTGTGTTACTCAAATAGACACATCCATAAATTAGTTTTATATCAACAGTCTATTCAAATCAAAATTCTTTTGTAAAATAAAATGAAAACAAACACGTTTTATTTCACGGATCAAAGTACTGTATGAATCCCCACCGTGGCTCACTCCTCACTAACCTGACTGGAAGGCCCTATGTCTATGGGAATGTTTCAATCTTGAATAGACTAATACAAAAGTATGAGAATGATTAAGCAAATTGGTTGAGACTTAGACCCAATATGTATGTACAATAATTTAAAAGTATTTACTATATAGTACTATAGTACAGTAATTAGCTGGAAATTCAAATAGATATTATATGGTAGAACAGATTTTTTTTTACAGAGGGCTGCATGAGATGGATAAAATGTTGTGGAAGGCCGGGTCAAGAACTTTAACTCAAAATTCCATATTAAAAACATATATAAAAGGTCTGGCATGCACCTCCTGTACTGGAGTGAGAGACAAATGCCCACAATTGTATAGCACTTTGTGACTCTGGTCTGTGAAAGGCGCTATATAAATAAAGATAACTCACTTACTTACTTTTGCGATGTCCACGCTACTTGACGATCATTCAACTTTCTGTATTTCTCAGCTTCGTCTGGTGCAGACTCACATTGTACTCCTTGAACACGGGGCTCTGATCCCTGGTGGCAGTGGAGGCTGAAGTGATGAGGGATGAGTCAGGACATGGGGAGGAGGATGATTGTAGCACGAACTGATTGAATGCAGACTGATTGACAGCACAGTTGTGAATCTGTGCCAGTTGAATTTCATTGCCGCCTGGAGAAGGAAGGACACCAGTCTTCCAGTTTGAACTTATGCTTTAGTATTTTTTCATTTGTTATAATTGAATGGAATTGAATGTATCCTTCTCACCAGAATGTATCAAACAGAGAAGCCTCCCAACAGCTCGTGATGACTTTTGAATGAATTGTAATAACTCAATGTTTTGTGTCATGCGCAGATCGTGTGCGCCCTGGAGCAGGACGACGCGGCACGCAAACAGCGGCTGGCCTTCAAGCTGGAGCAGGTGGTGGCCTTCATGAGCCTGGAGAGCTGAGGACCGCACTTCCCAGGGTGCACTGGGAACGACCCCTCCCTCCTCCGCTCTCCGACAAGCCCCGCCCACAAACCGAGCCGTGCCTGAGCGATTAACAAAAAACCCCGTCCCTGACCCTCTCCGTGCGCGTCACCCCTTTCTCATCACGCGACTTCTTCCATGACGCCTTTTTTGACTTTTTTGCTCCCTCCTCATCCACTGCTGCATAGACTAGTTAAAGATGTGATGGTCCGGAGCTGGCGGAAAGGCCTCTCCCGCATTGCATTGTGGGAGATTACCTCAGCTTCACCACGGGGAGAGCCTCAACAAACGAGTGCGACTTGCTCCAAAAGCCAGCCATATTGGCGCGCTGCAGTCCACTCGCTCTTTGCTGGAAAGAAGTGGAAGAAACCTTTTTTGTTGCCTTGAAGAATTTACAATAGGTAGTTCTTTACAAACCACTATGTTGGCTGTACGTTTTGTTGAGAACTTTTTTTAGGAAATAGTGATAACAAAACATCTTTAGAGTCCTGTTTATTGTAGTTCTATATCGATATAAAAGGAAACAAAAATGTTGACTGCAAGCCAAATGAACACCTCTGAAAAAATGAATGCAACTATGGTTTGCCAAGTTTACACTGTACCTATAAGAGCGAATTATACATATCTGCAGAATCCACGGCGACTTCGGGAGGCAAACCTTTGAATGTTCTTTTCTTTAATGTAGCTGGAGAATTTACAGACTGAAACTTATGGGGCAGAGGTAAAGGATTAGTGCATCTCTACTGAAATGACTGACAAAACCAGAGAATACGCAACCAATTTTGGTCCCGTGAACAAAATCCGCACAACTCAAAAATCCAGTTTATCGCTTCCCTTTTTGGCTCTTTGCAAAAAAAATAAATCAAGATGTTACAAAAGAAGCCCCTGGAGGCCTCCGCTACAAGTTGGAACCTCTGGCAAAAAGCACACAACCAACTTTCGGACAACTCTCTGCTGCTAATTTACGAAAACACAAAGCAGCCTCTGGGCTCTGGCCACTTCCGATCAAAGCACACACACACTTCAACGCACAGGAAACGAGATCTACCCACGAGCTGAAGGGACAACCGAGACGGAAAGCACCGGGTAACCAAACCAATCCATTAGGCAGAAGCTGACTGCTACCAAAACGGGGCTCGACATTGTATCGTAGGAGTAGCACTTGTTTTCCCGGTTGCTCGGACATGAACTTCGACAAAGTCAGTCAGCCAAAAACCAAAGGAGCTTACAATTTTTTTTGGTAAAAAAAAAGAAAAAAAAACCTTTGTGAAGTGCCACTGAGGAACTGATGAAACGGACAAAAGACGTAGAAAGACGAAACCGCTCGTAGGAAAACTGCCGAGTGGGATTTTCGCCAACTGTACCTGACCTCAACGCGCGGGAGAAAGCGCTATCCCTTCCCCTCCCCAGCTCCTGACTCTGAACCCTTTGTTGTTTTGTTTTTGTTTCTGTTTTGCACAAACGTTGAAGACGGTAGCTAGTTTTTTTGCATACAACGAAAAGCCCAACCTTTTTTGAGTGTGTCCCGCAGAGGGCGCTCTTGTATGTATTAGTGTAGTTGTCTTCAGTGGAGGTAGGGGCGGGCTTTTCCAAACAAATTGAATGTTTTACCCTGGGAAATTGCGAAACGCGTGGGATAGTACTGCGGTTATACATGTTTAACCAGAGTCGATGAATAGACGCTAGCCGTTTGCAAGAGCGGACGGATGCTAGCCTGCTAGCGGTGACCCAAGTGCCCCCCCATCCGTACCTATCGACCTCTGCTCTTTCTTTTGCCTTGACAACGTGCCCCATGTGGTGATGTGAATGTGTGAAGACCGCCCTAGGTCCACCGTCGGGTCCTTTTATTGGCTTTTTAAGCGCATGTAAAATGTAAACAATTTAAGAAACTTATTAAAAAAGCTGAAAAATAAGAAAATTTAAGCCTTGCAATGATGACGTGGATGTGTTCTTTTATTTTTATTTTGCTTGGACGATGAGACGAGGGAAACAGTGGGTTGTTCATTAAAGAAAAAGTTTTATCTTTGGTTTGGAGGTGGAATCTTTATCCTGACGGCGCAGTCTGCCCCATTGTTCATGCTTCATGTGACGTGTTAGATACGATATACCCTGTGCATGTGAACCTACTTGGATGGAAATGGAAATGCCTTGCTTAGAAATATTTATTATACTTTATTATCCTACTACTGAAGTCCATTTCAATGCCTTGTCTTGTCGAAATGTCCATTGTCTATATTCCATTCACCGTTTTGAATTTGGGTTATTAGACAAGACACCTTTCAGGTTGTCCATGCTGCTATTTCACACATGCTTTGTCTTTCAAACACAAAATGTGTTTTACACAGTTTGGCAAGTGACTGTTTCTTTGACCTTGCTTCAAATTCATCTCATGCTGTTTTATTGTGTTATTGAGATCAGCTCGATTGGCATTTGTCTGTTATTTTACAGGACAAAAAAATGGGACGAGCCAAGGGAAATGTTAAGGATTGGATGTCACACTGCTCTTAAAAGATGCTTTCACTGTAAAATTCACATGTATAATTTTAGTGCACTTTTCTATGAGTTAGTGTTACCTTCTCTCATTAGGTTTAATTAACTCAAATAGACGTTGTTAAGCAAAATGAATACCCACTCTTTACAGAGGAAACAGCCAAGAGAAAAAAATGAAATCTGACTGAAGTGCTCTCCAAAAGACGTCTGAAAAACAAAAGTAGATATGTTTGAATTGAAGTGGAATAAAATAACCAGACACCCAGTTTAATAATGAGTAATGTTCCTTGGGTAAGCAAAGGTCTAACTTAACATGATAGAGTTATGGCTTGTTCGCAATCATCGGTATGAAAGACCAAACGACCAGAGTTAAAACCAAATCAATATTGTTATTGTTTTGGTTAATAGTTAGAGTCTAGACCTTAGTTTGATACACTTATTCCAAGATTTTAATCAATTGCTCAAATGACTGTACAAGCAAACATAATTATATATTTCAATTATGATTTCCACATGCTGTTAGATGGGGAAATTGATACCTGTTACGTACATGACCAAACTGTTCCGTGTTGTGAAGTTGTGTTGATCATGAATCTGTCCCAGCCCCGTCCCATGTGCTCAGAGCAGAGGTAAAGTTTCCACCTTCAAACTGGTCGTAGTCCTCCTAGCTCAGTGTTCAGAACCACTCTAGACAAACATTTAGCATATTTGAAAGAGAACAGAGTATCTTATGGAGAGATAAAGTGATACCAGGGGGATATAAGGCGAGCTTCTCTAACTTTGTTATAATTAATTGTATACCTGTGTATGTAAATATAATGCATTCCTATTTTGCAGTCGAGAATAAAATACTATTTGTAATATAGAATAAACTTTATTATGAAACCAAGAACTTTCTTTGTGTGTTTTATTTCTTTTTTGGTTGAAAGGGTTGAAGGGGAAAGAATGTAATACTAACTGAAGATGCTTTTCTCATTTGGGTTTACGGCCGCCGAAAAGTGGCCACAAATTATCACCAAAGAGAGTACAGTACCATCAAACTGAAACACTAGATTTATTTAATCTGCCGAGTCTCAAACAGACAAAACATGGGTATTTTTAGAATTGTGTATTGGTTGGGAAGTAATCTGACACTACATAAATTACACATGACACTGAGGACAATATTTAAACATTACATTTATTGTTGCTGCACAGAAATGTGGCAAGGATCACTGCACAATTGCAAAAGGAAAGAGATTATGAGGTAACTAGGAGAGGTGTGAAAAAAGTTGACCCGTAACGAGACGGAGATCGAGAATGAAGCTGCTGCTTGGATAGAACTTCGTCATGATATGAAGCTGATGCGGGCAGAGCCTGACTGCTGCAGGTGAGGATTGGCGTGTGGCGCTGCAGCTGAGCGTGAAGCAACAGTGGGAGGACTTGGAGCACTGGGAGCTTAGTTCTTCCAGTATGAATTTCCACTTTAGCTTCATGTTAATGTTCTGTTGAGTTTTCTATTGGATTGTTTTCAAGTTTTTTTTACATATATATATTTTAATGGGTCCCATAAATGAATAGAATCCAGATTTCAGAACATTTTATTGTGAAATGCCCAAAAAAAAGAGTTTGAAAGGAGTGTATCCAGTCAAGACACACACGAACACAGAAGAGGCCGGACTCCTTCCAAACGCACAGGCCTCGCTTGTCAATTAAATAAAAACAAATTTTCCACTAAAAAACGTCATACCTATTTGACACAAAAAATATAGAAACATGTGCACACTTGCAATACAACCTGCAACAACTGATACAGACGACCTCTCATCGTGACGTTTTGTATTGATTCTGGCATAAGTTTCTTGTGTTCTCAACAAACCAATATATTTTGAATGGGAGGTCATTTTAGTTAGATTTTAATTGCACAAGAATTACCTATTTTTGCTGCCACTAATCAGTAAATAAATGAATTAATTGAAATATATCCATTAAAAAATCAAGGTTACTCCCAGTTGATGCACTGCTATGAGATTGGCTTCTACAAGTTCTAACTCTATAACTTGGACAACATTGTGTAGAACTCTGTGACACCTCATAAACTCCAAAATCCCTGTTGTGGAACTCGACTCAAATACTGTGAGAGTTCAGGTACAAGCAAGGTGACAAACTCGAACATAAATTGAAAAAGCAGAGTGCACTTCACTTTAGGCTGCAGCTGGCACTTTGCAAACACAAGTTTGTTCCAAGTCAGGGCTACGGTTATTTTCCAGTCGTCTGAAAGTCCTTGGTGTTACTTCTGCTGGCCACAAAGTGCAGTGCCTCCGCCAATGTCCTAGAACACAATCAGACTTAATTTAGCGCGTCCACTTTCAAGGCGTATTGCTTAAACCGCTTCAAACCAATCGCCATCCAAGCCCTGCTTTTAAACCGTCCGTACGTGTTTTTAGAATCCAAAGTCGTTCTGAACAGACGCAGGTGCAGATGAGAAGTGTCGGCTGAGGAAATGGGACTTGGGGTCAGGGTTTGGCCCTGCGTCACCCTCCATAAAGCAACACTGCACTGGAGTAATGGAGTACAGGAATAAGGGGACGGCTGATGGCTGATGGGTGGGGGTCCCATTTTGTGGTTAGTGAGCTGGTCATAATGTCCCACGCTGGTGACTGGAGTGGGACTGATGGGGTTGGTGCTGCAGGGGGATAGAGGACCACTGCTGATTGCTTTTCACACCACCAGATTTATGTTTTCAACTTTTTGTTTGTTTGACCACCCGTATGCAACTTCCATTGCTAAAATGTGACAGTTTCCCCTCATTCAAATATGAAAAGCTGACACTGTTATTTTGATTTTTTTTACCCTAAACAAAATGGGGTTTGTGGGTGTTCATTTTCAAATCTATTGAGGCGTTTCCTGCAGTGAGGTGTGTTTGTGTTGCGTTTGTCTCGGATGGGACGGGGCGGATGATGGAATACTAAATAGTCAAACTGTGGGACGTGATGAAAATGAATGTTTGTTTGTGAAATAATGTTTTATTTCTGTAAAGCGTCTGTTGGGGGTATTGTAATCGGCAGGTCTTTTCTGTCCTTTTTTGTATTTCCCATCTCAGAAATGGGTCAAGATATAAATTATAAAAAAATTTGGAGGAGATTTTAAACTTAAAACAGTTTTAAGCTAAAACGTCCCTTACTTCCCACCGTATGTCTTTTCCACTTGCTGCTATAATATGTAATAGCACTGTTCAGAGAAACAAATCAGTACACCATGTTTGTACAGTACGTATGAGGGTCTAACAGAAGGACAGTGGTGATGATCCAGGACACTCGACATTCAACAATGTTTATGGATCTTCATAAAAAATGCAAGGACATTGGTCAACTCTCCCTATGGACCAGAACTGTTGTGTATTGTAAATACAGCACACGTTGATACAAGTATCCATCCTTGTTATCCATGTATCAACTAATAACATTTAAAATTCTATATTCAATCAAGAAATTCATTCAATCATTTTCATCCCTTTAATATCCATTTCTGGGTCAGGGGGTTGGCAATCAGAGCTGCCACCCAGTTCACACAGCACCAGTCTCTCTCTGATCCTCCTGCAGGGGGTGGGTCCACAGGAAAATGGCTGCTCCTTCAACGCAGATACGGCCTTGATCTTTCACCGGTGACTTCAGGCAAAGTGGGGTTAAGACTGTCTGGTCTTACCATATATGGAGCAAAAATTACGTCATCGGAGGCACTTCCTCTTCTTCTACACATTTTTATAAAACTGTTTTGTACGACATTGTTAGCCAGTCTGAGGCAGGGACAGCGAGAGGACTTCGCAGAGTACTTGGTTGTCTTCTCATTACATTTTCGGGCCTGGACAGTTAATTTGGCTCCGCTCATAGGGTTAGTTAGGGATGTAAAAGCTCAGAGAGTTTTGTATAAATGTTTAACTGTAAAGATAATTAAATTGTATTGTTTATTTGAACTCTTATTATCTTGGTCTTCTTTTCTGGTCAAATTGTGACACGTCCTGACATAAAAACCAACATGTGCATTGCATTTCTTGTGTTTGAACTGTTTGATTCTCAGATCTGCGTTGGCAAATTCAACGGTTGTGTAAAGTCCTTTGAGATAACTACTGTATTGATGAATTGAATTGAATTAAATATAGTGTATAAATGCAAAGCTAAAGCAGAAGTTCAGACTGGGGGACTGAAAACTCTATGTGTGCACAAGGCGAGCTTGTAATGAGGTGGGGGTTTGATTATTTGCGACAAGAGGGAATGGTAAAGTCTGGGACCAAATTGGGAAGCTATGGCAGAGGTGTAACCAAAAAAGGCAGAGCAAACTGTTAAAAAGAATTAATGTATAACAATAATTTAATTAAAACAAAGTTAAAAAGTCTTGGCCGAGGGGCCGTCCTTCGGGGACCTGCGCACACAAACAAAAAGAAAGGCCGGCAGGAACAATTCTTTCCACTGAGATTTTACAACAGACAATGGGCGGGCACTTACGCGCACGGCAGGGATCCACCCTGCCGCTGCGTTTTCCACAAGTCGGCACCGTCTCCTGCTTGCGGTCCAGCTCCGCCCCTGGGCACAAGGACGAAAACGACGAACACACAAGCAAGAGACCCCCACAAAATGCTTTTATAGCACCACTACAGCGACTACGTACTTACAGGCTGACAACACGCAGCGGCAGGGTGAATCCCTGCCGCTGCGTGTTGTCAGCGTCACGGTGCTCTTCCCCGGGTCAGGCGCCTCCTCGGACCGCCGCCGCTTCCCGTTCCACCACGCTCCCTACCACAGACCAGAGCCAGTACACAGTATACAGACAACGATTCCCCAGCTCAGGATTGACAGCAGCGTCCATGGGGCTCTGTGGCATGACTCCAGCTGGGGTGGGACTAGCATGCAACTAAAAACACTCATGCATCACTGCAAACAAATGTATGTCCTCTCCGACATGCCGGATCACAAGCTCACAGCAATCAGTCAATCACACTCAGACTCAGACATTTAATCACCAAGCTTTCATACTCCCCATCATCGCCTCATCTGCAGCCAGACGAGGCCAGCCCCCTTGTCTTAGCTACCACCACCAGGGTCTCTCATAATCTCTATTTTAATTTTCCCTTTTGAATTTGTTAATGAAGTGCCAAATCTTGATCTTGATCCTGGTTTGTCCGCTCTCCTCCCAGTAAGACCCTGGTCTGAGGGTGGTAAACCTCACAGTAAGACCCAGGCCTCGACAGAAAGCCCTCCATACATGAAACATCAACCATGCATGAAGAGGGTAGGAGGGTATGCTTTGAAGGATCAGGTGAGGCATCGGAAGAGAACTATGGGACAACGCAACAGGGTAAATATTCTTGGATCCTGGTCAAAAGGACAGTGAAAAGTTGAAGTGGCCCATCAAACTCACCGGGAGAGTAGTCTGAGGGCAGAGTGAAGATAAAACAGGTTTTATGATTGGACCGAAAATGGTTGCAATGCGCATATCAGCCAATCTACTCCACGAGAGCAAGAACAACTGCAAATAGTTCATGATATCTCACGTCTTAGTTGTTCTCTGGGGAAATCTAGCAGGAAAAAAAATTGCATGGATGAAATTTCTGATCCAAACCCGAGCGCAAGGAGAGAACGGCTCCCCTCAAGACCCTGAGGCGTCCATCTCCACAACAGACTGAGCAGTAGTAGTGGTCAAGTGTCACCTGGAGAAACACTGGGGCACATTCATAGGGCAATTGGAGAAATCTGTCCTGCAGGAGAAGGGAGGGGGCGATTATGTGACAGGGACATCAATATGGCCACCCCCTCCTCTATGAACCACCTGGACACGCCACCACTCAGACACGGCACACTGAAGGCTGAGAACGATTCCCACCATTAGAGGCCACTGTCCACACCAGCGCAAAGACTTATGGGATGGGTCAGGAGGGCTGTCAGGTAAAAAAAACAGCCTTCAGTGAAGAAATGTATTTGTGGGAGAGAAGTTAGTGGTGTGTGGCTAAGCTTTTACAATACCCAGTGGCTTTGGAAAAGGTGCATTACTTGAATATGATTCCTTTTGTCAAACCCAGGCTTGAAGTTGGCCTGTCATGATACATTTTTTGGGTGACGATAAATTGTCTTTGGAAATATCTAAACAAAAATGTTAATTTGAATTGTGAGCACATGTTTGAAAAGGATTGAAGTACAAACTTATTTAGTCCCCCCCATTCCACAAAATTCTTAACTTATGTGTGTATGTGTTGTGGGTCTTTTCGTTCTTGAGCTACATTCAAATTCCAAATATTGTTCTCTTCCTGGTCCTTCGTTCTCTTTTTTATTGATTATCTTAAAAAGCTGTAATATTTTACTTGAACAAACCTGGAGCTGGTGATGCAACATGGATAAAAGACATTTGTGTTTTGTGTGTCCTCAAACTCTGGTGTTGAGATGCAAAGAACTGAGAGGACGGAGCCAGTCTGCCCACTCTCTGATACTGACCATGTAAACAGATGGTGTGTGTGTGTGTGTGTGTGTGTGTGTGTTTTGTGGACATATGTGGACTTTTGTATGATAACACACCTTCAATATAGGGACCTGATGAAATACTGGGACAATTTTAGGTCTCCATTTTTCCACGCATACTATAGTGTTGTAAAGGCCCAAAACAAGCTCCACACCAAATATCAAGCATGTCCCAAAATGTCTACAAATTGTGAAAATGTGTGTCGGGGCCGAAAACACTCCCAAAAAGTTTGATGCGCCCCCTATGGTCGGAACTACCTTAACACACTTTTAACTCACACTCAACCTCATATGTCACATGTTTTGTCACAAACTTAAATACATTTCCAGATGTGGGTAGAATAGCCAAAATATTCACTCAAGCTAATTTAAAAACATACTTGAGTAGTGAATGACTGTTTGGACAAAAAAAACTTTCAGCCAGAAGGGACCTTTCGAAGTGGAGCTTGCATGTTCTCTTTGTGTCAGTAGATTTTCTCCGTGGACTCTGGTTTCCGATAGCACTAAACATTTTTGCAGAAGGTTTCCACAAAAAGCCTTCAAAGATGATTCTTACACTTCAGCTGGATCTGAGTAATCTTTATTAATATACAGCTTCAGTCCCGGGTCTACTGCTGCAGTCCTGGGTCTACAGCCGCTGTGCTGGGTCTAGAGTCTCAGTCTCAGTTCTGGATCTACAGTCTCAGCCCGAGTCCTGGGACTCCTCAGCCCGAGTCCTGGGTCTATAGCCGTAGTCCTGGGTGTACAGCCGTAGTCCTGGGTGTACAGCCGTAGTCCTGGGTGTACAGCCGTAGTCCTGGTTGTACAGCCGTAGTCCTGGGTGTACAGCCTCAGTCCGGGGTCTACAGCCTCAGTCCTGGGTCTATAGCCGCAGTCCTGGGTCTACAGTCTCAGTCCTGGGTCTATGCAGTCCATGTGCTGGGTCTATGCAGTCCATGTGCTGGGTCTATACAGTCCGAGTCCTGGGTCTCCTCAGCCCAAGTCCTGGGACTCCTCAGCCCGAGTCCTGGGTCTATAGCCGCAGTCCTGGGCCTACAGCCGCAGTCCTGGGTCTACAGCCGCAGTCCTGGGTCTACAGCCGCAGTCCGGGGTCTATAAAGCCGCAGTCCTGTGTCTCCACAGCCCGAGTGCCTGGACTTCTCAGCCCGAGTCCTTGGACTCCTCAGCCCAGGTCCTGGGACTCCTGCTCAAGCCTGGTTCACATGAGACGATTTAAAAATTGTCGGCCGATTTTTTCTGATAAAAAATCAAGGGTCTAACCACACGGCAAAATCACGCAAACCACACACGAACCGATTTCCCCCTCCGAGCATTCCCAGGTCAGACGGAAATCTCACAAAATCTCTCGAGATCAAGCGTGACTTCAGAGTAAACAATCATTCCGGACAAAGAGGATGCAGCGGCGATAGTTTCCAGTTTGTTTTTAGCAGAGAAAAGACGTAATCAAAAGAAAAGGCGATGAACAAAGAAGTGTAGACAACGCGAGCATGGACTATACTTGCTACATCGTGATTTGGAGGTGAGTTGTTTTTTTGCGGTGTTTCCTCAATCCGTGTATCATTCGTTCTTTTGATTTTCTAAATAAAACCAACATTGAAAAAACGAATAACGAGGGATGTTTTTGATTCTCAATATTTGAATTTAATGCAAAATAGAAACATTGGTTTGTTTTTTTGTTTTCTGTGGATCCAATTAAAACGAAAATGCAGTAAACCAATAATGACCGTCTAAATTACATTTAGCGATTTTCCTTTGAAACACAAACGTCCCCCGGAAGTGATTCGAAAGTGCGCGTTTGTCACGAGACCAGGAAGTGTCGCCTCCAGGTACTTGGATCGCACCTTGTTAGCGTTGGCTGTAGGAGAAATGTCTCTTAAAACTCTCCTCAACATCAGTCAGATTACCAGCTTTTTCGTTCGCTGCTGCAGAGACCATCGCAGATGAGAATTCTCAGATTCACGAGTTTTCTTCGATTAAAAATATATACACAAGTGTCAAGGTAAGACATAACTTAGCAACTAGCGCTAACAGCTAAGTTAGCGTTAGCTACGACAAACATGAAACACTTACACATGTAACAAATGCACCTAATGTGAGTGCTTTATTATTATAAATGTATGTTATAGACTTTCATATTATATAAGGACATGATATGTTTGTGTATTGGTGAAAGTAATTATGCTAAATTTTAGTAAATAAAAGATGATGCTAGATGTACCTTAACCATTCAATTGTGCTTTGTTTCTGCTTCATTCTCAATTATTGTCGAGGGACAGTAGTTAGAGCTAGATGCTTCAGGCTTATGAAGAGAAACGAGGAGCCCTCAGACTGCAGGTTTGAAACAGTCAGAAAGACTGCAGGTGTGAAACAGTCAGAAAGACTGCAGGTTTGAAACAGTCAGAAAGACTGCAGGTGTGAAACAGTCAGAAAGACTGCAGGTTTGAAACAGTCAGAAAGACTGCAGGTTTGAAACAGTCAGAAAGACTGCAGGTGTGAAACAGTCAGAAAGACTGCAGGTGTGAAACAGTCAGAAAGACTGCAGGTTTGAAACAGTCAGAAAGACTGCAGGTTTGAAACAGTCAGAAAGACTGCAGGTTTGAAACAGTCAGAAAGACTGCAGCTTTGAAACAGTCAGAAAGACTGCAGGTTTGAAACAGTCAGAAAGACTGCAGGTTTGAAACAGTCAGAAAGACTGCAGCTTTGAAACAGTTAGAAAGACTGCAGGTTTGAAACAGTCAGAAAGACTGCAGCTTTGAAACAGTTAGAAAGACTGCAGGTTTGAAACAGTTAGAAAGACTGCAGGTTTGAAACAGTCAGAAAGACTGCAGGTTTGAAACAGTCAGAAAGACTGCAGGTTGGAAACAGTCAAAGCCGCTGGGCTCATGTTCAGTTTGAGTTCCTGTCCTGATAGAAGACTAGCAGAGCATCTTTCTGTTTGGTGGTTACTATTTCTCTTCTGCTGACTTAATAAGATCGTTAAGTTATAACAAGTAATAATTATGTCTGTTCTAAACCCACTTTTCTGTTTTAGATCTCACTGGGTGTGCAGCAGGTAAAGGTTTCAGACTTCACACTACTCCCAGCCTTGGCCTGTACCAGTGATCTAGCTCTCCAGCTGGTCCTGGCCTGTACCAGTGATCTGCAAAGATCTCCAGCTGGTCCTGGCCTGTACCAGTGATCTGCAAAGATCTCCAGCTGGTCCTGGTCTGTACCAGTGATCTAGCTCTCCAGCTGGTCCTGGCCTGTACCAGTGATCTGCAAAGATGGATGTGTTTATGTCAATGCAATAAAATTAATAATAACTGATCTACAAATCTCCTTTTTGTTCCTTTACATTTTAAACTTTCAACTCGTGTTTATCATTGTAAATTTATGTTACAAAATTAGAATCATTGCATGAAAAAGCACGTACTCATCAGTCTACATTATGTTCTGTCACATTTGAAAGTGTAAAAACTGTTCTAAAATCCAGTTGTCCTGGTCTTAATGGGCATTACACACGCAGTGACCTCACAGACAGAGATGTAAACTGTGTGGTCAATCTAACATGCTGGTTATGAAGTCTAACGTGTTCTGTGAATGTATAAACCTCCTTGTTCCAGTCTTTTTGGGCTCCTTTATTCACAAACCAACTGTGGCGGAGCTACAAGCAGCTCAGTCTGCAGAGGTGAACAGTTTCCTATGACTCAGTGAGGATGCTGCTGAAGATCCCAGACACAGTCGTCCAGTCAGATGTTTGCTGAGTGCAGGGTGCGCTCCTTTCCTACGTCACTGCTACTATCAGTCATGTGTAGAGTCATGATGGTACCTAATAGTATAGTACAGTCCCTGGTTTGCCCTTACATTAGCTCAGTCAGGGTCACTTCTAAACTTTGGAGTCACTGGCTTCTTTGTATGTGTGACTTGCTGTAAATATGTGATTGTGTCTTTTTAACACAGCTTTTTTTTTTGTATTGTTCTTTCATTCTTAGCTCTGGATCCTGTGCTTGCATGTAAGTCCTTAGTAAAGTCTAAATAAAATTGGACCCATGTTGCTGCTGAAAGGAAGTCTGAGGTGTAAGTTGTTCTGTAAAGGTACATTCAAATACACAACTTGTCATTTTACAGTCTTGTTTAGTTAAGAATGTCATTTCCTAATTCATAAATCTATTGATACATAATCCACTAATAGTTTAGTATTTGTTTTAACGGGTTTTCCATTGCGATTCAACACAATTTAGAAAAAAAATGTACAGAATTGTGTCCAGGTGTGTTTTAATTTGGGAACAAACTAATCAAAAATATTTACACTGGAACAGACACACAGAAGATTTACATACATGATGAATTTAGTCTTTGGCCTTCTTAATTTACCAAAACACAACAAGCTGTGATTCCTGAGCCTCGGGAGACAGGATCCCTCTTGAATGTTGCAATACAATTGTTCAAGGAAAAAGAGATGGAGCAGCAATAGTTTTAAGGCGGCTGATATGTAAAAAAAAGGGCAGGAATTGGGCAGGAACATGATCCATGTTTAATGAATACATTTACTCAGAATACCTTTCTGTGAGCCCTATACGATGAAATAACGCCACTTCAAAAAGTTTGCTTTCGTGATTAACCACTGTATCAAAAAGAAGGGACATGACTCAGCTGATGACTTGACATTTGGACAAACCTAGTCGGTGTAACGTGGTTGATATTTCTGCATATGTTTGAATGTTTTAGAACCATTCTATCGCTGTATCTGCAAAGTCTTCCAACGCACCCATCATTTAGTTCATCTCCACCGCTACTCCACTGTTTACCTGTGGGGTGCGCACTTGCGAATCACTTCCGGGGGATTCTTGTGTTTCAAATGGAATTAGCAAACAGTAATTTAGACGATCATTATTGGTTTACTGCATTTTCGTTTTAATTGGATCCACAGAAAACCAAAAACAAACCGATATTTCAATTTTGCATTAAATTCAAATATTGGGAATCAAAAACATCCCTCGTTATTCGTTTTTTCAATGTTGGTTTTATTTAGAAAATCAAAAGAACGAATGATACACGGATTTTCCTCGCCGCCTCGTCTTCTGATTGGCTACACGCCGCAGTCATGGCAACGCGCTCGTCTGTCCCCGGGGGACACCACACACGAAGAAAAATTGGGGCAAAACAATCCTAACATGTTGGATATCCCCAATATTGAGATCGGAGCAGTCCCGCCCGAAGTCCTTCCAAGCAACGAGCACAGTCTTAACACACCACACACCGCAGGAAAATCCATCAGATTTTTTTACGATAATCAGAGCATTCTTAAAGATTGTCGTAGGGGTAAATCGGGTCCAAAATTGGCCGAATTATCCCGTTGTGTGAACCAGGCTTGTGTAGAATGTTGTGACCTATGCATCACCATGGCAGCGGTTGTCATAGAAACATGTAATTTAAAACTTTTGAACGTAGAGGCAGAGCTAAGCACTTCTTTCTTTATGTGTTCGAGATTAATTTAGAAGCAGCATCACTTCTTGAGTTTAAAATGAGTTTAGAAGCATGGCTAACCTCTCCTCTGTTTGTGTTTGAAATGAGTTTAGAAGCATAGCGAACCTGCAATCCGGCTGCGTCTCAGATGGCCTACATGTTTGTCTAAATAAAGTAAAAATATTATGATCTTTACATTTTCAAAAAATATAAGAAATGTATTACATTAGACCCAAGTGTGTGTGTGTGTGTGTGTGTGTGTGTGTGTATGTGTGTGGGTGTGCGTGTGTGTGTTTTTGTGTGTGTGTGCGTGCATGTGTCACTTTAGCACTTCTCCACATAGTTTACAAATGTTTTTCTGTTTTATTTTGTGGCCTCACACGAGTGTAAGACGGCGCTGAAAACTGCCTCAAAACACGAGGTCAAAAGGCGGATTACAAAGCAAGTCAGTGAGAATGTGTCCATGAATACACCATATTTGGTCTTGAACATGAAAACCGTGCTTCCCAAACCTCCAACAAATGCAGGGGTGAGACCAGAGCAGTGTGGTTGAAGCTGAGGCTTTGGTGTTTTGTGACTTTGAAACTGCGCTTGTTGGATCCAGGAGACGACAGCTTGGTGACGGTGGCTCGAGAATGTCCTCTAATCCGATTCAGCGCAGCATTTGAATAATTGATGTGGGGATATAATTTGGTCGGTTCCAGATGTCCCCTGCTCCCTTAATCAATAGTGATTCCTTTAATCACTGCTTGGCGGGTGTCGGGGATGAGTCGGAGATGTGTTGGTCGTTGCTCCCCGTGTCAGCCTCAGCCCTGGGCAGAGCCTTCAGAGCGGCCCACAGGTGCCTGGCTGCAGAGGGCTGTTTGGGGCTGGAGGATATTGAGGCGATCAGCAGCAGGACACTCTGGCGGCGGAGGAGACAGACATGGCCTCAGACTAAAGCTGACTCTAAAACTAACTTTCTTCTGGGCAGATTTATTTGCACACACAACACACATTCTTGGGATATTTCTAACTCTAAAGTTCATGTTTCCGAGCTGTCTTAGCTAAAAGACTGGGCCAATCACAATGAGCCAAGCACAACCTCAATCACAACATCAATCGGAAACGCTGTTGTGGTTCACTGTCAGTTAATCAGTAAATCAAAGCATTAAAATTATAGGAAGATTATTTAGAAGAATTATTGATAGGAAAGTGATAGTTTCTGTTTTATGTGTGCATAACCTGAGTGTTCTTATTTTCTCCTTTTATTCTGCTGTAATGTGCACAACAATGACACTGAAATGTCCCCACTGAGGAATGAAAAATATCGTATCATTGATCAATATAGAAAAACAAATGGGATTGACACATCACTTGCAAACAGGCAGATTCTGATTTCATGCTGCAGAGCGAGATTTCTTTTATCAAATAAATGTTTAAAAGAACAAATATGATGCACGATTTTGTCCCTTTAACATCTAAGAGGGACTTTGTGATTTCAGAATAAAATTGTGGATAAGCACCAAGGCATCCTGACCAACAAAAATAATTTCCTGGGACCCCCCATGGTAACATGCTTTCACGTGCAGTAAATATATGTATGTATGAAATACATACATACACACAAACATACTTACATACATACATACAGTATATACATATGTCTTGTACTTCAGTATATACAGTACTGCATATCTTTACTGTAGTTTTCAAATGGCCGTTCTGTGTAAAGTGATGTCTTGAGCATTTTCAGCTAGTGTCACCAAAATATATATTTTATATATATAAAAACACAGAGAGAGTAAACTGTGCCGTGGAAAGCATGACTAAACCATTTGACTGTAAACACTGGTGTCAGGACTTATTATTTTGAGACACACACATGAAGACTTACTTTTGAGGAATCAACCATTAATTTTGAGAAAGTGATGCACTTTTGCAGGTTATCGACGAGGTTTTGCAGTTTGTACTAATTGTTCTGGGAAATACACAAACTGTTTTGAAAATGTTAATAGTGATGTGAGAAATGTACCAAAGCGACTGAAAAAACAGGACAGGAAGACTGTGATTATGTGCACATGTCACAGAGAAACTGGAACAAGATGTAACACGAACATTAGAGAACATTACATAAAAAATCCTGCAGACCATTGTGTCTACAATCGGCGATTGATCGATAGATAGAAAACTGTCACAATATATGTCTGCACCAAAAGAGCGTCACTGGATATCAGCAACACATGTGCTACAAGGACAATAAACAGGAGAAGAATAACACGTTACTGTTTTGCACATCTGAAAAACAGAAAGCAGCCTACAGTAGCTATGTCAACATGTGATGGCCGCCACAGCACTGTCACGTGTGGGGAGATGAAGGACCCAAAATGCAGGAATTAATGATTATTGACAAAGATAAAATAAAAGTACAAGATAAAAAAAAAACTCAGAATCCAAACTGAACACAGGAACTACAAACCAGGAACAATGACAATACAATGAACCAGCAACAAGGGAGAGGAGCACAAGGTACATACAGCCACAGAGACACGGGTGAAACACATCAAGTCAAAATAAAACCAAGTACAAAATAACTAAAAATCCATACCATGACAAGCACAAGTTTATACCTCTCTTGACGGGATGGTAATATTTACCAGTTACCATTTTTACAGATAACCAGAGTCCAATTGCGTTGTCCAAAAATCCAATAAACCGGCAGAGATGTAAACAGATTGACATGAGATTCCATTTCATTTGATCTGCACTAAATGAAAAGAAAAGAAGTACAACGACAAATATGGCAGCAGATCTGTGAGCAAAGTGACTATGGCAGTTTTTCTTATATCCTAATGTTGTACTATTATTACCGAACTTAAAAATGACCATTACCCTATCTATTTTTAAAGCTTCTCTATTATTTTATTTGAGTGTGTGAAACCTGCATGGAGCGGTTTTGCACAGACATTTTTGCTCACAGAAAGAAAAATGAATTAATGCAAATGTGTTTGAATTTTTGTCAATGACCTTTTACATTTGTCTGGAGATTTGATTTCTTATGAAAATTTGAAAAGATCTTTTAACATTTCTCTCGATGAGCTACAATACAACCAGCTGATTTCTGCAATTCCTAAAACTTGGAAAAGAAAATTGCAAAATTGTAGGAAGAATAAGTTGATGGTTTGTCTCCCAATAATAAGATGCCCAAAATGGCTGTCTGGTGCCAAAATAAATAAAATAATATATATGTGGAATGTAAATATCACAGGCACCGCACTTTTTCCACACAGAATCTGCCTGTTTTGGGAAGATGAATTCAATGATCCAATTTTGTGGAAAGATTACTTTAGAACAATTTATAGAACTACAATAGATTCATATTCCAGGATATTTCATCTTTTATAAAATTATTGCAACAAAAAAATCTCTGTTCAAATGGCAGATAGAAAAGGATCCCTGTTGCAGGTTCTGTGGGGATGAGGAGGAGGACCTGATGCATTTGTTTTATTTTTGTCCACATGTGGCTAAGTTTTGGGTCAGGGTACAGTTATGGTTAAGGTCTATGGGTATTGCTTTGCAAATTACACCTCAGAATATTGTGTTATGTATTTTTGAGGGTAAATGCACATACCTTTTGAATATGATTATTCTGATGGGTAAAATGTTTATTTTTAAAGCTAAAAATGTATCAAATTTATGTATAAAACACTTTAAGAATAGAGTTTATCATCAGTATATGTTAGAAAAAATTATAGCAACAAATAACAACAGAATAATTGAGCATGAAAAGAAATGGAATGTCTGCTTACCTGAGTTAGAGATATAAATATTAGGTGTACTTGCTATGCCATTTGTTATGTCGTAAATGTTTTGCTAATTATATTGTATTTTGTTTATGGATTTTGATTGGTATTAGTGACTTTATTTTATTTCTCATTTTCTATGTTATTATTTTCTTTTTCTTTGTGCTTCTTTTTTGTCTATAGTCTGTGTTCAAAATACTAAGAATGTGTGGATGATTGTGGTTGTGATTGTGCTATGAATGTAAGGGGGAGTCGCTGGGTTTGGGTGGGGGGTTTTGAAGTTTGTCTCGTTATTTTATCTTGTAAATAAAAAAATAAAAAAAATGTGTTTCAATCGTTGGATTATCTGAAGTCCTCTGAGGTGACTCCTGTTGTGAAAGTTACATAAAAACAAGTTGAATTGAATGTTATGTCTCCTTCCCTGCTGTTTGTGTGGTCTGCTTGTCATAAGTGGACAGTGTCATTATGCTCTTGTAGTGGTGGAGTTCATTGGCCCAGACTCAGACTTGTGTCAGGTTGAAAGAACAGGACAAAGGCCCTTCTCTCAGTCTATAAGTTACATACAGCTGCTTTAACACTGTTATTAGTGTCTGCTCGGCCTGATAATGAAGTCTGCAGAGCGGACAACTGTCATCACAGAATGTCCTCTTCATTTGCATAATGGCTTCTGTCTTCTCTCACAGCCACATCATGTCTTTACTAAATAATGACACTGCTGTATGCATTTAAGAGTGACGACTCTTGAAATGTCTTTTACTGACACGGAACGTCATACATACAACTGAGGGATTTTATATTTGTATCTTTTTTTTTTAATGTACTGTGATTATTTATGATTTTAATGCTTTCTTGTTCTGTTCAGCACTTTGAGTTGCCTTGTGTATGAATTGTGCTATACAAATAAACTTGCCTTGCCTTGCCTTGCCTTGCCTACATAAAATACATACGGAAACACATACCCCCTTCCTTTCTGTTCAAATGGCAAGGGCAAGGCAAGATTATTTGTATAGCACAATTCATACACAAGGAAACTCAAAGTGCTGAACTAAACAGGATAGAGACAGTCACACAAGGCATTAACATCATAAATAATCACAGGGCATTAAGATAATATCATACATCTGTATACACCGCTAAACAGAACGGCTTTTAACCTGGATTTGAACATTGTCAGAGAAGAAGCTTGTCTCATATTTTCAGGAAGACTATTCCAGACTCTAGCTGCATGAATCTGAAATGCTCATTTTTAAATTGTTCCAAATTAGTTTGATTATGTTGCTTACAACTGTGCCACAATAGCAGAATGTAGTGTCACACTTCTACCACTATCAGAAGGTGTTGCACTGATCTTAATCATTTCTTTATCCATTTTACATGTCTCTCTTTTTTTCCACTTAAAGCTGGCATTTTGTTTCATAAATAATACATGTTACACTCCAATAGAAAGGGCCAGTACCAATGAAACCACCACAAGCTGTCTTCGACTTATTAGAAAACATGTTATCTTTTGCATATTGTCACTGTCACTGTTGGTTAGTGTTGAGAGCTGATGGGCTGAATGTGAGTGTCCTATTTTTTCACTTTTCTGTCTGATAGAAAACAGCAGGCAATAGGCCTAGGCGATATGGCTGAAAACTATATCACAATATAAGTAATTCATATCGGTCGATAACGATATATATTGATCATAATTTTTTTCATTTTTTTAACCTGGATAAATATGTTTTTCGTGTCGGCTAACACACGTTAGCAGCCTTTACAGCCTTTTACAGTCACGGGGAATGAGGCTAGAGGAATATTTTCACAAGCAGTCTCCCCCATAGTGAGTCCTGGTTAGTTCTAGTTTATCTCCTGTTTTGTGTCCCCATGACGGCTCCGTGCAGCCGCACTGAGGAAAAAGTTAATCTCTTGCTTTTGCCGCATGCACCAGGTCTCTGTGTCCACTGCCTCTCCCGCTCCGCACATGCTATGCCTCGCACGGACGTGCATAACCATTGACACGGCATTGAAAAACAATCTTCAGATCCATGGACGCTACGTCCATGGATCTGAAACAACAACTGCACCATGCGTAGCGCATGGTGCAGTTGTTGTTTTTGCATTTCCCAGAATGTTTTGCGGTTCTTACTCGGATTTACTTCCTGTGTTTTCTAGCTGTTTTTTCTTACGGAGTGAAGTTAAACTATCAAACATTCTATCGACCCCGTTTTCTATTGATATTGAACACATGTTTTTCGCGATATATATCGTTTTTTCGCCCAGCCCTAGTGTTGACCAAGTGTTGTAGAATGTTAAAGTGTCCTGGATCATCACCACAGTCCTTCTTGTTAGACTCTAACTGTCCAACAGACTCCTGCATCAGCAACGAAAAACTCTAAAACCCAGTGGGAGAAAAGTGAGAAACCTTGGGGAGATCCACAATGAGAGAGGTTTCCACTCCACACGGACGGACGGGCTATAGATCCAGGACCTGTGAAAACGTTATTAGATGGATTTGGGTATGTAATAGTAGTAGTAGTCCTTCATTTATCGCAGGGGTTACGTTCTATAAATAAGATAAATATGCGAAGTAGTTAAAGGTATATGTTTTAAAACTGCAAAACCGCTCACCGCACTCTTTAAACACTTTTCCAACCACCTGAACCCACAACTTCTGAAGTGCAATAGCAGAGATATCAAACCTGTCCTCTGCTGTGCATACACTGTGAAATACATCTGCAGATGAGACCAGAATGATGTCAAGCGGGGCCGGGTTGGAGACGAATAAGACCTGCACCCAGGACGGAGGTCATGCAGCGCAGTACACGACAAAATCTAGAGACAACAACCATAAAAGTAACCAAACAGGGAGTGACGACAAGAGCTAAAACATTAAGAGTCAAAGTGCAAGTACAGCTAATGCCTATCTCTTTACTACACTCTCACAACCACAGTTATTTTTAATCTTTTTCAGACTACGCATAGAGCTATACTCATTTGACATTGCATTCCATAGAGTCCAACAGCCCCTCTGCTTTTGTGTCTGACCAGTTCCTCTGCAGGGGAACTCCACAGCACCAGTCTGTCTGCAATCCGCTCTCTGTCTGGGGATCCTGTTTGCCATCGCTCCCTCAACAACACATCAATCACACCCGTCAGAAATGTCACGGCTCTTCCTCTTGTCATTTGTGCTGCTTTTCTGTGATGGATGGTCTATAAGCCCCGCTCGATGCGAACCTATAAGCGTCAATTGGCACCATGCGAGCAAATATCAAATGATAACGTTTTGAAAAATGGTCCCAAATATCCGCTGGTCATTTAGATAAATATTTGTCTTCGAGTCCAAGCTGCTGGACCGGCTGAGAAGAGCCAGTCTGATGTTTATGAGTGAGCAGGTATGTTTTGACAAGGAGTAATGCATGATCTTGAAAATACAAAAACATTTAAGCTGCGTTCACACTGCATCAACTCAGCTCTCGTTCCTTTCCTAGGAAATTGCTTTGGATCCAGACAAGAGATGGACTGATATGGGTTTTCTGTCATTCTAATTATTTATTTTTTTGGAAGGCTTAAAATAAACAGGAGTAGAGAGGGCGCGCAGGAATCGGCCATGAAGTGGTTATGGTCATTTCTTTTTCATTCAGAACAAAGAGAACTTGTAAAAGACTTGATTAAACATAGCCCACTTTCCAGCAGCACTTGTTTACTGCAGTTTGTGTGTGCAGAAAATCTGTCAAACTGCCCACTGACTCCTTACTGACGCATTTCATTCCAGCACGGTCTGTAACTATTTACCCATCTGCTAAACCCTGTCCATCATCCTGGTCCGGGTGTTTTCTATTCTTTGGCTAAACACAATTCATCTGTTTGGCTCTACATTCCACATGTTCTCTGTATAACCTTTTGTTTGACTGCTATGTGCACACACAAACACACACACACACACACACGCACACGCACACACAGAATTTTTTAATAATATACAAGTTATTCCAACATGGACAGGAAATGAACACAGTAATGTGACGCATACAGTAGCAAGTCACTGAACTGATGTAAAATGCCAATGTATCACAGATAAAGCAACACAAAATGAGAACAGTGGGCATGTAGTGACCATAGGCCGCAAGATGAGTGGACTGTCCAAGTGCTGGCCTCACCATAGCATAAGTTGGTAAGAGCAAACTCAAACAGGCTCTATGAACAAAAGAGAAAATCAGGAGCGAGCTGTCCTGTCCTGCTCTTCTTTATATTTGACATAAAGAAACAAATTATAACATCGCAAAAAACGCCCCACATGTGTTTAAATGAAAGTAGCAGGTACAAAAATGATAGTCATGTAGACAGAGTTTGTATTAATTCCAGCACGCGGTTGCATCAGTAATCAGTGCTTGGATTCAACAACATTTTTGAACATTTATCTACCTTTATGGACAGTGGTCATCTGCCTCGTATGGACCAATGACCTGATGTGTTTTTTTTCATTGCATTTCTTGTGTTTGATTCTCTGATCTGTGTTGGCGAATCTAATGGTTTTGTAAAGTTCTCAGAGATAACTACTGTTGTGATTTAGGACTATACAAGAATAAATTGAATTGAATTGATTTAGGAGATACGTGTGTCACAGACAACAAAAGTTAAAAATGACTTTAGAACAGAGTCAATCCCTAGTCTGGATCCAAAGCAATTCCCTAGGAAAGGAACTAGAGCTGTATTGATGCAGTGTGAACGCAGCTTAAATGTTTTTGTATTCTCAAGATCATGTTCTTTCAACAAATAGATTTATCCAGTGTGCATGTTTTTAGTGGTAGGGGAAACCGGAGAAAACCTTCAAAAGCACAGGGAGAACATGCAAACTCCACTCAGAAAGGCCCTGTTCCGACCGGGATGCAAACCCAGGACCTTCTTGCTGAGAAGTAGGAGTGCTATCCTTTCAGCCACTGCAAATCTTGTGTAAAAGCGTTAGTATTGCCAACAGAAATAATGTTGCTTTAACAGAAATCATAGTTTTCTCTGCACTGTGTTGTGGAGAGATAATAATGATTTGTGTAAAAGCAACAGTTGATGATATGAAGAAATGTCTGATTATAGTGCAGTGTAGTCTGCAAAAAATAGAAATGTGCTCCTTTTGTTCAAGTTCCCTGGTCTCTGCAAGCTGCTCATGAACTCTGAGGCATAAACTTGAACGGCTGTAAATGAATAAATGCCTTTGATTCTCATGAATTGGTAAAAATGTGGTTCAGGCTGGATCGTCACTCGACCTCCGGCGATCGGGCCAATTTATTTTCACATAAGCAGTACTATTCATTGAAATCTCTTGAAAGTTTGATCGCGGTGCACAAACAGAAATAAATGATGATGACATGATGCATTTATTTCCAAAGTTACACCAGGACATGTGTATGAAGCTGTAGCCCACTTACACAATGTCTTTTTTGTCCATTTCCCCTGGTTTATGACCTCAAAAAAATCTTCAAACTCTCTAAAACATGGGTTAGCATACGTTTATTTCATCTGTGAAAATGACCACCAGACAGTGGTTTGCTTCTGTGAATTTTTTTATGGATTTATTTTCACATTATGAGGGTATTTTAGCAAATTACTTTTAAATATCATGAGTTTTGATAGTATTTTCTGGTAGATTTTTTCTCCACACAATTGGTTCAGCTTCTGTTGGTTTGGATTTAACCACAAGGTGTCATGAGATGAAACGAAGGAAGGATCTAAAATACAATGATTTAAAAGTGATGATATAAAAAAAAAAAGCCAGAGGAAAAACAAGAACGCAGGAACTAGGAAAACGACAGACCTATAGAGAGACAATGATTGACACTAGAAGAGCATGGATGGGGACGAGCACAGGCTACATATGGACACAGAGAGACACAGGTGAAACAGGAACTAATACTAAAATAAACCAAGTACCAAAATGATACCATGCCAAACCATGACACAAGGCTTGTAATTATGATACAAAAAAATGATTGGCCAATTTCACTTCTTTTTACTGCTGCAAGTTTACCATAATATCTTCCATCCATCCATTTTCTTCCCCTTAATCCATTTCTGGGTCGGGGGGGGGGGGGGCAGTCAGAGCTGCACCCAGTCACAGAGCACCAGCCCCTCACTGATCCTCCTGCAGGTGGTGAGTCCACAGGAGCTGAGATCTTCCAACGGGGGCTTCAGGCGAAGTGGGTAAGTGTCTTGCCCATAGACACAACGACAGCAGTCATCAGTGGGAGTCAGGAAGTAGGTCTTGTGGTGGGCTTGAACCTACGACCTTCAGGCTCAAAGGCCAATGCTCTACCAACTGAGCCACTGTCGCTCGCTGACCATATCATACCATACCTTAATAATTGAAAATAATTTTGGAGGCCACGAAAGAATTGACACATGTGAGACAGATGGATCCCTCACATGTTGATTGTAACTCTCCTAAAGCTCTCAGTTCTTCAGCGCACTGAGAGGATGCGCGTCTGCTGCTTCTCTGAGCTCCACTGTGGGACGTCTTCTTGGAGCCTGGTCTGCACAGAATGGCCCGGACTTCCCTCCTATGTTTTTTAAAAAATGTGTGATATTAATGTTGGTTTTTAAATGTCCTGTCGGATTTTAATTGGAAATTTTTAATGTTTATGATTCATGCACAATGTGTGTCATGGGTTGTAAGGTGCTTTGTGTTGCCTTGTGTAGGGAAGAATTGATTGATCTGCAGCTGTGCAACACTGAGGCCCAGTTTACACGGAGACACTGTACCAGTAAAACGCTATAGTTGGATGTCGGTTGCTACCAACGGAGTCTTTCATACGGAGACTATTTTCCAGGGGGGTGAAAACGTAAGTGTTCAGATCCAGCCTGCAGAGTGGGATAGCTCAGATACGCTGCTCAGCGGGGAAGCTCTTTCACATCCGCATAAGGAAAAAATTGTGAATTCTCTGCCTGAACTCCCCACTGCTCCCCGCACGGAAATTTGGACATGCGCAGTAGCCGAGAACAAACGTGAACAACAATGGCGGCGGGTGAACTAACTAACTACGTGTGCACTATCTCGTCCAGTGTGTTGCAGACCAACACCTCACCTCGCACTAATTGAAGTGAGGTCATGAGTTTTTTGGAGACATGGGACATTTCACTTGATCCCAGAGGGGGTAGGCTCGATACCCTCTTTGGGACGGCGGTAATGCAATCTGCCCTCATCAGTGCTTGCTTTTGCGGCACAGACAGAAGGCCACTTGTCCCTGATGCCTCTATAATCCACACTGAACATTGAAAAAAGCTCATACGAGGCATCACATAACAAAGACTGATACGTACACGGACTTGTGTTCTGAAATAGATCCAGAGAAGCAAACACACGGGTCAAGTCTGGTAAATAAACATTATTGACATGTTTAGGTCAGATGACAGATGATCCCTGCTGTGGAGGAAACAATATTGATATTAATGCTGCGGAGACAATGCACATACACATACAGTGCATTATGCACATACAGTAGGCAAGGAAAGTTTATCTATATAGCTCAATTCATACTCAAATGGCTGAACAGAATAAGATAGAAACAATCACACAAGGCATTAGAATTATAAATACAGTAGGTTTTTACAGTACCCACATTTACTCATGTCTAAAACTACATTCATTGTTAACACAAAAGCAACAGACAACTGTGAAGTGAAAGCAAAATGATGTTGTTATATTAAAAACAGACTAGTAGTGCATTGCCTTTTATGAGGGCATTAAATTACATTAAACATTCCTAATGACTGCGCTGTGGCAATTAGAGCTGCCACCCCATAATCAGAGCACCAACCCACAGGACTGCATTAGAAGAGAACCTAGTGGAGCTGGAGATTCCACATACAGTTATTTCCTGAACTAAATTATTTATTATTTGAAATTACTTGCTGTATTTGTACATGCTATGATACTTGCACACGCCGTACTTTTTCAGTTTTCTAAAAGTATCAGAGTCATCAGTATCGTAAATAATGCTTTCACTTCACAGTTGTCTGTTACTTGTGTGTGAACTTTCAGTTCACTTTTTATATTAATCCATTATTTGAATGATTAGTTCACATTCTAAAACATGAAGTGTGGTAATAATTAGATCAAGACCATGTTGTCTAAATTAAATCAAATAATGCAGTTATTTACCGTTTTCAATAGAGATAAATTCCCAATGATTTTTTTAATCCGTTTGACTGAGACAATGATTTGTTTAGTTTTTTTGCAAGACAGCACACTTGTGAAGAGGAGGGCGGTCTCTCATCCGAGCCTACGGTGCTTATACACTTAGACTCACATGGACCTTGTGTTGGGGCCATTACCGTCCCAGCAGAGAGGACTCATGCATATTTAAGCGATCTCGATTAAAGCTGCTCCTCCACAGCCTTCTTCTGTGACATGTCATTAACCCTTTAATTGACTAATGGGCAGTCGGGGCCGCACATACAGGGGCCCGTGTAACTGAAACCCCCTGCAGAGGTCACCCCAGTCTGCGGGGCCGTGAGCGAGGGAACCGGCTAATGGAAGGAATGAACAAAAGGTTGACTTAGGACATTTGGTCTCCACTTAAAGCTTTATTTAAGGTCAAGTGGAAGGTCAAGAAATGATTATACAAGTGTTGGTAATGATTCTATATGACACTGAAGTGCACTTACGACCAATGATTTTGTAACTTTTTCTCATGTCCCTTTCTAGTCAAGGACTTGCAACATAATGGACTATTTGCATTTCAGTCTGAAGAGAGTAAAATTATAATAGAGTGAGGTAAAGATGGATATTTACAGACCTTTGCTGCAATGTGGCATGTTGATATTGGGTGGAGCTTTGTTGAAAGAAAGCAACTGTAAAAAATGGGTGCGATAGTGAAACTACAACATCTATCTGAAATGGCACGTCTTTGCTTCATAAGGGCTGTTTCCACGGGCCCGACTCTACTCGCCTCAACTCGACTCGGCACGACTCGACTCGGTTTGAGAGCGTTTCCATCGGCCCTGTGTATCTATGGCAACGTGTTACCTAAGGGGTAGTGATGCGCGGGTCGGCCCGAAAGCCGCGGTCAACCCGCAGTTTCGGGCGGGTTGGATGCCTCAAAAATATGAGTCATGTCGGGTGCGGGTGGGTCGGGTCATAAAGCTCCTGATCCCTATATATAATTATATATATAATATATATAATTAAGTTTAACAGGGAGGCTGTTAAACCAAAAAATCACAAACACCCGTAAGATCGCCACCTTCCTGACTCCTGCTTTAAAACCCTCAAAATGCTCCAGCCATAGCTCCAGCCCGAAGAGAGACGTGTGATCCACACAGAGGCGCGTAGACTGATGATGCTGTGGGCATCGCAGGCCTTCTAAGCCGGCCGCGGCGCCAGGTATAGGCCTGGGTAGTTTTTACCAGTTTTTATCTTGGCTTACTCAAATTTGTTCCTCGCCTCTCAAGTCATTTGCCTTTTTTATTAAAAGACATAATTTAAATATTGTTATTTCTATACGCACATTATTGCTAAAATGTTGCGTTCTAACGTTACTGGGGTTACAGTATCTGCTCGGCCCGACTAGAGCCAGGTCTAAAGCCGTTACCAAAAAAGTAACGGGTCACGGCTAAAGCGAGCCGGTGGAAACGTCCGCAAACCGGGGAGAGTCGAGTCGAGTAGAGTCGGGCCCGTGGAAACGGCCCTATAGAGTCCTTCAGGAGGACCGCTCTGACAAGCCCCTGCTTTGGAATGACCACCTGGGCCATGGTCCAACCTGCGTCCTGTGAGGAGCAAAGAACCAGCAGTTCTCTGATCCTCAAGCCCCTTCTGTCGCCCTTTTTCCATAGCTGTGTATTGGTCATAGACTGTATAATAGGAGTGGACCAGTGACTTGCGGTCTGATGAGGCCCGGCCTCACCTAAAATCATGGAAAGAAAAAAAGAATAAACTGGAAACAATAATACTTGTCAGTATATCAAGTGATATGTGCTATTGTATTATTTCATTCAGAGAGCTCCTTTCTTGTTCTTCATCTGCTAAGGGCAGCTATAGGTTTGGCTAACATACAAATAACACATTTTAAGATAATTTAAAATGCACTTAGGGTAATGTTGTGCTTCCCAGGATGATTTGAATGATAAGGAAGAGAGGTGAAGGTGGAGAAGGTTGATTTTAGAAATTGGATGCACCCGAGACTTGGCTGCATCGAAACATGAGAGGAGTTTATGGAGGAGACACCTGTTTGTTTTTACTTTTTAAAACTCCAAATGGAGGATTACATATCTACGCTCAAACTATTATCTGGACTTAAATGTGAAACTGGTCTGAACTGGTCTGTGCAGGTCATTTATAAGGTAAAGACCATAACACACTTTGAAATGTGCTTTTTACAAACTTTTACGTTTTGTGTGAGAAAACAATGCGGGCATGAAACATATATTCTGCTGTAGCCAAACAAATTGTGAAAAAGCCGCTCTGTAGGTCCTATGGATTTATATGATGTTTATGTACATCTGATTGAGGTGAAGTCAGTGCCTCACCAATCACCAACCTCACCGCACGTCACTGGATTGGACTTACTATTTGACGACGGGGTGACCTAATCGTTCAATCCTTCCGCGTATCTTGATTCACAAACACATGTCAAAATAAAAACACCAAGATTATAAAGAGCCCAAACCATGGATGTTTCAAGCACAAAATGTTGAGTGTGACTTAAAAGGTAACTGAGCTAGACAAGTTTACTTTTCATCATTAGTGGGATATTATCGTTGTTCAGAACCACTTTCCTATTTCCTATTCATTGAGCTTGTGCGTTAGCATTGTCCATCTCTGTACAGTCTGGGATGGGATTGGCTCTACTTGACTTGGCCACTCTCAGCTCTGCTTGGATTCCAATTATACACTTGTGCTGAGTGGTGCTGGTGGTTTTGGGCAGATCCAGCGAGAAACATTACTATTGTCCAGTGTTGGGCACGTTACTTTGAAAAAGTTATTCGTTATAGTTACTAGTTACTTCTCCCAAAAAGTAACTGAGTTACTAACGGAGTTACTCCACTTTAAAAGTAACTAGTTACCAGTAAAAGTAACTATTGCGTTACTTTTTCGTTTTGCTCTGGAACATAATGTGCACTCGAGGTGCGCAGTTTTACCTTTAACCTCAGTGAGTTTGAAATATTGCCAATATTTCCATATAGAAAAGTCTGTTCTGCCGCTGAACTCCTGTTCACTCTTCATCTCTCTCTGTGCTGTAAGCACTAAACACCAACACCCGCCACTGTGAATGTGGAAACACCGGTGAAGCACCGACTTCAGCCCAATCAGATGAACACAGATATATCATATAAATCAACTGGACAATTTGTTTGGCTACAGCAGAATATGTTTCATGCCCGCATTGTTTGTTCATACAAAACGCAAAACTATGAGTTATGGGTCTTACCTTATAAATGACCTGCACAGGCCACTTCGGTTCAGACCAGTTCCGTGTTTAAGTCCAGATAATAGTTTGAGCGTAGATATGTAATCCTCCATTTGGAAATGAGTCCAATGAGTTTTAAAAAGTAAAACAAAACGCGTGTCTCCTCCATAAACTCCTCTGTTTTGCTGCAGCCGGGTGCATCCAATTTCTAAAACCAACCCTCTTACACTTCACCTCTCTTTCTTATCATTCCTATAGCCATTGAAAAATTACCCTAAGTGCATTTTAAATTATCTTAAAATGTGTTATATGTATGTTAGCCAAACCTGTTGCTGTCCTTAGCAGATAAACTAGGAAGAGAAAGGAGCTTTCTGATGGAATTGTATGCAGCCAACTTCTGCGCTCACATGAGCTCCTCTGAGGCTGGCCTCACGGTGATACAAGCCGTGGTTGAGCGCGATTAAGACCCATATTTGTTTCAAAAACACAATTTATGAGTCGCTAAATCTAGCGACAAAGTCGCTAAGTTGGCAACACTGGTAGATTGTAAAGGAAATATGTAACCCTAACTCCCGCTCTGATGAACTGCTCTGATTGGTCAGAGCGCAGCCGAGCCCCTCTGTGCACGTGCGTGAGACCCGGTGTGAGACCCACACACGCGTGTTTGGCGCAACGCATTATGGGAGATCATCCACTGCGCAGAACCGGGAGGACCAGACGATGCCCAAACACAGGCAAGTTTCCCATAGATCTTTGCGAGTTTCCCATAGATCTTTGCGAGTTCCAGGCGACTTCCGCTAATCTTTCAGCCCCCTTGCCGTTACAAAGCGCCACTGAGCACAACCATTCATATGGCGCCATCTTGGATCGCCGCAGCTTGGTTTCATGTCAATGAAATGTGACATGTTAAAACACATTCGAAGTGTAAAAAATACTTGATAAACCATTGCGACATATGTAAGGCAGTGCATGAATGTGCTTAATAGATAGATCTCATATAGATGTAATTTAAAAATAATATTCAATAGTGATTTTTATTTGTTATTAAATACATGTATCATATGCACATTGAAGTTGTATTTAAAGGAGAATCATTACACATTTATTTTGGCCATTATAAATGATAATGAGACAATTTACTTATTCATTTCATTCATTCATTTTATATTCCCCAGACGCCATTGCTCTGACCATCCCCATACTGTTGTTACATTGTTGATTTGAGCAGAACAGGTGCAGCAGTTTCTCTCAAGCACAAGCCCGTGCTGGCCAGGCGTCTGGGAGCACCACAGCTCATCTGTCTGTGCGCGCCTCCTGCTGTGCAAGCGTAATGACTGCCGCAGGAAAACGGGCACAGAAGAGAGAAAATTTCCAACATTTTGAAGCATAAAACACAGATTTAAGCATCAGCGGGGGACCGAGCTAAAGGCAGGAGGAGATGTTAGTGTAGCCTAAAATGGAGCTTTAAAAATGTACATTACGGCAGAAAAAAATTCAAATGTAATAAAGTGGTCACTAAGGATCTTGTCACTATAGTTAGGGGTATTGTGAGTAACAAACCCCACAATTTAACAAATATTTAAGAAATGTATTTGATGAATATACATATCAAGGCATGTCGCGAACATTACTTCCACGCTCCTTATAGGCAAAGTGTCTTGCCCAAGGACACAACGACAGCAGACATCAGTGGAGTCTGTGGAGAAGGTCTTCGTGGTGGGCTCGGACCATAGACTGTAAAAAATAATGGCCGTAGTCACGCCTATCTCCGCCGTTCAAACAAATGGGCCAAAAAATGTGCTCTACTGGAGCTATCCAAAATGGCCGCGAGTGGTCCCGCCCACAAGAAAATTGTGAAAAAACGGATCTACGCATGCGTCAGCCGGCGCAAGCTCCATTCATTTGAACGAGAGACTTCAAAAAAATTCACCCCCCTCAGCATTGACACACATGTGGAATGGAGCTTTGGGCCAAGAGCCAACTTTTGGACCATCCTGTAAAGACTTTTTCGAGAGGTCTGCCAATGCTATATGTTAGCATTGGCTAATTCTTATTCCGGGTCCACCCCCATCGGCCCGGGGTGGTATTGCAAGCATGTCAGCGCACGTCATTTTGGCCACTTTTGAGCTGGGACCCGCCCCCACTGGCTCGGACTCACAACTTTCAGGCTCAAAGGCCAATTCTCTACCAACTGAGCCATTGTCACCAATTGAAGTTATTGACCAAAGAACAATGGTAAAAAAGTGACTAACATGATACAAATCTTCCTTTGATTCTCTTTTATTATATATATATATATATATATATATATATATATATATATATATATATATATATATATATATATATATATATATATTTATTTATTTATTTTTTCTTGGTCCTTTGTTTGCTTATATGTGCTTTTACATTTGGTCTAAAAAAGGGAAAGAAAAATACAATAGATATCTAAAAATAGATATAATAAAAGACTATATCTAGCCACATCTACACATGTAAAACATTTAAAATATAAGATAAGATAAGAGAACCTTTATAAGAAACATAGCAAGACCATGTTGTCAAAATTAACAAAGGTATTGCATTCAGTCTTTAAAATGCAAACTAGAATGTGCAGGTGGAACAAACATACTTAAAAAAAAAGCTTTGCCTACTGGTTTTATCTTCCAATTATCTACATTTATCATTATTGCTCTCTTTTAGTTTGTTCGATTATATTGTGACCTGAGGAATCACCATTATCATTTATCCTCATTTCCCTAAATGGCACTTTAGCACAGTTTGTAGTAAAACAAGGCTGTATTATCCCCACCCCATATTATAATAATATTACGTTGATTTACCCACTGTTCATATCAAACCAAAAGGCGGCATTTCTTTGCAGCAAAACACGGCAACATGGCTACTGATCTAATTTCGTTATCTAAGTTTAAATAACTTGGAAGATATAAAGCCCCTAAAACCATAGTAGGAATTAGAGTTCAGAGTTTAATATTTGGCGTTTCTGTATTTGGTTGATTCAGTCTGTCAATCATGCCCACTGGTAAACCCCAGAGACCACGCACTCTCCCAGACTACATATCTTTGGAATGGAGTGAAATGTCGCCTGTCCGGCCAGGCAAGTGCAGTGGCAGTAAAGAGACCGGGGCACTGACCCAAACCCACTCAGACCACCCCACCATGTATGACCCTTGTCAGCACCTGGAGATTCCACACAAATGTCAGAGTGGTTAGACCTGCTGATGGGGCACTGACATTTCCCACCTATTACAGATGTTGTTTAGTCTTTTAAGGCCATGTCCGCACAGCTCTGTCAATGTGTGCGTCCACATGAAGCTGAAGCCAGATTCAATTCACCTGAGAGCAGTGTAATGCATGTGCCAGGTCTGGGGGTGGCGCTGTGACACTGGGACAGGAACACATCTTTCTAAATAAACAATAGGTGAAGTGAGCAGACATTTTTTGAATGGACTTAGAGATATCTATGGATGAATAACTGGTGGATTTATGTATGTACTTTCTACACCTGTGGTGAGATGATGCTCCAGCTCACTCTGGTTCCTACATGCTCCTTATTCTTCTATTGGTGACATCAGCACTCAGCAGTCAGTCCTATCAGTCTAATATATGGTCTATAAACTGACGTGCTCATTGTTCAAAAGTCAGTTCACTTAAGTGAGATATATCAAGCCTTTATTTCTTATAATTGCCTCAACAGTTGGAGCCAACTTCCCAAAGGTAAGTGAGTATTGTTTATTTATAGAGGGAATTTCATAGACCAAAGCCACTGTTTTTGGAGTACTCGTTTTCCGACATAAGAGAGATGTCAAACGCTCACTCATTATATTCAGATCAATTGTACCTGGTTTTAGTTGTAGGTGAAACCAGAGAACACAAAGGAAACCTACACAGTCATGTAGAGAACATGCAAACTCCTCACAGGAGGCCTGTCATTATTTCCCTCTCCTGTTCACCATGTGTGTGATCCCTGATGATTTTGATTCATTTTTAACTAATTTTATTTCATATGACCCTGTGCTATCATGTAAATAAATATGTTAAAGTGATTAGTCATTTAATTATCTTTATCCCAGCCCTTGTTGTTATTGATAAAGTTACTTTTCTATAGATCATCTATCATTGTCATTATTTTGAGGGGTGTAGTTCACTGATGCTGACGAATCTCAAAATTGGACAATGGACATTTGTGTTGCATGCATTAGTACTTTAATGCATATGTAAAATCAAATTGAGCAACAATATACATAATTTGGATGCATTTTTACATGTCTAGCTTGACACGACTACACAATTGTACATTTTCAGTGGAATGTATTGGTAGCCGTTTGAGTGGGAGATTTTTGGAGCAGGACAAACTGCACAGCCTGCGTCGCCTGAGGAAAGAAGATAATTGGGAGTGTTGGAGAAGCTACTTTTCCCGATGTGGTTATAGATTCAAATGTAAACACCGGCCGATCCAACGGAGAGAGTCAGATAAACAATAGTCAATCAGGAAAGCATGCAGGAGTGAAGAATATCGGGCCAAACAGACACCAAATGCAAATGTACAACCACACACAGTCACAGCATTATTTATATAGACAGTATATATATAATTGGATATAAAATAGAAACCACTCATAAGGCAATTAGAGGGTAGATTAGTAGAGGAATGTAATTTGTTCCATGGCTTTCATCATATCCTATTTATGAATCCAACCCAAGTAATATAGCATTCAAGTGTAAAGTCATTTTTTATCATAGTATGAGCTGGATGCATTCATTAAAACAAGTTGTTTGTGAGTAGGAACTCAGGTATTTGAGTTCTTGTCATTTGAGTACCGGTTTAACTCCAGTGCAGTTGAATAACTTAACCAATTAGTCACTTTTACGGTGCATAATCATCAACACAAACAAAGGCTTGGCATTTTCCACTTTGCATGTATTCTATATCATATATTGGTTGTATTACAGAAAGAAAGAAAATTTAATCTGAATGTTTATCAAGGCTTAAACACTCTTCAACATGAAATATCAAATCCAAGCATTTGAACCCATTGCCTATAATTATACAGTACATCAGCTTTAACCCAATATATGCATTTGTATGTTCATACGTGTTTCCATGGAAACCAGCTGGAAACGGTCACTCACATATATATTTTTTAAAAAAGTATAAAACAATGAATTCTGCTTTACCATGAATCTATAGCTTTTTTACCACTTCTTTGATATGTGGTAGGCTAACAAATAGATGCCAATAAATAAAATATGTAAGAACTCTTGTCTCGTTGACTTGTGTTTCATAGGAGAACAAAAGCTGTGGGGATTAGCGGCTACACAGTGCCACCGTATTCATCACAGACCTTAGAGCGCCCAAGCTCAAGTCAGTCACATAAGCAGCACCTTTGAATCACCCAGGGGAGAGCAGACGCAATTACATTTGCCACATCCAATCTCCGGGCAGGGCCTAGAGATGCACAGAAATAATGTTCCAAATGGAAAAACAATGGGACGATGGATATTATTCTGGATCTGGCCTCATTTCAATTCGTCTCCCACTGGACGCGTGCAAAGATGCCATACCTTAAAGAGCTAACCTGGTCACAGCCAAAGCCAGAATGGGCCGGATGCAGACGCCGCGGGGATACAGCCGTCCATGCACTTCAAAAAGAATTGAAAAAAGAAATGGCGTTTTGTATTCATAATCATTGAGCCTGGTGCATGTGTTTTTCCAAATGCACGCCTGATGAAAAAACACAAAGAAAAGATGAATAAGCCTGCTGGTGTTTGGGGCAAAGACTTTTCAGCTATTTTTTTCCATTAAAAAGCTGGATATGGTCAGTGAATGAGCAGCCACACGCGACCACAACCACGACCACATCCAGCCTACATATTTTAGTTTTGTTTTTCATCATTTTTTTGCCCAAACTAATGGCCAGGGCTCATGGGCAAATGTTCCCCATGGATGTCCCAAACATTAGTGGTAGTGACCTCTGGTCCTCCTGGTCTTGTGCAGGAAGTGTGCCATTTGTGGTACTTCTGCGGGCTGAGACAAGCAAATGTGCGTTCTGACCAATGAGCATAGAGACCTGTAGAGGGCAGCACTGTGCCACGCTGGTGCCGTCGGTGTTTAGGAGGAGATAAGACAACTAACCTGCACTCGCGCAGATTAGGGCATAGTTCATCTTCAGTAGTGCAGGTGGTCCATCACTGTACAGAGGACTGGTGTTCTGTCGAGTACTGCTGGTTGCTGAGTTGTGCTGCTTCAGCCGTTTATGATGTAATGCAAACCTGCGCATGCACGTTTCACGGCAGCAGAGGCAAACCAAGATGGTGGACATAAAGTCCGCGAATTGTTTAAAAAGTTTAAATACGAACGAATAAAGACACAAATGTTACTTTAACTGCAATTTGAGGTGAGATGTTGATGGTTTCATGTCGTGATATGTGGGTTTTAAGAGTAAAAATGACGTGTAAAGTCTGGTTCAAGTCGTCAACTGCTCCTGTCAAAACACAGTTTACACAAAACTTTTACTCTTAAAAACCCACATCATGCTTCAAATTGCATTAAAAGTGACATTTGTGTATTTCTTTGTTCGTATTTGAACTTTTTAAACAATTCACAGACTTTATGACCGCCATCTTGGTTTGCCTCTGCTGCCGTGAAATGCGCATGTTTGCATTACATTATATTAGAAGAGAACTACTAATACTACTATCAGTTGTTGTTTTTTTTGTCTGATCCCCCCAAATCGAAATAACCCCATAGCAACGCCCTTAGAAACGAAAAAACTTCACAGCCCTTGGTGACGTCAGAACGGGTACGTTTCAATGCTGTAAGTTGTTTACAATTTGGTATTCGTTCTTTTTTCGCGGATATTCAAGATGACAAGGCGGTGTACAGCGAGTCTAAGATAACTACTAGAATGTATCATTTAGTTGTCACTGAGATAGTCCAGTGGTTGTGTCGATGGGTTGCCAAAGCAGATACTTGGGTTCAAATCCCACCTCTGACACTTTTTCACACACGGCAATTTATGTGTAGTGAGCAATTGTCACCTGTAGAGGGCAGTATTGTGTTGGGCATCAGTGGAGAGAAGAGAGAAAAGGCAGTCCTGTGGCATAGATCCATGGTTTTCAATGCATGGGCGTAACCCGCTATGACGTCACACACAGGTTAGAGCATAGACAACTTAAATTCATGAAAAACACGTTCTTTTTATAAAATATAGGATTTTTTTTGCCGGAATCTCTTTCAAATTGAAATTGTCATGCAATTTTGATATCCACTATTTTTTTTTAAAAACCCGTCATAAGGTCTTTAAACCATCCTGAGGACCTCCACCTCTCATTAAATGCATTGTTAATTTTTTTGATGATTGTTTATTATTATATGATGTTCATAGTGATATAATGAAGCAGGTGTAAATCAATACTGCACTTTTAAATGATAAGATAAGAGTTCCTTTATTCGTCCCACAGTGGGGAAATTTTGAATGATCTGGAGAATCATCTTTTAAATACAAATGATTTCTGATTTTGAAATCAATAATTCTTGGGTATTATTAAATGTACCCATTTAAGCCTCAAGAACGCATAAGGAATGTCCATAATAGAATTGCAGAGTTAATGACCATAATTTTAGCATTACAAAGGGGTTTCCCATTCATTTCATTCATTTTTGGTCAATGACAGAAATGGTGAGAATTCTGCATGTTGTGTACGCGTCTCACTGGGCACAGGATGGCAATTGGCAAATGGTCTGTGAAACAACCACAGACACGCCACAGCTCTACAACTCCTGGAAAATGCAGGATGCGTATGCATATGGCAAATGTGCACGGACCGGACCACAAGAGCCCAAAGCTGGCTAATGGCATTACACGGTTTGAAAGAAAGCAAGAATTGGAAATCCTATGCAGAGAAAACAATCACATGGAGAAGCATGGGCTGCTTTGTGTGGAGATTTGCACACATCAAGAATGCAGGGCAGGTGCCAGTGGTGCTTTGCATATTTACTGAGTCTTTATGAACCGTCTGCTGCATATTCAAGATGCTTTCAAGGCGTTTCAGTCACAAAACATAAATTCAATCATGTCTCTATAGTCGAACGAGAGCACTGGACTGAGTTCTATGTACTGTCTATATCTTGAGGGACATTTGATGACACATAAATGTCACTTTAAATATATTTCCCTTTTTTGGATTTTCTTTCTACAAAAACCTATTTTCAAATAGTGAAGTTGGTTATGACACTAGTTTTCATTTCCAGATCAGCTTTTTTAGACAAAAAAGCGTGAATGAGAGACCCCCATCACTCAGCCAGTCAGCCCAAAGTGTCAAAAGTGACTGAGACAAGTCTCTTTCTTACAAATATGCAAAAAAAAAACATGTTGTGGTCTGATTAGATCACAATATCTATTTGTTTTATTGCTTTTGTGCATTAAGCTGAACTCTCCAGGACAATAAAAACATTCAAAATAAATGTACATACCATTAATCTGTATAACTCAAATCCAAAATACCTGAAATAGCTTTTAATTATGTTCCAACACTGTTTCTCATCTGTCACAGACCTATGACTTTTTTATTCACACTACATCCTTACACAATCCATCGAATTCCTCAAATTTGAAAAGAAAATGTGTGAAGAAAACAAATCAATTTCTCCCTCTGGTGGTAGCATATGGAGTTGCAGCCTGAACACATTTTCTACCCTTCATCTTTGTTTTACTATATATTCCCCACTGAAGATATCATTTCACACTCTAGAACATGAAATGACAATAGTCTCATTATCACTTTATAGACCAATGATCCATCCATCCATCCATTTTCTTCCGCTTTATCCGTTGCCGGGTCGCGGGGGCAGCAGTCTAAGCAGAGACGCCCAGACTTCCCTATCCACACACACCTCCTCAAGCTCGTCCGGGGGGACCCCTAGGTGTTCCCAGGCCAGCTGAGAGACATAGTCTCTCCAGCGTGTCCTGGGTCTTCCCCGGGGCCTCCTCCCGGTGGGACGTGCCCGGAACACCTCCCCAGGAAGGCGTCCAGGAGGCATCCTGAACAGATGCCCGAGCCACCTCAACTGGTTCCTCTCGACGTGGAGAAGCAGCGGCTCTACTCCGAGCTCCTCCCGTGTGACCGAGCTCCTCACCCTATCTCTAAGGGAGCGCCCAGCCACTCTGCGGAGGAAGCTCATTTCGACCGCTTGTATCCGCGATCTCGTTCTTTCGGTCATTACCCACAGCTCATGACCATAGGTGAGGGAGGGAACGAAGATTGACCGGTAAATTGAGAGCTTTGCCTTTCGGCTCAGCTCCCTCTTTACCACAACGGTCCGATACAGAGACCGCATCACTGCGCACGCTGCACCGATCCGCCTGTCAATCTCACGCTCCATCCTCCCCTCACTCGTGAACAAGACCCCGAGATACTTGAACTCCTCCACTTGAGGAAGGACCTCTCCACCCACCTGGAGAGGGCAAGGCACCTTTTTCCGGTCAAGCACCATGGCCTCGGATTTGGAGGTGCTGATTCTCATCCCAGCCGCTTCACACTCGGCTGCAAACCGTCCCAGTGCATGTTGCAGGTCCTGGTTCGTTGGAGCCAGCAGGACGACATCATCCGCAAAAAGTAGAGATGAAATCCTGTGGTTCCCGAACCGGACCCCCTCCGGCCCCTGGCTGCGCCTAGAGATTCTGTCCATAAATACAGTGAACAGAACCGGTGACAAAGGGCAGCCTTGGCGGAGGCCAACATGCACCGGGAACAGGTCTGACTTACTGCCAGCAATGCGAACACAGCTCTGGCTCCGGTCATACAGGGACCGAACAGCCCTCAGCAGAGGACCCCGGACCCCGTACTCCCGGAGGACCCCCCAAAGGACACCCCGGGGAACGCGGTCGAACGCCTTCTCCAAATCCACAAAGCACATGTGGACAGGTTGGGCGAACTCCCATGAACCCTCGAGTATCCGATGGAGAGTATAGAGCTGGTCCAGTGTTCCGCGACCGGGACGAAAACCACACTGCTCCTCCTGAATCCGAGATTCGACCATCGGACGAAGCCTCCTCTCCAGTACCTTGGAGTAGACCTTACCGGGGAGGCTGAGGAGTGTGATCCCACGATAATTGGAACACACCCTCCGGTCCCCCTTCTTGTAGAGAGGGACCACCACCCCGGTCTGCCACTCCATTGGCACCGCCCCCGATCGCCACGCGATGTTGCAGAGACGTGTCAGCCAAGACAGTCCTACAACATCCAGAGACTTTAGATAGTCAGGACGGATCTCATCCACTCCCGGCGCCTTGCCACCATGGAGGCTGCCAACCACCTTGGTGACCTCGGCCAGGGAGATGGAAGTATCCGCCCCAACATCCTCAGCCTCTGCCTCCTGGACGGGGGACGTGACGGGGGGATTGAGGAGAACCTCGAAGTATTCCTTCCACCGCCCGACAATATCCCCAGTCGAGGTCAGCAGCCCTCCACCCGCACCATACACGGTGTTGGCAAAGAACTGCTTCCCCCTCCTGAGGCGCCGGACGGTTTGCCAGAACCTCTTCGAGGCCGACCGATAGTCATGCTCCATGGACTCTCCGAACTCCTCCCAGTCCCGGGTTTTTGCCTCTGCAACAGCCCGGGCCGCGGCACGTTTGGCCTGCCGGTACTGGACAGCTGCCTCAGGAGTCCCACGAACCATCATTGCTCGATAGGACTCCTTCTTCAGCCTGACGGCATCCCTTACTGCCGGTGTCCACCACCGGGTTCGGGGATTGCCGCCGGGACCAGCACCAGAGACCTTGCGACCACAGCTACGAGCCGCCGCATTGGCGATAGAGGAAGAGAACATGGTCCACTCGGACTCGATGTCCCCCTCCTCTGCCGGGACCTGGGAGAAGCTCTCCCGGAGGTGTGAGTTGAAAGTCCGTCTGACAGGGGGCTCAGCGAGACGTTCCCAGCAAACCCTCACTACACGCTTGGGCCTGCCAGGTCTGACCGGCCTCCTGCCCTGCCAGCGGATCCAACTCACGACCAGGTGATGATCGGTTGACAGCTCCGCCCCTCTCTTCACCCGAGTGTCCGAGACACGCGGTCGAAGGTCAGATGATACGACTACAAAGTCGATCATCGACCTCCGGCCTAGGGTGTCCTGGTGCCACGTGCACTGATGGACACCCTTGTGCTCGAACATGGTGTTCGTGATGGACAGGCCGTGACTGGCACAGAAGTCCAACAACTGAACACCGCTCGGGTTCAGATCAGGGGGGCCGCTCTTCCCGATCACCCCTCTCCAAGTGTCACTGGCATTTCCCACATGGGCGTTGAAGTCCCCCAGGAGAATAACGGAGTCCCCGGGCGGTGCACTGTCCAGTACCCCTCCCAAGGACTCCAAGAAGGCCGGGTACTCTGCACTACCGTTAGGCCCGTAGGCCGTCACAACAGTGAGAGACTTGTCCCCCACCCGGAGGCGGAGGGACGCGACCCTCTCATTCACCGGGGAGAACTCCAACACGTGGCGGCTGAGATGGGGGGCAATGAGTATGGCCACCCCAGCTCGCCGCCTCTCCCCGCGGGAAACACCAGAAAAGTGGAGCGTCCAACCCCTCTCAAGGAGTTGGGTTCCAGAGCCCAAGCTGTGTGTGGAGGTGAGGCCGACTATCTCTAGTCGGTATCGCTCAACCTCCCCCACAAGCTCGGGCTCCTTCCCCCCCAGTGAGGTGACGTTCCACGTCCCAAGAGCCAGATGTTGGGTGTGTGGACTGGGTCGTCGAGGTCTCCGCCTTCGACTGCTGCCCAGTCCTCTCTGCACCTCGCCACCACGGACCCCTCTGCAGGTGGTGAGCCCACAGGAGGGACTGCCCACGTCATCCCTTCGGGCTGAGCCCGGCCGGGCCCCGTGGGCTAAGGCCCGGCCACCAGGCGCTCGCTTGCGAGCCCCGACCCCAGGCCTGGCTCCAGGGTGGGGCCCCGGCTGCGCCATGCCGGGCGACGTCACGGTTTTTGTTGTCGTGCTGTCCATGGTTGGCTTCGGACTGCGCTTCGTCTGACTCGTCACTTGAGACCTGTCTGCCATGGGAGACCCTACCAGGGGCATGAAGCCCCAGACAGCATAGCTCCCAGGATCATCCGAGTGCTCAAACTCCCCCACCACGTTAAGGTGGCAGTCCAAGGTGGTCATCTAGACCAATGATAATACATAGTATTTCACTGTTTAGTTGCAGAGATTGAAACTAAAACAGTGCAAATGTGCAGTGGAGAATTCCAAACACACTGTATCACTGTACTGTACCTTGACCAGTTAGCGGTCAGACAGTGAGCAAGGGGTTTACAATCAAAGTAGTTCTATTAGGTCACCCAGAAGAAGCTGTTTGTGCTGAGATACAGTATGTCATTGAGGAGAAGCACCTGAGAGGATAGGGATTTCACTTCACAAAAGTGGAGAACTCTTGGCCACTCTAACACTCTCCTTTGAATCCAATGAATCTAGTTCAATTCCTGAAAAGGCTAAGTTGGCTCAGTTGGTAGAGCAATGGCCTTTGAGCCTGAAGGTTGTGGGTTTGAGCTCTTCTCCACCGATTCCCACTGATGCCTGCAATCATTGTGTCCTTGGGCAAGACATTTAACACCATTTTGCCTGGAGTGCCTTTTGAGAGATCAAGGCACACCACCTGGACACACCACCTGCAGGAGGATCAGTGAGGGGCTGGTGCTCTGTCTGAGACCCCCCAACCCAGAAATGGATTAAGTGGAAGATGGATGGATGGATGCTTAAAGTCGTGATTGATGAAAGTCTTGATAATTGAGAAGTGATTTTCTTCTCTTTTCTTTCTTGTAATTGAATTGCGTGTGGATGCTGGTCTAATGATGAATTATGCAAAGACTGCCGGTTTACTGGTTCGCTCCTGCACCAGTTAGATACGTGAAAAATCGTTGTAATTGGAGTCATTGCTAAACATTGCTTATACGTTTTGGGGATTGTAGTTCAAACCAATAGAGACCAGAGTTGCCCCAATTCTCTGCCAGTGTGTACACAATACATCTCTAAAATTGTCTCCACTGTTTTTCTCTGAGACCATAGTTTGAGGATTCACCATAGTGTAACGCAATCAGAGAGTGGCTGATATATCTCAATACATATTTATATATCTATGTATGGATGGATGTGTTTTTCCTGCTACTGGACACCTGAATTTCTCCTTCGGGGATTAATAAAGCAATCAATCTATCTATCTATTTGCTAAATAGCATCTTAGTCTAACAAAATATGACCACAGAAAACCCATATTGGTCAATCTCTCATCAGCGTGGATGTAGATAATAAGCTCTCCTTCTAAAATCCCAAAGGGACAAATTCACTTTACCTCTACCTTTAATTTGCTATCAGCTAGACATGGATCGCAATTAATGCATCTCCCAATCCATCATTCAGATTCAGAATATTTTAAGACGCAATTACTCAGTGATCATTAGACAGTTTTATGATTTAAGCTCCTCATTGATATTTTCATTGACGCAGGCTCTTCCTTCTGCGTAAATTGATCTGAGCTCATCTAGAAACCTTGGAAACATCTCATGGCTGTTGTCTTAATGGAACTTCATTTCATTTAGATCTACCCCCTAAAATGCTCCTTTCTCCAGGCAATTCATTCCCAGCTGGACTGTCTGAAGGAACAATAATGTGTTGATACAATTGGAATTGAAGTGTCTCATATTCCCCCCAATCCTTTTGGCTAATTATCAATCTGTTTTTATAGCTGTGTGGCCCAAGGGCACAAAGGCAATGGACTGTTTTATGGTAATGTGCGTTTATACCCAATTTTGGACGATGTACAACAAAAAGACTAAATTCTTTTTGTGTAGTGCACAGTCATGTAGACAGTTGGTGCTTGTGAGGGATTGAAACAACAAGAGACATTGGAATATGCAAATTGGAAAATGCAAAAACCAGAGATGCTTGTGCTGGCAACAATGGAAAGGAATATTTCTAAATTACTGCACATCGTTTTGGACAATTTGAAATATTCTGCATCCTAGGTCTCAAAGGACACTCAAACTGCTAAATAGATCCAATGTTTTTAAAATACTATCGTGTATACAGTCCTCATAGATCTGACAATAACTTTAACAAATTCCTTGTTGAGAAAGTCAAATATGTTTTTGTGCAATATGTTCAATTTTAAAGGAGCAGTATGTAAAAATCTGGCCAGAAGTGGTACTGCAACCTCTCCCACTCTCCCTGACTCAGGTTGCCAGATATGCAGACAAATCCAGGGACCATAATATCTGAATAGACAAGAGTTTTGTCAACAACAAATCAATAAATCAACACCTTTTTCACAAACAAAGATACTCGCTTTATTCCCTGGGTTGTCATTAATTATTTGAGAATCATAACGAGACCTTTTTTAGTTAACATGTTACAATACCAGTGAGATTAGTTTGATGAGGTGAGTTCTGGCAACCCAGATCACAGACTTTCAGGTTGGTGAAACGGTGGAGAGCGGGACATTGAGCTTCCCCAGTCTCTCCGCATCTTAGAGACTGTTGATGATTTTAACTCCCAACTTAAGACATATTTGTTTAGACAGGCCTTCTCGCCCCACTGTATAGGCTTCTGTGAGCTGTTTTTCTCTGTTTTTGTTTTAATTTCTGACTTGTATGTGTATTTTCTGTGTTTTAATGTGTTGTAATCTGTGAAGCGCCTTGTGATCCTGGTACTTACTTGAAAACAATAACAAGATTTAGGGGCTGTAAAAGTAATTTTGAAATTCAAATGTCTCGGCTGAACTAATCATCTAGTCATCAGTTAAGGAAGTATTTGATAAGAGAATGGTTTATTGACACATTTTGACAGATTAGGGCCCTTTAATAATGACTTGACATGAAAAACTTAACATATTGCTAAGAGCTCAGATAGTGGTATTTAGAGAAAAGATAAAAAAATATATATGGATAAAAACACATAAAACAGAGTAAAACACTACGAAAATTGAATACATTTCAGCGGTATAAATGCAGATCTATGCGACATAATATTTGCATGATTAAGTCATAAAACAACCTTTTTTTCTCTTAGATTATCTTGAGAATATGCACTTAAATTGTAAAATAATTACTTAGAGGTTTTATTTATCAGTTTTATTCTTCCTGGTGGATCATCTAGATTATTGGTCCTCCTACTTGTCAATCTTTCTGGTGATATGACACCAGAGTGTTTTTGGAAGATTCTTTACCACAGTGGCTATTGCTGAAAGCTCAGATTGGGCTTCCCACTGACGGCCCGTACCCCCCGCAAGTGCAGCCAGTGACGCATGCATCTCGCGTCACACTGATCTATACACACTGATGCTTCAGTCTCAAAGTTTCTACTCGACGGGTAAAGTTGGGCATTCTAGCTGGAGAATACAGTCTCTTGTATTTAGAAACAAAGGACTTTCAATTAGATTTTTTATCTATAAATCTATTATTTTTTAGCACACCACTATGCTTAGATTATGCGTGCTTTTCTAATGTTGCAGTGAACAAGGTATCAAGGACCAAAACATTTCCAATTTTAACATATCGGGAGTGTGTTCACCTGAACCACAAACAAGGAGGACTCCAAAGTGTTCTTTCCTCACATCTTCGTAAGGGATTTACCTACATGACCAAATATGGGACCCTATTTGGGCCAGCCTACTTCAGGCTAAGTTTTAAAAGCTTCAGAATGGATCTCTTCCACAAACTCATTCCAGTCTGGTATAGCGTTGATCATTTTGGTCTTATACAGATGTCTTGAGGTGTGCAAGCACTCCACAATATTATTATACAATAAACATAGCTCTGTTTGGCGTTGCTGACTTTTACAGCAAAAAACAGTATTTTTAGGCAGTCTTTGCATATTGCATAGATATCCTCCTCAGTTAAGCTGGACTATATCAGACCTATTCCCATATAAGTACTATACAGGCCTTTTCACAGCCTGAACATTGTTGAAAATGCTAGGAACTGAAACTGTAAGTTAGCCTTTAGGGCTTCTGTGGATGTGAACATGTTTATGTATATAATAGTTTGCAAGAGTACATTAGGCTACATTATCAAAATGTTTGGTTCGCCTAAAAACAACTTCAACCTTTTACTGACACCTTGGAGCAAAGTTTATGTCTAGATACCAAAAAAAATAATGATTTATGCAGGTTTTGATGTGAAATGAATTTGGCCCAGTTTGGCACAAAAAAACCTAAATGTGGAATATCTCAATCAAATTGAAAAATGTAGACGCTGTTACATATTTCTCCATAAGAAATAAGTCTGCGGGACCCCGGAGCTTAAGAGGGTCGTGCTTAATTTTGGTCCAATTCTGTATCAAGGACATAGGGCTCTAAGTGAGGGATTGCCATTGTCGTAAAAAGTTTATTCTAAGGTCTGAAATCATCTTGTACTTCAAAGTCAGTGTGAGGCTGCATCACCGCACGGTGTGAGAGCAGGGCTAGCAGGGAACTAACCCGTTTCAATTGCAAGGACTGGCTATAATTTCTCATTCAGTTTTACGTGTTGTATGGCGTATCAGCCAAAGTAATATCACACAGGCTTGGGATGGAAGGTGAAGCATGAAGAGCAAAGTGGCAAAGTATGGGGTTGTAGCCATGAGTGTCACTTTTACTAATGCAGGAGGTTTTTACTGATGGTCAAACCAGGAGGTTGTGTGTCCAGACTCACTAGTGTACGTGTACCTGTCAGTAGGTAAGATCATCTAGTAATTGGAGAAGCAGAAGTGCTTAGCAAACATAAACCTGTGGTCAAACACATCAGCTTCAGATCTCTCACAATGAAAATTCCGCTGGACAGATTATCTTGTTTAAGAGCAGTATTGTAGGCCTATTTATAGGAATTCTGCCACGGTTAGTACTACGGTTTCAGTTGGATTCCCCTGCCCTGTTGTAGCCTGGAAGTATAGAGTTTTCTCCTGCAACCACAGTATATCACTGGTCTTTAAAAGTTTGTTTAGTATAAAGTGGCATGATTTGTCTGCCTGGCTTTTCCCCCCCAGTTTCTATTCATTTAGCCTCTTGACTAATTACAATTAGGGTAGCTGCGGCTGTACAGTGCTTAACTGCATTGTGTCCTTAGTCAAGACACTTCATCAACATTGACTAGATTTTTTTATAGGGGTATGTGGGTTTTTTTTCATAAATGCACTCTCCTGTTTTGCTTTTCTATAATCATCACCAATGGCCATCTTAGCAAACGCTCAGATGTGGTAAAAGCAGTAACTGGGTCAAACTGAAAAAGCTTATTGTCGTAAAAAAACAAAGCCGTTTCTGGAAGCTGAAATTATTTTAACTCCTACCCAGGCCAATTTAACCAATATTCCATATGCCATTAGCACACATCTAGCACAAATGAAACAGTTACAAACACATAGAAGGGCAATGGATGACCCGGGTGTAATGAAATGTACTTTTTATCAAGCCAAATGATTACACATGCTTAAAAAGGGCACAAATAATTAGAGTTGTGTGGCCCAGAGTAGTAATTTCAACAGCAGTAGTAGAAGCTTAATGGCTGATCACCGCACATTAGAAAAAAAAAAAAAGTGATAAAAGGATGCCACTCGCTGCGCCATATGTGCTGGGTAGTAATTACAGATTAATGATCCTATTCATAAATGTCATCTGTTGTACATGGCAAAGTCTCTGAAATATATATCAACCAGGTATATACTTGACCATTTTGCAAATATTCTATGTTTTACTGTCCACGCACTTTGAATCCATCTATACAGAAATAATACTCAATTGGTCTTTACCGAGGTGTAAAACAAATCTTGGTTCACCTGCACTGAATACCAAAAGGTTCTGCCTAAAACCATTGCTGGAAATTACCTCAAATGGAGACTCCTGTAGATACCTGTTAGAATACCTGCCTATAGTTCTTAAATAGAGCTTTGACGTGCTTCAAAATGTTTACATAAATATATGATATAAACAGGGAATGAAAGAAAGCACATCACCCTGGCGCTGAAGTCCCTTGATTGGCGTTGTGTGGAGTTATATAATGTATTTTTTTTAAATCCTAAACATATGGGCAATCTTTCCTCCTAAATGTCTTGATACAAAATGGAACACTCTCCTCGTTACAGACTCCTGCTGACTCCTGAAACGAGTCCTCTTGCGATTATGATTTTGTAGCTATAATGCAGTAGATCCAATACAGATGAGATATGAAATATATATGAAATTGTCAAGAATATAATTATGAAAACGCTGGTTGAGAGATTGAAATATACATGATTAAAGTTAGGCTAAAGTGAATTCTGACGTCAACGAGTTGGGCCGAGGCGAGGAGTTACATTATTCATAATCTTTTTGATTTTGACATTTGAAGTTGTGATCCTGTAAGTATAATCTGATACAAATTGTTATTAACTTATCAAATGTCCGAGATTAGAGCAAAAGGTCCCTTTTGTTACCCTACATTAAGCTACAAAGCTCCAGTGTAGTGGATACATTCGCAAAATATCAACCGATATGGGGTTTTGCTAGCCTGGCCTTCGCCATTTTCAACTTTGGTCAATTCTTATTTCCTTGCATTTACCCTCTGGGTCTAGTCCCAGTGTCTGCAATTACATCTGTTGAATCATATCCAACCAATCAGCGAGTGCGGGAGAAGGGTGTTGTAGGTAGTTGTCAGTGAGGTCAAGAGTTTTCGCCAAATTAGTTTTTTGCAGTTTGGCAATGGCAAAGAATCCGTTCTGGTTCTATCAAGAAATTGAAGCAAGAGGAATGTGTAGCAAATGTAATGTCAAAGATTGTGGCGCTAACCCCCACGGGCTCTGTTAGCGGCCAAGGCTAGGCTAAATGCTAAATGCTAGCGACTCACTCGGGCACATTACATTCGTCACCGTAAACTCAGATCCAATCGTTTCAATCTACAAAAGGAGTCAACCCCTCCCACCTGTGAACGGAGCTCAATGGAGCAAAGCCAGACCTTAATACAATATGTAATTTGTACGATAGTGTGGAAGACCAGGCAAGGGTTTTGTGGCTGATACTGATTTTTTTCAAAGGTTAGGCTGATGGCCAATTTAAATGTATGGATCTTTGAGGCTTTTTTTAAAGCCTCACACAAATGAGAGTTGATGCTGATGATAATCCTCTAGTTTGCAATTGGGAAATTTTGTAATGGATATTGATGGGACTAGTCTCATTTTAAAGGAGAGTAAAACATGAACACAAATGTATCCAGTATTAAGGTTTCATGTTTTATCTTACTAAGATAAGACAAACCTTTATTCGTCCCACAGTGGGGAAATGTAATAAACCAAGATATTTTGTGCAAATGATTACTTTAGCTTTGGATATGATTATTTATAAAGGAAAAGGTGAGTACTGTAGATTATTGTTTACCAATGGCAATTTGGGTTCAGTGTTTTGAGTAACATAACAATAGTTTCCCGAGAATAATAATGATAATACTTTTAAAACAAGGTGCAACAATAGGAAAAATTTGGCCTGTTTTATTTCCGGGACAATAAACTGCTCATTCTCAAATTCAATCCGCTTTGAATAAGGTCTTGGTTAGCTCCAGTAGGAATATAAAGTTTTTGAACATTAACTAGTTTCTACTTGACTTACCAACACGTTCAGTATTACATCCCAGTAAAATAAATACACACCATTAAAAAGCACTTTCTATTTTTGTGGAATCCAGCAGAAGTCATGCCACTTCCAGAAAGTTACCGTTCAGTTGTTGCGGTCACATCGATTGATCCAGAAAACAAATGCCACAATGCATTTTGAAATGAAGAATTTAATTATGCGGTACATTTCATACTATCCATAATTTCCCCGCTGTTGGAGTTAAAGAAGGATTATTCTAACTTTGCAATGAATACTAAATCATTGTCTATCAAATGTAGTTTGGTGTGGACAGATCCGTGAAACCAGCTGCTTCCACCAGTGCACAAATAGAATATCTGTGCACTGGTGGAAGCAGCGTCGTCAACATGTAGTCCACCGACCTTCTGCAAGCCCTATAACACTGTGATGTCCCACGGCTGACCTTGTCCAGCAGATAGCACTCTACGCTGATCCCCCTCTCGTCGCGGCGGACCCACCCCCACTCACCCAACACCCGCTTCTCCGTGTTTGTGTGTCATGCAAAGCCCCGCGAAGAGGAAAATCCACTTCAATCAGTCGCGCTTTCCCAGACCTCCTCTTCCGTCAAGACAAGTCCGCACAACAGTAGGTTTTGTGATTGGACATTAAAAACCTCGCACTGCGCCACCTGTCACCTTTCTATCACACAACGAGACAAGGCTTTACCACACACATACACACAAACACACACACACACACGTACACACGCTTATCTCTGCTCAAGAGGAACGCCACAAATTGGATTTTTTATTATCGCAAATGAAGTGATTTTAGGCTTCTTGTACGTTTAATACACAATTTCCCCCTGAGCTCGATTGATATTTGCAAGTGTAAATAAATACATCTTTTTGGACAACATTTGCATGCACACTTGAGTCGTTCTTTATCTCTTTTCCTTTGTTGCCATCCAATTAGATTTTTCTTTCCTTATCACGTCTCCTTGGAGCCCCCGCACACCCCGTCAACAATCATCAAGTCCTAATGTATTCAAAGGCGTTATTGGCCGGCTTTAATGACCTGATAGCCACGACAGGGAGAGGTGAGGAGGAAGGGAGAGCTTAAAAAAGCAATTACAAGCCATGTACAGCGCCCCCCCATTTCCATATCACATCCTGGGTGCTTTCATGGCCAGAACAATTGGCATTAATTCACATGAACGGATACAATGGGCTTATGTGTGTATGTAGGTGAAGCCGGTGGTGGAACATAATGTGAGTTAAAGCGATTCAAGAAAGACATGTATCACGGTTCATAATTACAAATATAAGATATGGTGCAAAAGGCAAAAATACTTTTGAATGAAGGAGTTACAATACAGCTTGATGTATTTTTCTTGCAAATTAAAACTAATTGAAATTTCCTTTTAGTGTTGATGAAGTGTTAAGATAATCTATTCTGACTAGTTCTCTCCAAAACATGACCAGTTTGAACAGGTTATGATTTGGCTACGGCGCTGAGCTGTAGTCCCAGTAATGCACTGCAGAAAGAGACATCCTGTTTACAACTTGAAGAGACCATTTGCTTTCTCAAGATGTCGTAATTGTTGCTTTTTTATCAAAACATCACACATTTTCTTTTTCTAGCTGTTTGTGCGCAGAGCTCCTTGAATATGTGGCCAATCTGCACAGTCTTGATACTTGTTACGACCCGGCTCAGATTGGGGAAGTAAAGGAAGTAACACATCATTGAAACCAAGATGTTGAAAATAACTAAAAGTAACTAAAATCACAATTTAATCAGATGACAAAATAGGTAAAAGGGATATCAAAACAGGATTAAGTATTTACAATTACACAGATTAAATAATTAATCGCAAATGAAAGAACTAACTAACTAAGGTTTGTAAGCTGTAACAAAAAATATGCAAGTCACTAACCAAATGCCGGCACGAGTGACAACACAGACGCACAAAGTAATTGGCGAAGTGCCCCGAGCTGCGGCAGATTGGCAGGTTGTGTGGGCGGGTCCTCCAGGTGACCGTTCGTGGTTGGAGGACTGCCTCTGCTTCTGCCCAGTCAGCACCCGGGCATCACAGTCAATCTCCTCCTGGCAGGAAATGACTGGAAAAACACAAACACACAGAGACTCTGCGGGAGAAACACAAGAGATCCCTAAACAGGGACTTTGGGGCCATGGGCCGTCAGAGTATCGTGTTTATTTTTGGAAATGGGACTGGTAAGAATCCCAGAAGTGTTTTTTTTTTTAGGTACCCAAAGGACGTTTTCACATGAGCCCCACTCCGCATGGCTCTGCTCAGTTTGTGCATGATTAGTGTTGCGCTAAAGCGGGCTACACTGGGCTCGGCTTGAGATTGAAACAAAAACCATGTGGTGAAGTGTGTAGAGTTTGAAAGGCCTCATGCAGAGTGCTTAAATGCATTTAAAATAAACCCCGTACTCGCCCTGCAGATGTGTGTTTGAAGGTAAATAATGGACAATAAGGTCAACTTAAAGTTCCCATATTACACTTTTTGACTTTTCTCTGGTTTAAACATGAAAACTGTGCAATTTGGCCTTCATGGCAAATAGCACTGTTTTCATTGATTCCCTCAAGCGTTAGTTAGAGAGCGATCTCTTTCATTCTCAATAGGTACAGAAAAGAGCTGTTTCAAATCATGACGTGCACCAATCCATGACGTCAAAAGCCTGCCTCCAAGAGGTGATTGACAGCGGGGAGAAACTGAACCAGCGAATCAGCGTCGTCTATGGTTAGCTGCAGCCTGTGTCCAGCGTGTGGTCCATGGACAGGCATCTTTGCTTTTCTGTCTTAGCTTCATTTCAACTTGGAGAAAATGTGTTGTTGGTGTAATTAAGTGACAGCAGTATTTGGCCCAAAGACGGAGAATGAGGATCGACTTTGTTAACAGGGATCTGCCTCGTATTTGCAAGTCTGAAATCTGCGACAAAACTCACAGATGTGAGTACAACCTGTACAACATGAAAAGATGAAGAGCCCTGTTACCCGCAGGTGCGGAAAAAGGTGCGGAAAAAGACGTGGAAATCTTACTGTCAGATTTTATTGTATTTTTGGTTGACCTTCAAAACCAGGTACAGGCCCTTTAATACAAGTTAACCGAAAGGAATTTTCAGTCAGTCCAGTGCTACACAGCTCATATCAAATTCTCCCATTTTTCACAAGCCCTGCTCCTCCTGTCCGCCGCAGATGAATGGTAATGGCCCCCGCCGACTTTAATCACGTGGTGAATTGGCGAAAAAACAGGGCAAAACGTTTCTTCTGCAATGGAGAATCGATTGCTTCGGGAGCCAACTTAGACACAAAAGAAAATCGCATGCGCGCAAGGAGAAAGAGGCGAGTGGCGCACGTTCCTGTGACATGACAGACACTAATTACAGTGAAGTGATGGGAGGAGCGGCGGTTATGCGGAGAGGTGCTCTGAGGTGGGCCCAGCCAGGGTAATTGTCTCATCAGGCTGTGAGTGCCACCACTTTCCTCTTTAAAACCACAGGCTGCAGGTGAATAGGGAAAGGCGACGTAAACGTGTTCATTTGAATCTTTGAAATAACATTCAAGTGTGGGTGGGTGAAGCTGATGATAATTGATATCTTCAACACTTTGCCGAAGCAGGAGGAATTTGTTATAATGTGTTTGCATGTTTTTTGTATTGATCAAAATGTGAATGGACTGTAAATTAAACTACCAAAGGGAGGCCTTCACCTTTTCGTTTATTTGTCCATGAATGTTAATACATCTGGAGTACACTGGTTTTGTTTTTATACTTATGTATTCATTTATTTTATTTTAATTTATGTATGCATTTGTTCATAGTAATATGTTTTCATATTTTAGAAAAATAATTCCTAGTCTGTAACTTCATGTTACTCACATGGCAATAAAAATGATTCTGATTTTTATTATTCGATATGGACAGTTAGATTACATGCAACATGTGGTCTTTTGTAGCAAGACTTTTGTAGCAAGACCATGCTAATTTTCAACACCTGTCCGTCAAAGGCATTTCGATGTAAAGTAAATGTAAAGTATTGCCCATAAATTAGTTATGGCAATTTCTCAGGTGAAATTATGTTTTTTACAATGCATGTCTGTGTTTGCAGCCGAAATCTTTCAAATTTTGGGGGAAAAATCTCCAAACATGTCTTTTCATATTTTAGAGCATGAAATGAAATGTTATCCCTCCCTACTAGCAACTACAGCTGTGGCTGCTGTGCTCAGTGTAACAACATGGTAAACAAAAATCACTTTTTTCACTCAAACACTCACTCAAAAAAGAAACACCCCATAAAAAGTATGATTAAATGTGCATCACTCGCACTTGAGCTCCATTCTCACTTATCTGTAAATGTGATTTCTGGGTGTGGTTACTGTACACCCTTGGCTGCCTGGAATTCATATTCACTAATCTTGTAAACAGCAATTTAAAAAAATTGTGCTAAAAATGTTGTACGGCAAACCAATTGTGCAAACTTAAGAAATGTGTAAAATTAGAGGCGAGTCATTTAAACACAAATGATGAAGAAAGTCACATCGTGCAGGCTGGGTGGTCCAAGCGAGGCAGACTGCAGAGGGGATATCTGCTTTGGCTACAGGCCCAATATCTTTTATTAAGTCTGGCTTTTATTATTACCACCTACACCGTGACCTTTAAAGGCCATTTTTTACATGATAGAGCGCCACTGTTTTTTCCCGCCTATTTCCTTATTATTCCACAAGCCCTTTCGGACCATTTTGCCAACTTTTTATTAGTTCTTAAATGCATCTATAATGTTGAGCAATGGTGGAAGTCGTATGGTCTAATTGTGGATGATAAATTTGCACCTGATTATTGGTCCAAAGACATTTAGAGATAAGTTTACCCATATAGTTTCATTAATCCCAATAGTAGCAAAGTAATACTGCTATATTAAAGGAGACATTAAATATCTTCTTTTTTGAGCTTTTAACCATTATATTGGTCAATGTAATGGTTCCGCAATGAAAACTCCGGCCATTCTGTCATCCATCTCCTGTCTCAGTCCTGTAGTAGTTTGTCATCGTTCCAATCAATGACATCACGCTCAGAGCAGTTGTCTACCCTTTATGACAGAAATGTTGACCATACATTTTTGGTAATCTCTCAGGTGAAATGATCTTCTTTATAATTACATGGCTGTGTTTGCAGCTAGTGATTTTCATCGGAAAAAAAAAGTGCGGTTAGTACAGACTGAAAGGATTAAACACATATCTTCAACTGAGGATATAATTTCACAAATCATACATGTTTTGAACACATCATTTGACATAATTGATTCCAAAAAAGGAAATACAGAAATGAAAAATCTGATAAAAAGTAAATTATAACCTTTGATTGGTTTTTTTTTATTCAAATGGCATTGTGCCGTTGTACACTCTCATTTATTTCCTGTCCCCGTTTTGCCTCCACCATTCTTCATTCTTAAAAAAACAAACATCAACATCTCACACTTTTAAGTATCCATTACAACACAGACTTAATCCTACAGCTCATTTACCACTGCTCTGCCTGTGCAAAAGAATTGGATTGGTGAAAAGGAAAGTTCCTCTAAATGCAGACTGATGGACAAGGTGTGACACCAAGACCCTTCCACTTAACAGGCGCTAATGTCTGAAGCAGATAACCTGTCGCAGCCCACCCGCTCAAACAGGGACCGGGGCCGCTGCAGGGCCATTAGGAGGACAGGCCGATTCTCCACCGCGACGGCGGAAATTGAGTTTGGGCAGCGTATTATTGCACTACTTCAATACATATGGGTCACTGGTAGGAGGAGCGGGATTTTGTATCACCACCGAAATGTTGAAAAAAAGAATATGGTTGTAAAGTCTTTACTACTTTACAATGTGAAACTGTATGACGGACAGATTAAACACATAGTGGGATATAGCAAGACATTATTGTTAGAATGTTGGTAGGTTTTCAGTTCACATTATTAATATTTCATTAAAAACAAAATCGTTTATTGAAGCAGTGGGGTGCAGGGGATAACGATTGGATTGGATTGTATTTTGGTTGATTTTAATTAACCGGCTGTATTGCAGCTAGAGGTGGGCAAAATATTAGTTATTCATTTTGAGATATCAACATAATTTTTACATTTCACTTTTGCCGCTTTGTTTGCCTTCTCTGTGCTGTTCAAGCCTGCTCTTCCCCACCTCCCTGCTTTTGTTTCTCCCCCCTATTGTCTCATTCAACATGGAGGCTCCAAGGCATATATGTATTTATATTATGCTTGGAGGCAAAAAACTTGTCTAAAAATGCGGAAAGTAGTTTGCAGTGGAGTAGCAGTGAATGTTGCACTTATTGTCATCATAGAACAACGTGGCTCTATACGCAGCTAAAAGCAGATACAGAGTCGACATTACTCACATTACTGTGCGATTCAAGAACTCCCACGACTGTACACTATAGAGAAAGCGGCTGCCGGTGAATTGGAAAAACGTCCCTTACTATTTATGTAATTATTTTTCATAAATGTCGCAGAAACACGTTGTTCCTATATGCAGTGACTGCATGCCTTGAGTGTAGTTGTTTTGTTTTTCAATGAAAAGAAGGCAATATGTATAATTTCGTCATTTATTTAGCAGCCAAATTATAATTTTTGTTTACAGGGAATTAAAACCAAAAAATTTGGAAAAATTTGAATTTGGCATATTTGTTTTTACAGTAGCTTTTGGGGTTTATTTTTTCCAGAAAAAATATACAGATATACATTGTAAATATAAAGATATAGAAAAAAATATAAAAATATATTTTTTAGTCCATATTGCTCAGCCCTGATTACAACCAAAAACGGATTGCGCTGAAGCAACTTGCTTATGTAAACCCATTCTGACAACAATAATTACAATATTGGATTATTTTTCAGTTACTCATGGAATAAACCTTTAAACCACATGTTCAACCTAAAAAAATATTTTTTGTACGTCTTCTTTGCAAAAGTGATTATATTTTTTACTGGAAGACAATATGTATATATGGCTAAATACTACCTAATTGTTTATTTTCTGCCTATATATTAAATATGTATTATACAGAATTGTAAAGAAAGATGAATTGGATTCAATATTATCACAAACATTTTCAGAGGCAATCTATCATTCACCATAATTAGTTTTTGTGTTATTTGGATAGGTTTAACTCAGATTTTGATCACATTTCTGAGGCGGTCTCTAGTTTTCTGTGTTTGTTCAGAAGGCAGCAGTAGTTCCAAACTCTAAGACTATAAACCCACAGGTGCTCCCTCCACAGCCTGTCGTAACATCCATTTAGCATCCGGCCAATTGAACATCCACCGTTCACACAGTTCCACCGTCGCTGGATGTAGACGTAATCAGCCCCAGTGCCGTTTCGTGTACTGAGAGAGCTATTTTAGTACGAGGCTCTGGAGTGGAGCCAAGTGCGTAATGAAGATGAAGCCACAGGTGCACTTGCAGAAATACATGTGAGGAGGTGACAAAGACATTACAGTGTTTATGTCTTTGTATTCAACTAAAACAACCACACATAAAACATTTTGTTTCACACAATATCAATCAAATACCTGCATTGATCTGAAATGCCTTAAAGGGAGCTCCTAGCCTCCTCTGTTGCTGTGTCCCTATGTGCTATGATGTGCCAAACAGCTAAGCAAAGTCCAGCGAAAGACCTTTCCTCTGTCCTTCCACCGCAGCAGGATCCATGTCAATGTTTTTGTTTTCATTGAGTAAAGATAAGAATAGGGTTAGGGGTTAGAGATTACAGTTAAGGTTTGGGTTATGGTTCACTATGGTTAGGATTAGGACTTGGGTTGGTTCAGGGTTAAGAATAGGGTCAAGGTTGTGAGATCACTAAAGTCAACTTATCAACCCTAGTGTGTATGTGTTTTAGTTTTCATGACTGTGATTGTGTGACACTAAAAATGACCTGTGTCATATAAGTCTCATTAAAAAGAGTCTTGCTCGACAGACATTTTGCTGGTGACTGGTTCATCATGGAAAATGAGAGGGATTACTGTTGTGCATAAAAACAAAAAAGTGCCTTCATAGTAAATATTTATTGTGGACAGTGTTGGGTAAAATGGGGATAATGTATTTTGTTCCAGATTACTGGATTGAGTTGAGTGTTTATTTATTTATACATTCAGAGTACATCATACATGCATTTTCAAACGTCGCTACATAGAACTTTCCAGGAAATCATTAATTTACAATTACCTTTTACAATAATTTACACCATTCAAGTTATTTAAAGAACGTATAAAGGTAAATGTCAAAATATTTAAAACCACAACGTCAATAAATGTAAATAAAACATTATAAATAATGAATCATTTGTTTTTCAAGTCAAAGTGCTTCAACAGCTGCATTTAACAACATAAAAAATAGAATCTTCACTTTAAGAAAACACAATGTTTTCTTTTATTTTTTAAATCTTAAAACATAATGTAAGAAAGTATGTATTCCTATGATTTTCAGAAAGTAACTGCATTCTATTTACTAGAAATTAAAGTAGTAACCGTAAGGGAATACAGTTACTCAGAAAGAGTATTCTTAATACGTAACGGCGATACATGTAATTGTTACTCCCCAACACTGATTGTGGACCACGTGGGAAATGCAGTGGTACACGGCCAGTTTATTGAAATCCAACATATTGTAATGTTATTAGATATTTAATTGTGTCAGTTTTTTTACAGATTGATAGAAAGCTGCTAATGACCGCTGTAACATGAACAACATTGGAAAGTCTGTTGCATCACAGCAGCAACAGTTGAAACTGTCATCATTCCCGTTCTATGAAAGCAAAGTGCCCTTTTGTTCATTCTTGATCACTGTAAACCATTCTCGTTAGCGTCGTATCGTTCCACTGCTCAAAGAGGAGGAATGAGTGGATAGCACTCTCACTTCTCAGTTTGAAGGTCCTGGGTTCAATTCCTGGTCAGAACAGGGTGCTTCGGTCTTTCCTACCACTAAAACATATATAGGCAAAATCCTCTAGCTCCTGGTCAAGCCAAGTATCAACATCAGTGCGGATGCACTGCATAAGCTCTATCTGTTTTGGTTTCAACTTCACAAATTCACAATAAAATGTTAGTGCTTAAAGTTGAGGGTCCTCTCACCCCAGATTAAACCTCACTCTCTATAAACCTTGGCTTTTCGTCCGGCCTTGCAAGAATATTTCTCGCAACTCAGGATGGAAAAGGAACATTTTAGTGTGCTCTATAAGCTTCTTGTCTCCAAGTGTACTGTTCATGTGCAAAATCACAGCAAATAAACCCAACATTCAACGTCTCTATACTGGTCTCACTCCTGTATAGTTGGAGCCCCCCTCCTTCAGTGCCTTGCTCAACTGCTGATGCCTGGAGTTCATTACCTCCTACTCAATAACCAGATCTGCTGCATCTCATTTCCTGTGTGCTGATCACTGGAGGATCCTCATTGATGACTGTAATCAGAGATGCAGATTGGATTGACACTTGAGTTTATTAGGCACCGTGCTGTAAGTGTGCAGTGTAATTAGTGTTCCCTCTTTGACAGCCTTTGTGACAAATGCCAAAGCAGCAGCATCAACAACAACAAGGGTTTGATGCTCCCATTCTGACTGGATCTGTGAAGGCTTTTCTTTTGGTTCCAAAAGAAGAGGTGGGACTAATATCGGTGAGAATACTCCATCCACAAACTAGTCTTGGTTTGGCATGATTATAACAGAAGCAACGATAAGTTTGTGTAAGCCCTCAGTTGTTCAGGGATGGGTGAGAAACCTTCCTTTGCTATAACAGAAGCAACTTAATATTGAATTAGTGAAAGTTATTTTTCAAATTGTGAGGAGAGAGAGAAACATTTTAAAGGACGACTAAAAACCTGTGCAAGCCTTGCTCCGTCCACATTAACTTTTTCAAATGTTTTTTAAAATGTGGGGTGTATCACAGCATCTCCATGTAAACTGGGGCCTTTTTTGTTTTAATAGATTCATCATAGTCGCAGAGTTCTGAGCACATAGTTTTAATAACGCTAATTGCAGCAGTAGTGCAATACACTTCTTAGCTTTCCTTTTGACTCATATTTAAGGAGTCAAACAAAATACAAGGCCAGAGCTAACTGCTTACTGGAGCTAAAGCTCTAGCATTCCCCTCCTTTCTTTGCTCCAATAGTCTGTGAGTCTTAACTGCTGCTATGTAATGTGACCATAAAAGTATTCTGCAGACGGCGAGTTTGAAAACTAAAACACTCTTCGCTCTCTGAGCTGCTCTCTTGGTTACACTTGGAATACGAACACAAGACTTGGTAGAACACTGCGATAAATAATATTTTTTTCTATTATATATATTGTCCAGTGGGGGCGGGTCGCGGCTCAAAAGTCTCCAAAACGACGTGCCCTGACATGTTTGCAATACCACCCCGGGCCGATGGGGGTGGACCTGGAATAAGAATTATTCAATGCTAATGTATAGGGACGTCCTGACGCCGCGCCATTTGGAGCAGCCATCTTGACGGAATAGAAAATGCAAAACCGCTGGTGATACTACACGTCGTTGAGAAATTTTCCTATCATGCCTAAGCTATGTTTTGCAGTTGGATGCACCCAGATACGTGATCAGACAAAAGGAATATCTTTATACTGTATCCCAAAAGAAACAAAACGGAGAAACAAGTGGTTGGCGGCAATAACCAGGCCAAACGCTGAAAGCGTTTTGCCTACCAACATTAGCTCAGTTAGCATCAGTCACGACTAGGGCTTTGACTTTTGCACAAAAATCATATTCGCAGTTCGTTTGTTTATTAATTTAAACGGCTCCTCAAAGCTAGCTGTTACTTGTGTCTGTACAGAGAAGCTAGCCGAGCTAGCCCACGCTCAATAAACAAATACCTATCAATCAATCAACACCATTAAATGTTAATCAGAGAATACAGTATACATATACATCCTTAACACAAATGCACGGAGGATTTCAGAATAATTTATTAACATTTTCATAACGAAAAAACTGTTTTAATGTGACAAAAAGCGATCGTGATAAACCCGGAAGTAACCATTAACATGAAACAAACATTTTAGGACACATTTGAAGAAGATCTGATGGATTTAGGTTCAGTATATAAATGGGTAACTCACCGCTGATGTTCAGAATTCTTTGTTCAGTTTTCATGTAGTTCCAGAGAGTTTGTGAACTAGCTAGCTTAGCTCCATTGCTGTGGAGTCGGCGGACAGATTCCTTCAAAATGGCTGACACGCGGCTGTGGGTCATGTGACTGGGAGATCCCTATAGCATCTTCTTGACTCTCAAACACATCTTTACAGGATGGTCCAAAAGTCTTGGCCCAACGCTGTTCCTCATAGTTGATACATTAGTTTCAAAGGTGGAGATAGGCATGACTACATCCGTTAATATTTACAGTCTATGATATTGTCAAAGACTGAAAGTAGCATTAGTATATTTTGTTTTAAACACATTTTCCATATTCTCAAAGATTTTATTTGTCTTTTTTGACAGCTTGCAGGAATCGTTCCTTCTATTTTTCTTTATTTTGATGGCAGAGTTGAGTATTGGCCCTTTTCCCTGTGGTTAAGGGTATAAAGCGTGTCTTTTCTGGCTCTAGCTTGGGAACATCTGTCACGGCTCGGAGGTGTGGGAGGGAAACACCCACGTACACGCTCCTCTCCCGTTTTTAGGGTGCAAAGGGCCGAGCGAAGGCTGATGCACGGGTCTGGGTAGGGCCAGATGGCTACGGAATCTCAAAACGCTGTCTGAAGGAGAAAAACTGTGTCGCATAAATTATATTAATTTTGGCCATTAAACATGATTTCAAGAACCTTCTTTGGCAATTCATGTTTTAGAATGTGATTTTATTTTTTTTACATCCTGTATACAGTGGGGCATTATCTAGTCAGCCACCAATTTTGCAAGTTCTCCCACTTGAAATATGAGGGATGCCTGTATTATTATTATTATTAATCTTTATTAAGGACACAATACAACACGGTCCATAGTTAAAAAACCAAAGAAAAAATATATACAAGAAAACAAAACAAAAAGAGAACATTACAGCTGCTGAACAGTATAAAGGCATAACCTCCAGTAAGTCCATAATTTGGAGGTGAACAGCAGTGAGCAGAACTCGGGGCTGACGAGAGTCTTAACAATCACATTAATAGAGTTCCTCAGACGACACATAAATCTGAACTGAACATTTCGAAGAGATGCAGAACAAGATCGAACACCACAGTAAGCAAACATCTCACTTGCGCTGCTGTGCCGAGGAACCTTCAGCAGCAGCCTCAAGGAGTTGTTATAGGCCACAGTGAGTTTCTGTAAACTGGACTTTTTAAAACTCTTCCAAAGGTAATTTTCATATCGGTATGAATAGTTGAGGTATACCTGAGAGACAGAATGGGAAGAAGAAAAATCCAGAAAATCACATTGTCTGATTTTTTAGATATTTGCAAATTATGATGACCACAAAATAAAACAAAAGTTCATCTCCATACTTTGTTATATACCCTTTGTTGGCAATGACAGAGCTAAAACATTTTCTATAAGTGTTCACAAGGTTTTCACTGTTGTTGGTATTTTAAAGATCTCTTCTAGAGCAGTGATGTTTTTCGCTGGGTAACACAGACTTTCAACTCCCTCCAAAGATTTTCTATGGGGTCGAGATCTGGAGACTGGCTAGGCTACTCCAGGACCTTGAAAGACTTTTTACAAAGCCATTCCCTTGTTGCCCGGGCGGTGTATTTGGGATCATTGTCATGCTGAAAAACCCTGCCACTTTTCATCTTCAATGCCCTTGCTGATGGAAGAGAGTTTTCATTCAGGATCTCACAATGTATGGCCTCCAAACACAATGAGTTTTTACAAAAAAGTTCTATTTTGGTTTCATCTGACCATATGAAATTCTTCCAATCCTCTTCTGGATCATCCAAATGCTCTCTAGCAAACTTCTGTCGGGCCTGGACATGTACTGGCTAAGCACATGGGCACTTCTGGCACGCCAGGATTAGAGTCCCTGGTGGCGTATGTGTTACTGATGGTTGCCTTTGTTACTTTGGTCCCAGCTCTCTGCAGATCATTCACTAGGTCCACCCGTGTGGTTCTGGGATTTTTACTCACAGTTCTTGTGAGTAAAAAGCCCTTTTGTCCCCAAAGGGAGCTCCAGATAGAGGGAGATTATTAGTGGTCGGTATTGTCTTCCATTTTCTAATAATTGCGCCTACAGTTGATTTCTTCACATCAAATTTCTTACCTATTGCAGATTCAGTCTTCCCAGCCTGGTGCAGGTCTACGATTTTGTTTCTAGTACACTATGACAGCTCTTTGGTCTTGTCCATAGTGCAGTTTGGAGACTGACTGTTTGAGGTTGTGGACAGGTGTCTTTCAGACTGATAATGAGTTAAAACAGGTGCCATTAATACATGTAACAAGTGGAGGACCGAGGAGCAACTTAAAGAAAGAGGTACAGGTCTGTGAGAGCCAGAAATCTGGCTTGTTTGTAGGTGATTTTATTTTCAGCAGAGAGAGGAAATAAGAGCACTCAGATTGCACACATCAAATTGAGTCTATTATTTAAGAGAATGGACAATAAAATTAGGTAACACTTTACATTACGGGCCGGTAAGTCCATGGTACTTACAGTGGTACTTCTAGGTACTTACAGTGGTACTTCTAGGTACTTACAGTGGTACTTACGGTGGTACTTACGGTGGTACTTACGGTGGTACTTACGGTGGTACTTACGGTGGTACTTACGGTGGTACTTACAGGGGTACTTACGGTGGTACTTACGGTGGTACTTACGGTGGTACTTACAGTGGTACTTACAGTGGTACTTACAGTGGTACTTACAGTGGTACTTACAGTGGTACTTCTAGGTACTTACAGTGGTACTTCTAGGTACTTACAGTGGTACTTACGGTGGTACTTACGGTGGTACTTACGGTGGTACTTACGGTGGTACTTACGGTGGTACTTACAGTGGTACTTACAGTGGTACTTACGGTGGTACTTACGGTGGTACTTACGGTGGTACTTACGGTGGTACTTACGGTGGTACTTACGGTGGTACGGTGGTACTTACAGGGGTACTTACGGTGGTACTTACGGTGGTACTTACGGTGGTACTTACGGTGGTACTTACGGTGGTACTTACAGGGGTACTTACGGTGGTACTTACGGTGGTACTTACGGTGGTACTTACGGTGGTACTTACAGTGGTACTTACAGTGGTACTTCTAGGTACTTCTAGGTACTTACAGTGGTACTTCTAGTGGTACTTCTAGGTACTTATTGTGGTACTTACAGTGGTACTTAGAGGTACTTATTGTGGTACTTACAGTGGTACTTCTAGGTACTTATTGTGATAATTCTAGATACAGCTGTAACTTAGTAATTCAAGGACACTACAGTATTATTCCTATGTAGTAAATGTGGTACTTCTACATACATACATACAGAGGTCATTTGTAGGATTGTTTGACTATAAAACATAAAACAACATTATGTAAAACAAACGTCTTTATTAATATGGAATAAGTAGCACAGAAAGGACAGTATAAATACATTTAATGCATATTTCAAAACAAGTTTCAAGGACAAGGGAAACACTGCAAGAACTAGGTACCCAACCCAAGTAACAAGAATTACACATTACCAGGTACTTACCAGCCAAGTACCAGGTACTTACCAGCAAGTACAAGGTACTTACCAGCAAGTACCAGGTACTTACCAGCAAGTACCAGGTACTTAACAGCAAGTACCAGGTACTTAACAGCAAGTACCAGGTACTTACCATAGGGACTGGCCCATAATAAGACAAAGGACTTTAACATAAGTACCAGTGATAACACCAGTAATTATACAGTAAGTACCAGGTACTTACCATAGGGACTGGCCCATAATAAGACAAAGGACTTTAACATAAGTACCAGTGATAACACCAGTAATTATATAGTAAGTACCAGGTACTTACCATAGGAACTGGCCCATAATAAGACAAAGGACTTACCCATAAGTACTAGTGATACCAGTAATTATATAGTATACCATGTACTTACCAGCAAGTACCAGGTACTTACCAGCAAGTACCAGGTACTTACCAGCAAGTACCAGGTACTTACCAGCAAGTACCAGGTACTTACCAGCAAGTACCAGGTACTTAACAGCAAGTACCAGGTACTTACCAGCAAGTACCAGGTACTTGCTGGTAAGTACATGGTATACTATATAATTACTGGTATCACTAGTACTTATGGGTAAGTCCTTTGTCTTATTATGGGCCAGTTCCTATGGTAAGTACCTGGTACTTACTATATAATTACTGGTGTTATCACTGGTACTTATGTTAAAGTCCTTTGTCTTATTATGGGCCAGTCCCTATGGTAAGTACCTGGTACTTACTGTATAATTACTGGTGTTATCACTGGTACTTATGTTAAAGTCCTTTGTCTTATTATGGGCCAGTCCCTATGGTAAGTACCTGGTACTTGCTGGTAAGTACATGGTACTTGCTGGTAAGTACATGGTATACTATATAATTACTGGTATCACTAGTACTTATGGGTAAGTCCTTTGTCTTATTATGGGCCAGTTCCTATGGTAAGTACCTGGTACTTACTATATAATTACTGGTGTTATCACTGGTACTTATGTTAAAGTCCTTTGTCTTATTATGGGCCAGTCCCTATGGTAAGTACCTGGTACTTACTGTATAATTACTGGTGTTATCACTGGTACTTATGTTAAAGTCCTTTGTCTTATTATGGGCCAGTCCCTATGGTAAGTACCTGGTACTTGCTGTTAAGTACCTGGTACTTGCTGTTAAGTACCTGGTACTTGCTGGTAAGTACCTGGTACTTGGCTGGTAAGTACCTGGTAATGTGTAATTCTTGTTACTTGGGTTGGGTACCTAGTTCTTGCAGTGTTTCCCTTGTCCTTGAAACTTGTTTTGAAATATGCATTAAATGTATTTATACTGTCCTTTCTGTGCTACTTATTCCATATTAATAAAGACGTTTGTTTTACATAATGTTGTTTTATGTTTTATAGTCAAACAATCCTACAAATGACCTCTGTATGTATGTATGTAGAAGTACCACATTTACTACATCGGAATAATACTGTAGTGTCCTTGAATTACTAAGTTACAGCTGTATCTAGAATTATCACAATAAGTACCTAGAAGTACCACTGTAAGTACCACAATAAGTACCTCTAAGTACCACTGTAAGTACCACTGTAAGTACCTAGAAGTACCTAGAAGTACCACTGTAAGTACCACTGTAAGTACCACTGTAAGTACCACCGTAAGTACCACCGTAAGTACCACCGTAAGTACCACCGTAAGTACCACCGTAAGTACCACCGTAAGTACCACCGTAAGTACCACCGTAAGTACCACCGTAAGTACCCCTGTAAGTACCACCGTAAGTACCACCGTAAGTACCACCGTAAGTACCACCGTAAGTACCACCGTAAGTACCACCGTAAGTACCTAGAAGTACCTAGAAGTACCACTGTAAGTACCTAGAAGTACCACTGTAAGTACCTAGAAGTACCACTGTAAGTACCATGGACTTACCGGCCCGTAATGTAAAGTGTTACCTAAAATTAAGATAAGAATAAAATAAAATGAGATAAACTCGCGGCCCCCCTCCACATGCTCTGGTGCCACAGTGGACTCATTCCCATGTGACCGGCGCTGACAGGACAAGTGCGGATCTTTGGACAACCTGTGGACGCGATAAATACAGCGCTGTGAGAAATACAGCTGAACTATGTGAGCCTCTGGAAGTGTCCCCGTGTCTCCTGTAGCCCTGAAACTACAACTCACTAAATTAAAGCTGGGGTACCTAAATTTCCCTTGCATTCATAATGCATGTTGCTCCTCTCCCTCCTTGGCCTGCTCCTCTCCCTCCTTGGCCTGCTTCTCTCCCTCTTTGACCTGCTCCTCTCCCTCCGTGGCCTGCTCCTCTCCCTCCGTGGCCTGCTCCTCTCCCTCCGTGGCCTGCTCCTCTCTCTCTTTGACCTGCTCCTCTCCCTCTTTGACCTACTCCTCTCCCTCTTTGACCTGCTCCTCTCCCTCTTTGACCTGCTCCTCTCCCTCCACTGACACAAACTCCTCTTCTTGTGCCTTGATCATCCATTGTTGTTTGGAACCTGCACTGACTTATAAAGTCACATATGTGGTCACATCATTTGCAACAGGAGTTTTCAGTTCTGAGTGGTTGTGTTTTCTGAATGACACCAGGTCTGTTCATTGTGTTCAGGTTTTGCTGACAGTGGGAGACATTTTTCATCACATGAGCCTCACAATGATTATAGGAGCAGAGATACATGCAAAAAGTGTTTTAGCAAAGGAAAAATGTGTTTTAGCAAAAGAAAAATGTGTTTAGAGTTTTGAGAAAAAGGGCATGTGTTTTGTGAACAGTGTCTACAGGAGAATTGTGTTTATGGTTGTGAGAAGTGGGGGGAAGTTTTAATAAATGTGTTTAGGCAATTGATCATTTGGTTTAGAGTACTGGGTTTTGTGTTGTAGCAATAGAGAAAAACTGTAATACAGGAAGATATCAACAGGTAAAGTGACGGTGAAAGGCAGAAATTTCAGATATGTAATAATGCAGTAGTACTGATAACAGGTAAAGTGACTAGTGACAAAGTTACTAGTGAATTATTAGTGACACTTGTGCAGACTCAGCAGTTCCTGTTACATATTCTCGTTGTACAGTCTGACAGCAGCAGGAAGGAAAGACCTACAGAACCTCTCCTTCACACATCGAGGGTGAATTAGTCTGTCACTGAGAGAGTGTCCTGCTGGGGGTGACAGTCATGGTCCAGCATAGATGTTAGTTTGCTCAGGACCCTCCTGTCCCCCACCTGCTGCACTGTGTCCAGGGAACAGCCCAGGACTGAGCTGGACTTCCTGATGACCTTGTCCAGCTTCTTCCTGTCCCTCTCTGTGATGCTGCTGCTCCAGCAGACCACACCGTACAAGAGGCTGATGCCACCACAGAGTCATAGAAGGTCTTTAGGAGTGACCCCTGCACTCCAAAAGACCTGAGCCTCCTCAGCAAGTGACATTACATTCTGCTTTGATGCTAACATCTAACATGGCACGGCCTACTTGACACACACATTTGTTTTAAAGAATATACAATGTTTTGATCCTGTTATTCTTCATGATGTAAGGTTAAACTGAGGGCAGGACCAAGCCTGTCCACTCTGTTTACCATTGACCAAATGGAGAGATACAGCTTCAAAGGAGCCATGGGGTCAGCCACAAGCCGCCATCAATCATGAGGATTACAGATGCCAAAAAGAGTAATAAAGTCACCACGGGGATAAGCACCTCTGTCTCTGCCTGCCTGTAGAGATCAAAGATCACAACCCTGCCCTCGCTCACAGACTCCTGCCACCGGACAATCAAAGACTCTCCCGCGGCGCTCTGACGCCCCCTTGTGAACAATGGACACTATCACACCCGGGACGGACAATTGCGAACCGGTACCCCTGGGTCCAGTACTCCAATAATCTGCATTGTGCCCCATATGTGTGTATCAATGTCAAAGTAATGAAATACGGTGTGTGTTTGTACATGTCTTATGATTATTAGCATCAATCCTGTGTGTTTCCTTTACAAACTGTCTGTTGTAAAAGGGGTCTGTCCACAGAGGGCAGGGGCGGCATGGACACGCCCCCTGGGAAGCCTATATGAGCACCCACACGCCATTGTTCTTTCTCTTGCCTTCTCCTGAAATCACTATCGCAACCTCCCTGGCCATCGGCGTCCCGCGGCACGTGTCTCCTACTACGGTCGCGCCAGCACGCATCGGGCCTTCTACTCCGCCAAACATACTCTCCTCTGGCTCGGGACCTTACGAACCATTTCATCACCAGCCTCTTTCCTTGGCTCTGGACTATACGCGTGCAACCCATTCCGGACTGAGCTGCATACGCGTGGACCAGCAGCTGGACCAACTCGCTGGCTTTGTACCTCCCGCCTGCCCAGACAAAGGAACCACGTGGACTGATCCCCAACCCAAATCCTTTCTCCATCCTCTACGCTCCTTCAAAGTAAGACTGTTCCTCTGTTAAATGTATGATTTGAATGATATGTGTACAACTCCTGCTTTTAATGTGACCAGAAATCCCTTTTCGTTATATTTTTACCCTCATTTTTGTAATCAATAAAATACTTTTCTTTAACTCAACCCCTCCAGAGTCGCGTTGTTAGATCTCGGAATATCCCTGGCCGATAAAACGTATTCTACACCCTTAGATTATAGATTGATATCGAGGCAAAGATTTGGTTGGTGTCTATGTGCAGATTTCTAACTCTGCTGGTGCCCAAAATAAATAACATAGACCTGTTGGTGGAACGGCGAGCTTCCGCTCCGGAGACTAGCCGCTCCACACTACCAAATTCATACTAATAAGTAATTATAATCAGCTAATATAAGTAGTCACCCTACATATTGGTACCCTGTTTGTGAGATCCGCGAATATAGACCAGATTTATCGACTCGTACTCTGTGAATTGACCGGTTAATATACGCTAACTTAGACTGCTGCTCCGCTCACAGCGCTTCCCCCCACTCCCGCACCCCCTCTGTCCCTGCTACCCCCGTTGCTAGAGTGACTTCAACGGCAATCGAGCTCCCCTACGCCCCACGCTTGCGATAAAAGCGTCTCGTGCATGCACCAGACTATTAATTTAGTCTCAAAAATCCTGGCTTCGGCGCAGGTACTACGCATCTCCTGCAACGTGTCGCCCCGCTTGGCCAGCGGGCAGCGTGGAATGTGAAAGCCGCTTCCCTCTGAAGAGAAAGCGCAAAACCTTATTCTTATAACTCCACTGTACACAGTGTCCAGAACACGGGTGTACGGATCTATTGTGTCCCTTTGTGACCCAAGTCACACAGGATTTTAACCGAGTATATCTGCGTAAAAGGCTGTAAATGGCAGCTGTTTGAATGTGATGCTATCGTTTTGCTAAAGGCGGCTAACGCTAACTCTGTCTAACCACTCTCTCTGCCTGCTAACCTGCTGTTGTATACACACACCAGCACCCTACAGTACATACATACAAACCCCATTCCACCACTGTGATTACGTGCTTGTGCGAACTGTATAACTCGCTCCAGACTTTCGTGTATAAACTGCTGCTACAATGTACCGTTGCCGGCAAGCTAAATGCTAGCTACGCTCCTTTGTTTTTAGCATACGGCTAAACTTCCGCCCGGGCCCCGCTAGCCTCAAAGCTAACTCTGACAACGCCGTTGCTCCTACTACTGCTCCCACTATACGCTGCTTCTCTACCGTTAAAACTAGTACCACTCTGTTTAACCGAACTGCATTCGGTCACCAAAACTCATTGTTTATTGCCTACACTGCTGCCAAAATGTCCCGTTGCCGGCAAGCTACATGCTAGCTACGCTCCTTTGGTTTTAGCATACGGCTAACTTTCGGCCCTGGCGCGCTAAAAGCCAGAGCCGCATCCCCACTGCTAATACCATTCTGCTGCATTGTCTACCTGCTGTCTAACAATAACACTACTTACTATACTTCGTACTATCCTATCCCACTCTGATTCTGTGTTCTGACGATCATAAGGCGCCAGCCGTCTCGGCATACTGCTAAACGGGCCGCACCTCTTATTGTCTAAACACAAAATTGCTTTCCGGTCCCGGCACTACTTCCGGGACCACATTGCTGCTGTCTTGACTTTTACCCTGCACTACGTCTCCTGATCAAGTGATTGGCTGTGGTTGTAACATTAACACTGTTTTGGCTGTTGTCCCTTGCTGTTTCTGTTCCAACTAAAATCTCTACTTTGCCAAACTTGATGTTTGATTGTACTAAACTAATACGCTAATTCCGCCCCTCCTTGCACTAAACTAAAACTAATAATTTTAATTTTGAGTCCGCTCCTGCTTCTGAACGGCTTGCTATCTCCTGTTTTTGTCTTTTTTCCTGGAGCTTTGCCACAGACAACTTTAACAGAATGGAAATGATTAATTGGTCCCTCAACGCAATTGATTCTATCTTTTCAACACGTAAGCGTGGGTCTGGAGAGCCCGTGTGTCCGGACGGGACTTCACCAGCGGGGTATACGCTTGACAGCTGGAACAAGTGGCAGCCCCTCTGTCTGTCGACCCTGCCCATTGAAGATTCGGAAGACGTATATATCTTTGGCATTTTGGTGGTGGGAATCCTCCTGTTTGGGTTTGGAGCGATCCTCTTCTACCACAAATTCGGAGGCATGGCAGTTCGCAAGATTCACGACCTGCTGGCCGATAAAATTGATGGGATGTACAAGGAGCTTAGCCGTGTCGTGGTTGAGAGTGCCGTGTCTGGACAAAGAAGAGTGGTTTTGGTGGAACAGTTGATCAAAGACCTCGCAGCTCGTTCACTTGATGGACATAAGACTTTGGAATTGAGATTGAATGACATTGTTTGTCAGGCTTGATCTCTCTGACCCGGCTTGGATTTGCCCCTGTGTACGGAGGTCTGAGGGCACCGGAATTCGGTTTAATTGGAATTAATAGAATATCTGCCTGCTTTTGACTGCGACATTGCAGGCGATGTGTTTTTCTCCTCCTGTGGCTTCTCTCCACTCTTATCTCACATTCCTCAGCCAAGGCCATAAACAAGGTCCCACAATCTACAACAACTCACACTATTTCAGTCTTCAGCAAGGATCCCCCACCCCCGCCTCCCTCTACCTATCCATCTTGCTCCCTCCCTCCCCTCCATTCCTTATTGTTTTCCTACTCACCCCCTCCCTGATCCCGCCCCCCTCTGACAGCTACATTGGGCCGGCCGAAGAGGTGCTCTTCCCGAGAAAAAAATCCGTGGTTTATAAAAAGCACAATGTGTCTATCCAATTGTCTGTGAACTGTATGTTATTGCTCTCTGCTGTTTCTTGCTGCACACAGCGCCGCAAATGGCGAAGTGGCACGCTCTCTGCCAAAACAATTTCCAAGTGATAACTTTGTTACTCACGTGGCAATAAAAATGATTCTGATTCTGATTCTGATTCTGATTCTGATTCTGCATGTCATATTGTTTTATTAGAACACATTACTGCTATACATAACAAAAGCTAACGCTCTGTTTCTGCTTCTCCTCTTAAACATAATTGTTAAGCTACATTGCTGCATTAGCCAAGGTTAATGCTGTAAACTCTGCTCTCCTTCTGCTGCATGTCGCTGGTGATACGCATTCTATGCTTTATTCCTGCTCACTCACTACTGCTAGTTTACAGTAACACATCTGTGTGGTGATTTAACAAACACTGCACTCCCACACACCCCCGCCCCCTCCTTGCCACTGATAATAACACATTGATGTGGTAACTAATCCTATTCTGTACTCCTGCTCCTGCATGATGCGCGTTATTGTTGAACCACATCGGCGTGTGATCTGACAGATACTGCACTCCCACCTAGTGGTGAAACTAACACTCTACTATGCCAAACTCTATGTTTGATTGTACTACATCAAAACTAATACTCTATTTCTAACCCTCACTGTCGCTAAAACTGCATTACCTTGCCTCAGCCTGCTGCCTTTTTGCTACTGCTTACTGGAGCTGCGTCTAAAGCTACGCCGCGCCACGAACGCAGGTGCGTCACAAACGCAGGTGCGTCACAAACGCAGGTGCGTCACAAACGCAGGTGCGTCACAAACGCGCCTCTAACGCTGCGTCTCTAACGCTGCGTCTCAAGCCGCGCTGCGTCTTAAGCCGCGCCCATCGCGCTGCGTCTTAAGCCGCGCCCATCGCGCTGCGTCTTAAGCCGCGCCCATCGCGCTGCGTCTTAAGCCGCGCCCATCGCGCTGCGTCTTACGCCGCGTCCGTCACGCTGCGTCTCTAACGCTGCGTCTCAAGCTGCGTCTTAAGCCGCGCCCATCGCGCTGCGTCTTAAGCCGCGCCCATCACGCTGCGTCTTACGCCGCGTCCGTCACGTTGCGTCTTACGCCGCGTCCGTCACGCTGCGTCTCTAACGCTGCGTCTTAAGCCGCGTCTTAAGCCGCGCCCATCGCGCTGCATCTTAAGCCGCGCCCATCGCGCTGCGTCTTAAGCCGCGCCCGTCGCGCTGCGTCTTACGCCGCGTCTGTCACGTTGCGTCTTACGCCGCGCCCGTCACGCTGCGTCTCTAACGCTGCGTCTCAAGCCGCGTCTTAAGCCGCGCCCATCGCGCTGCGTCTTAAGCCGCGCCCATCACGCTGCGTCTTAAGCCGCGCCCATCGCGCTGCGTCTTAAAGCCGCGCCCATCACGCTGCGTCTTAAGCCGCGCCCATCGCGCTGCGTCTTAAGCCGCGCCCGTCACGCTGCGTCTTAAGCCGCGTCCGTCACGTTGCGTCTTACGCCGCGTCCGTCACGCTGCGTCCCTAACGCTGCGTCCCTAACGCTGCGTCTTAAGCCGCGCCCATCGCGCTGCGTCTTAAGCCGCGCCCATCACGCTGCGTCTTAAGCCGCGCCCATCGCGCTGCGTCTTAAGCCGCGTCCGTCACGTTGCGTCTTACGCCGCGTCCGTCACGCTGCGCCTCTAACGCTGCGTCTTAAGCCGCGCCTCTAACGCTGCGTCTTAAGCCGCGCCCATCGCGCTGCGTCTTAAGCCGCGCCCATCACGCTGCGTCTTAAGCCGCGCCCGTCACGTTGCGTCTTACGCCGCGTCCGTCACGCTGCGTCTCTAACGCTGCGTCTTAAGCCGCGCCCATCGCGCTGCGTCTTAAGCTGCGCCCATCACGCTGCGTCTTAAGCCGTGCCCGTCACGCTGCGTCTCTAACGCTGCGTCTTAAGCCGCGCCCATCGCGCTGCGTCTTAAGCCGCGCCCATCACGCTGCGTCTTAAGCCGCGCCCATCGCGCTGCGTCTTAAGCCGCGCCCATCACGCTGCGTCTTAAGCCGCGTCCGTCACGTTGCGTCTTACGCCGCGTCCGTCACGCTGCGTCTCTAACGCTGCGTCTTAAGCCGCGCCCATCGCGCTGCGTCTTAAGCCGCGCCCATCACGCTGCGTCTTAAGCCGTGCCCGTCACGCTGCGTCTCTAACGCTGCGTCTCTAACGCTGCGTCTTAAACCGCGTCTTAAGCCGCGCCCATCGCGCTGCGTCTTACGCCGCGTCCGTCACGCTGCGTCTCTAACGCTGCGTCTTAAGCCGCGTCTTAAGCCGCGCCCATCGCGCTGCGTCTTAAGCCGCGCCCATCACGCTGCGCCTTAAGCCGCGCCCGTCACGCTGCGTCTTAAGCCGCGTCCGTCACGCTGCGTCTTAAGCCGCGTCCGTCACGCTGCGTCTTACGCCGCGTCCGTCACGCTGCGTCTCTAACGCCGCGTCCCCCTACGTGCGCCGACGCCACTAACCCCAACGCTCTCCGCTGACACACAGGTGAAGAAGTACTAACGCCCGGCCCCTGCCCTAGGCCGCCTACTCGCATACACCGCCACACGGAGAGGACGCTGTAGTCACGGTTTTGACACACACCAAGGTCTACACCACCACACGACCAACAGCTAAACTACCCTCTCTATAGCACTGCTTTCCTCCTTTCCCTCCTCCCACCGTGTCGTACACACACGTTCCAAGTCATACTCGCATACACTCACCCACACAAATATGGAAATCGATGGCGGAAACTCGCCACGACCAAGCAGGCACGACGGTGTCTCAGAAGGACACGGCATAGTGGATAACTTTCTGCGAGACCTCACAGAGAAGTTATTCCCAGGGGGCTACGACACGCTTGAGCACAGCTCACTCTCTGACTTACAAGATGCTACCTCCAGATTAGCATCCGAAGCTACTACGACAAAACTCCAAGGTAAGACCCTAACCCAGTGGCTAGGACGACTGGCCATAATCTCCAGGATAACCTTGCGCGACTCCGAAGCCCAGAAAGCAAGGCTCCAAAACACAGTGAGTGACCTGGAACGACAACTGGCGGAAACTAGGAAATCCGCCGCGACCCGCTTACAACAAATCCCACAGGTAAGTAGGGACCACCAACAGGGACTGAGCATGACTCCAAGCGCGACCATGGATCTTGATCGCGCAGCGGAAATCAGGACCGCTATTTCGAACGGAACCAGCCGTGACATTACCTCCGGCCCACACTCCCCTCGCTCCGACCGCGGCGAACCATCGTCCAACTGTGAACGCAGGAGCGTGGCCGAACTGGTAAGTATCATGACGGGAAAGGACCAAAATCAAGGTCATAGGAACAATACACAACCCAACATTGGACACGTCGACCACTGCGACCCCCACGACGCCCCTCCGGGAACACACATGGACATGCGACACAGACAATATGACTATCCGACCCATGACCCTGGCCCACCTGACGTCCATACGAGACATGTTTCAGACCGCAGCCATTGGGACGAAAGGGCCCGCCCTCAACATAGCGGACAAACCTACAACGACCCCCCTGGCCCACATCTGAACATGCTACATGGACCACACGACTCACGGTGCCCCAAGTCTGGGCCGTCCGCATATGCTGCGACACAATGGCCAGTGACCCGCGATGGGAACGCCGGGGACCTCCCCAAACATGGAGGACAACCCCACGGCGACCCCCCTGACGCACGCCAGGACTTAACCCTAGGCCAACGGGACTACCCGGACTGGGGGGGGACGGCCCCCGACCTCGACAGGTCGGACTTAGCCTCCCTCCGACACGACAACCCCACACTAGAACGCCCCTTCGACGTCACGATCGACACGACGCTCGGAAACCCCGGCCGTGATGAAGAAATAATGCCGATACGCCATGGGCTGTTAGATTCTGCTTCCGATACACTCACTTCGTTGGTACTCGTGGTGCCTCGAAGCATGAGGGGGGTAATGTTGGCACACGCCCATGACGCACCTACCGCGAAACAAACAGGTATAAACAACACACGTCAGGCACTACAACAGGTAGAAACGACGGACCGGACGGTGACCGAAACACCAAGGTACGTATCCCCAAACCGGAGTGACGAGAATGTGAAACTCCCCCGGCTCCTGAGGACAAACCAATACAGGACCGACCCGCAGGACCACCTCCAGGTCAAAAACCAGGTATGGTATTACACCTTGGCACATTCCCCAGGACACGTGGGAACCGGCCCCACCAGACTACGCCGAAAACCGCGACCCCGCTGGTCAAGACCATACAGGGTGGGAAACAAACTCTCAACCGCAGTGCACCAAATCGAGGTCACAAAAGGTAGAGAGCCCACCCTCAGATGGGCCTGTTACAGCCAAACCAAACCACACAAACAAAGCCCCATGGGACAAGCAGGGCACACTTCAAAACCCAGTTAGGAACACACCACGTGACCTCAAACACGATTAGTCCAGCACCCACTAACACTCTTCTCGGCTGCACTAATCGACTCTCTCTTTCTCTGTCCCTGTCTAACCCCTAACAGTTGTTTCACGCCTTGCAGAACATGTGGTCCACTTTCCTTCTCGTGCTGACCTGCATACTGGGCCTCGGCACCCCAGAAATTATTGAGACCGGACCAGCCTCCGGGATCGTTTTAAAGGAACAACCCGGGCTCCTCATCACGGACGTCCGACTCCACACACAGCGAATCTTTGTCAGACTCAATCCTAGTGAAGTCTGCCGCAAGAACCTGCCCTTGAAGGTCACACTCAAAGATTGGGCAGGTGCACGCTGGACCCAGACGGTCGTGGAGCATGCTGAGGCAGACATACAACACATGCTGACGCAACTAGAGAAGTTCACGATCACTAGGACAGAGCTCAGTGACCCCCGCCCCAGACCCAAACGATTTATTGGGGCTCTCCTCGGCGCGGCGTCCGCCCTGGGCACCCTCTTTAGTTTAGGGATGTCCACGGTAAACGCCATCAGCCTATCCTCCCTCAGACGCCACCAACAAGAAATGGCCTCTGAGCTCGAGGATGTCAAAACCAGACTTGACCAACAACAGAACGACGTGGTAACCTTGGGAAAATCCCTAAAAGGAACCATGCTAGTACTTAACACACACGAGGTTGCGATTAAACGCACCTCCGCTGCGGTCAACCAACTCTTAGACGTCCTCCAACTAGACTACGCCCATACTCAGCTGACCACCCAACTGATGGAGGACATGCTACGTCACCTCAGTTCCTCGATCGAAAACCTAGCCATGGGCCGTATCCCGCCATACCTCGTGCCGCTATCGTTAGTTGAGAACATTCTAGCCGTAGCCACACGGGACGCCGTAACCCCCATGCAAGCCCACTTAGCGTACACGCTGGGCGCTGCAGTCCCCATCTATGTTAATCCTCTGGACCGCGAGGTAGCCTTTCTAGTCACCCTACCGATAGTTCCCGGCGACAAAATCTACCGACTAAAAGGGATCACTAACCTAGGGACTTGGAGGGACAATGCCCACGTCAGAGTCCAGACCCCAGACATAGTAGCCTACCACGACAGTAACCCCAATTTATACCTAACGCCAAACCTAAGGATGTGTACCCTCACCAAGGACATCCATTACCTCTGCCCCAGCAAACCTTTCGTCAGGGACAGCACCGATGGCATCTGCGGCCTGAGGCCCATGACTCCAGGGAGTCGATGCCCCGCGACGGTCACCTCTCGGAAACAAATAACCGAAACTAGAGCAGAGATTGTAGGGGCACGCTGGCTAGTGAACACTCCCCTTAGAACGGCGACCCTGACCTATGAAAAACACGACACCTCGTCCCGAGTAAGCCTCCCGGACGAAACCTTTTGGGTCGACGTCCCAGCCGACGCTATCCTGCACGTAGGCGACCTGGCATTATACCACCTGTATCCGAACCAGTACGAGGCAGAGGTCGAGATACCAGAGTTCTTTGAGGAAAGGGCCTTGGAACTTCAACCCTCTACCCTAGTCCAAGCCACCTACGAGGGGGCACAAACCGTTGACGTTACGGTCGTAGACAATCTCCTTCAAGAGATTGCCAAGCGACCGACCATCCACCACCAACCAGTAGCCTACTCCTGGGCCGCCCCCGATACAGTCATGGCCATCGCGGTAGGACTCGGGTACGGCCTGGTCGTAGTCATGGCCTTCGTCCTAAATAGACGGGTTAGACGACTCCGCGATAGCTTTAACAGGTGCACGGAGGCAATGACGAGACAGATCCGTAGACGACCAAACCGGGGCGACAGCGCCGTCGAGCGTGGCAATTTGAGTCGGCGTCCCCAGGTCAATGAGTCAGAGTACGAGGACCTCCAAAGTCACCCACTCGAGGCGGTCACCCTTTCTATCACGGAAGGTGAACCAAGGGCCTAAAACACCACTAAGAGTCACCAGCTCAGACCCAACCAACCTACCTCGATACCTAATCAGTCTCCTAGACAATCATGCCTGTCATCCCCATTTATATGCAGGAAATGTCCCTCGTAATTAAAGCCCCACTTGCTACGTCATATATTCGTGTAACCCTCACACTCCCCTTTTAGAACGAGCAAGATGGGAACCCCTCACCATCGAGTGCCTTAACAACGCTCCTACCCGCTGCCAAGGCAGCCACCTTTTTTTTTTGATTTTTGAAGTTTCCTATTTTGTATCCTAGTCCCCTAAAGTAGAAACTCCTGCTACTCTCTTGGCTTGGAACTTTGAGTCTTCCAGACCAAGAGACCCAGGAGTCAGGCGCACCGGCCCAAACCTTAGAGTTCACGGCCGGAGCTCACTCCCTAAAACCCCTGATTCCGGTTAGAACTAGCCTGCAGGGCCAGGACTCGCCTTAGAGAAAACCCGGCCTCGACAAACCAAGCCAGAGGCCCGAGACCCAACCGCTACGAGCCTGCCCCAGTTAGGCGCTTGCGAGCTACTGAGTCACATTGAGACGGGAATGTTGTAACATGTCACTACAAATTGTACACTAACACCCGAACAGGCGAGAAGACCGACTGAAGACAACCCACAGCATATCCGACATGACATGCACCTTGTCGGAAGGTGCATCTCTGCCGTGGGGGGGGTATGTAAGGTTAAACTGAGGGCAGGACCAAGCCTGTCCACTCTGTTTACCATTGACCAAATGGAGAGATACAGCTTCAAAGGAGCCATGGGGTCAGCCACAAGCCGCCATCAATCATGAGGATTACAGATGCCAAAAAGAGTAATAAAGTCACCACGGGGATAAGCACCTCTGTCTCTGCCTGCCTGTAGAGATCAAAGATCACAACCCTGCCCTCGCTCACAGACTCCTGCCACCGGACAATCAAAGACTCTCCCGCGGCGCTCTGACGCCCCCTTGTGAACAATGGACACTATCACACCCGGGACGGACAATTGCGAACCGGTACCCCTGGGTCCAGTACTCCAATAATCTGCATTGTGCCCCATATGTGTGTATCAATGTCAAAGTAATGAAATACGGTGTGTGTTTGTACATGTCTTATGATTATTAGCATCAATCCTGTGTGTTTCCTTTACAAACTGTCTGTTGTAAAAGGGGTCTGTCCACAGAGGGCAGGGGCGGCATGGACACGCCCCCTGGGAAGCCTATATGAGCACCCACACGCCATTGTTCTTTCTCTTGCCTTCTCCTGAAATCACTATCGCAACCTCCCTGGCCATCGGCGTCCCGCGGCACGTGTCTCCTACTACGGTCGCGCCAGCACGCATCGGGCCTTCTACTCCGCCAAACATACTCTCCTCTGGCTCGGGACCTTACGAACCATTTCATCACCAGCCTCTTTCCTTGGCTCTGGACTATACGCGTGCAACCCATTCCGGACTGAGCTGCATACGCGTGGACCAGCAGCTGGACCAACTCGCTGGTTTTGTACCTCCCGCCTGCCCAGACAAAGGAACCACGTGGACTGATCCCCAACCCAAATCCTTTCTCCATCCTCTACGCTCCTTCAAAGTAAGACTGTTCCTCTGTTAAATGTATGATTTGAATGATATGTGTACAACTCCTGCTTTTAATGTGACCAGAAATCCCTTTTCGTTATATTTTTACCCTCATTTTTGTAATCAATAAAATACTTTTCTTTAACTCAACCCCTCCAGAGTCGCGTTGTTAGATCTCGGAATATCCCTGGCCGATAAAACGTATTCTACACCCTTAGATTATAGATTGATATCGAGGCAAAGATTTGGTTGGTGTCTATGTGCAGATTTCTAACTCTGCTGGTGCCCAAAATAAATAACATAGACCTGTTGGTGGAGCGGCGAGCTTCCGCTCCGGAGACTAGCCGCTCCACACTACCAAATTCATACTAATAAGTAATTATAATCAGCTAATATAAGTAGTCACCCTACAATGACCTGTGGTAAAAAGCTGACATGGGTTCACATAACCCATGTTTTGTATTTGTATTTGTTTTGTATTGCTGATGTAAGCCATCTTATTTTTTAATTTTCTTCTGTGATAAAGGACCCCCTTGAAAAAGAGATAGTTTATCTCAATGGGGCTATCCTTAAATAAATAAATAACCTGCCAACCTTTGTTGTCCCAGGTCCACACAGCATTTCAGCACGGCTCAATTGCGCATCATTTCACTCCAATCATCATAGTACTCAAACCAGTATGGTACTAAACCCAGTTAATCGGCTTGTAGCTTTATATTCTTTTTGCTAATGTACGTATCTTACTACTCAAATATATAATGGCTGCTCCAGCGGCGTTCCTAGATACGCTCGTACTTTAACCCTCTCAATTGCATTTGCAAACTTTTATCAGAGCCATGCAGGCGGCGGTGCTGGTGATGCTATCCGAGCATGCGTTAACCGCTGTGTTAGGCTTTAATGAACAATAGATTAGCACATTAGCATGCACAGCGCGGCAGAAGGGCGGCCCGTAACAGGCATGATAAGGGATTTTTTCTGCTGATCACACCTCGGCACAGCCACTCTCCAGAGAGCAGTTTTGGCCTGCTGTGATGTTTACAATGCCCATTCATCAACCGGACAACGCTTGCGAGCAGACCGGTACACACGTCCATTTCTGCGCCAACATGCCTTTGGAGTGGTGCATCTTGCCCTTTTGAAAAGATTATAATTCTCTATGAAGAACTTTGATAACAGTACACATGTGATTTAGGGCAGTACAAAAATAAATTCAATTGAAGTGACTCGACTAGGATTTCACGTCATGGCAAACAAGCTGCCAGGTGTCCTCCACGACCAAAAAGCCACTCTTCTGTGACTTCAAGCAGGCACATTAATCTTTCAAGCTACAACTAAATAAATACCAATATTTTGTGCCATGTCTACTGCAAGAAATATATAAACCGGTTTAGTAAAGAAAAATGTGAGAGAGACGCAAAGAGGGAGAGAGAGACGCAAAGAGCGAGAGAGAGATGCAAAGAGCGAGAGAGATGCAAGGAGCAAGAGAGAGACGCAAAGAGCGAGAGATGCGAGGAGAGAGAGAAAGGGAGAGAGAGAGAGAGAGACGCAAGGAGCAAAAGAGAGACACAAAGAGCGAGAGAGAGAGAGAGACGCAAGGAGCGAGAGATGCGAGGAGAGAGAGAAAGGGAGAGAGAGAGAGAGAGAGAGAGAGAAACACAAGGAGAATTAAACAAGTTGCAGAACTTATGAGCAATGTTAAATCAGTGTTTTTCGGGGAAGCACTTTTATGCAGCTATCTGGTAAATGTTCTATATAAAACACAGACACTGACAAACTCCTCCCCTGCGGCCGGACTTATTACTTCTTGCTTTGATTGAAAGTTGAGAAACAAATCCTCATTCCAATCATCCATTTTCCAGAAAAAGAAATAGCACCAACAGGACTGATTGTTGGTTAGCACAATATTTATAGTCTGTTAGCAACTCTGGTAGAACTTCATGCTCACTATCACCCCTAGTGGTGAGGCACAGACACTGCCTGCCTCACGCCACGCTTTTTCCTTGTGTATTCTTCTCCAATCAAAAGACTTCAAATAAATATAGATTGTGGCTCTGCCTCCCCTGACTGCACATCACTGGTCCACACGTAGCCGGGTAATTTTAAAACCAAATATTTCCCCCCCTCTGTTTATAAAACAATTTGCATCCACACATAACCAAACATCTGCGTTTTCAATCACATAACATTCCAAACATGTGCATCCTCTGACGTCCTGCGTTGGGGAAAAACACAGAAGTGGGCGGAGCTTTGATGCTGACGCCGGTACTTCTGTAGCCATGTATGTACAAAGTCTACACATCTTGAACTTTGACATGTTTTGTCATGTTTACAACCACAAAACATGAACTTAAAGTTAACATACAAGTAAGGCCTCGTCCCAATACTCGCACTTCCACCCTCGCACCCCTCATTTGCGCGTTCCCGATAAAGTGCGCGAGTGCGTAGGGTGTCCCAATTCTCCAGGGAGGTCTTTGGCCCCGCCCCCTTTGCGCCCCTGATCCACACTTCGCCGTAGCCTGCATCAATGCGCACTCTGGCGAAGGATATTGCCCATAATTCTTTGCGGTACACACCAAAACAACGGGAAAATGCAATTAAATATAAATTTTGAAATATATGTGCAGTATGTGTGTAAATAAGTTTTGCTATGTTACTTGGAAAGAAGCATAAACGTCTGATGAAGAATTACGGACATTGTGTTTTAACAATTTAATAACTTTTTAAAACAAGCGTTTATATAACATTCAATTTAAACTTTACACATAGTACAATAATCTTAGAATGTATAAAAACTGACCAGATAGTTAGTTACCCACATTTAACTTAAAATTATACAGCTATCTCTAATTAAGAACAACTAATATACATGTATTTTAACGTGTGTGAAGCAATTCAATTTGTTTCCCAAAGGGTCAGACAAAATTACCTTTAATTTAAAAAAAGTTTAGGTCTGAAAATGACCGTCTCTTGACGAGTCGATGACGTAACCTGCACTCAGTGTGCACTGTCCCAATTCCGCCTTTTGAGCACGCTTGCAACCTGCGTACTCAAACCCTTGCGCGCACTTCAAACAAATGCACACTTCATAGGAGGGCGTAGGGTGCATTGTGGGTATTGGGACGGGGCCTATGAGACAACTGTGAAGGGAAAGCAAAATAGTCAAAATGAGTTAGCTAAATCTATTCGGGCTAAAGCTAACAAGATAAAACGAGAATCCCTACCTGCAACTAGCATTTGGAGTAAACTAATTATATTAATAGCATCGGATCAAACACAATGCCATGAATGTAATTTGAGACATTCACTGTTACTTTTGAATGTTTAATTAAAATGTTATTAATTCTATTTGTTTAAAAAAAAAAAAAAAAAAAAAAAAAAATTATATATATATATATATATATATATATTATATATATACAGATGTCAATTTAATCAGTGTTTTCAACAGGGTGCCAAAAGTGCTGGACTGTTTCATGAGCTTTACGGTTTATGCATTAAATGAAAAAAATGTTGTGTTGTACTTTTGTGATGGGAACACACGCGGCTCTCATGATAGAGCATCATTGGCAGTGGCAACAGACAAGAGGCATTTTAAATTTGCGTGGTTGAAGCAGATTATATTGTTCTAGTTTTGTTATTAACATTTGCAATTTTGCGGCTGCACTCGTTTGTTGTTGTTCTTCTAACTAAGGCTGTGTTATTTTGTTTTTATTCGGCTTTGGTTTACACTGAATAAGTAAAGCTTTTAATTATTCCCCAATAATCAAAGGAACTTTATTAAAATAAAGTTTAATGTGCAATATTGGTGTATTTGGCCTGCGGACCACTGGCATATTTTCACTTTGGCCCTTGGAAGCAAATAAGTTTGGACATCCCTGGTTTACAATTTATTCTAGGGACTTCATGTATGCATGATGGATTATTAGCCTCTGGTTTATCATCAAGTAATTTACACCAGATATCGATTAATATCATGTATTGGCAGATGCCAAAGCCCATGTATCCATATCTGGTATGAAGAAGCTGGATAGGTGCATCCTCACACACAACCATTTTTTCGCTATTTACGAAACAGCAACTGCGTTCTTTCCGTCTGTTACATCGGGGCCATTACTTCACTTCAAAGCCAAACCAACACATTTCCGACATCATTCATTTGGTCGTAATACTCGTAAGGACGGACAAAATCACTCCTATCGAGAAGCAATTACCTGTCATCTCTGCCCATCACCAGTATCTTCAGCTTCTGAATAAGCAAAGGTCATCACAAGCCTAAAACAGCATCGCTCCGCAAACATACAGCCTACAATAAATGACCAGACCTGTCCATCACACGGCCCTCCTCAGGCCAACAACACAACAACAACACAGGAGGCAGACTGGCAAGGAACAGGTATAACTGCCTCGAGCTGGAGGAGACTGGGAGGTTATAGGGGACGCCCTCATTGATGGATCCCCGGAGTTGGAGGACGCCCTGCTTCTCCCACTGCAGCCACTCAGGAGACAGAACGGCCACGCCCACTACCGAAGCTCCTCCAATACCGCCTTTACAGAGCGAGGCGGCGCAAACAAACACAACGTCTTTAGATAAACACGGTTATGTAGCCAATTGGACCTATGGTAATAACCAGGGGGCACTACAGCGACTGTCACAACCTGGACAGGGCATCAGCCAACACATTATCCAACAAATTTCGAGGTGATAGTCCTGCACCATCCCACCTTATCAGCCTCTGATTATGGTTAAACATGCGGGACAAAAATACAAGGCGATGATTGACTCAAGGTACTCGACCCAACATACACTTCAAAATGTTGAAGAGCAAACAACAAAGACGACGTTTCCTTCTTAATGGTCGAATATGACAATTGATGCTTCTTAAACTTATTTGAATAATAAACAACTGGGTGGTCAACACCAGCGGCATCTTCATGAAGAAGGACAGCCACGGCCCCTTCAGCACTGGCGTCTATCTCCAACTTGAAGGGACGGGAACAATCAGGTGCTGCAAGGACAGGCGCATGACTCAACAAAGCCTATAAACTGGAAAAGGCATGATCACACTCCTGCGACTAAACAAAGTTTACCTTGGCACTGAGCAGACGAGTTAGTGGCAAGGCTACGCTAGAAAAGTTTGGATATGTTACACCCTGGTTCTACAGGTACAACATGAAGGACAACAGGCAACTAAAAGTTAAGATTTATTAACAGCAACAAAAGTCTAGGGAAATAACACAAAGAAAACCAAAAAGGGGAAGGCAGGCTGTGGTGTGTGTGTGAGCAGGGCCGCTTCTGCCAGAACAGAGAGAGATAGACCGGACACGCCCACTCCCAAAGCTCCACCAATAGATCACCTGTACAGAGCGAGGCAGCGCACACAAACACAACAAAGGGCAACGGGAGCGCCGTCTAGTGCACAACTGGAACAATAGGTTGTTGCCTGTAACAAGACAGTTCGTGATGGAAACATAGTTATTATTAAAGTGTATTCTTGCACAAACAGCAATACAATAGGTGGTAAATATCTGAGGCAAACATGAACGATTTACAAGTGCAGGAGGAATGCAACAGCTACGAGTGTAGATTCAAACAAAGACAGGAACAGTGCAAAACAAACGACTGCACAGTTTATAAGTTGGATATAAGTTGGATATGCCAGAGAACTCTAGTCTCCGTGTATATCAGGCTCTGAGCCATGAACCCAAACCTCTTTTCCTTCAGTTCCTTGGAAGCACGAAGCAGTCTGCTCCGAAGTGCCTCGTCCATGTTCCCTGCAGCCGCTCCTTGCTTCCATCCAAAACACACACACACTGACCAATCACAGTGGAGCTTCTCTGCAGCGCTGGCTGCATAGTCATACATTTTTGATGGAGCAGGGGTGGCTACGCAAGGGTCCTTGTGTTGGTCAAGTGACATTACGTCACCACCGTAAGCTCCGCGCAACTATAAACGAGGCTTTAACGAATCATTTCCCTGAATCAGTCACGTGGTACGACCGTTCGCGAGGCTTTCGACCGTCATCACACACGTGATCAAATACACGCCTCGACCCACATTCAAAAGAAACGCCCCCAGATTACTCGGTCCCGCTTCGAAGACTCGGCCCGTCAGCACATAACTAGTGAACAGTCTCTTACAAAAGTGCTATCATTTTGTTTTACACCTGATGAAGACCCAGTCACGGTCGAAACGTCGTGTTGTATTTTGTTTTTATTATTATATAGCTCTTTTAAGTCTTTTAATTATTTATTCTCTTATATTATTTTTTAAAACAACCTGCGCATTTAAACTTCATTCGACCTTCAAGGTCATCTATTTGTCCTAATGTTACATATAAAGGAGGCAATTCTGAGAGTTTAACACCCTTGTATACAACTATTTTAATTAATAAAAGTTTTCCATTAAAACAAAAACAACTGCCAGAATCACCTGGACCCCTTCTCACCACTCGCTCAACAACAGTCCACAGGGAACCTACTCCTACCATGATCGGCCCACGCACGATATGGGGGGGGCCACAACCGCAGGCCCCCCGGGGCCAGCGGTTGGAGGACCAAAACTTATTACCTTCTATTTTGTTTCCAGTTTTCCTACTTTGTCATTATAATAAATTATGATTTTTGTTACAATTTAACATCTTGGTAATTTTGCGTAAGGGTCAGCACTAGATCATATACGGAATCGGGACGGAAGCAGAAGTAAATATAACAAAATACCCATTCATGCCTAAACTTAACCAGCCATTCCCATAAAATAACCCCAACCCAGCCTTAACCCTAACCTTAACCATCTTACTCAGACGCCTAAAACTTAACCAGTCACCACTTAAGGACTTATTAGTCTAGAACTAATTTGAAAGTAGGATTGTTACTTCCGGTTTCGTCCCGATTCCGTTAAAGATCTAGTGCCGACCGCTGCGTAATGGTCTGGAGACAGGCGCTGACGGAGCAGCAATGATTTAAAAAAAAAAAAAAAAAAAATCACATAGATGAGTAACTTAAGTATCAAAAATTAAAATATATGGTTTTTATGATAATGAAATGTCAGTTAAGCAATTTGGCACAATTGTGCCAAATGGCACAACTTGATGAAAAGGAGAAACTGCATGAAAACTATAAAACTTAGTCTGAAACTGAGACAGTTGTTGTCAACAACACAATGAACACAGGGTTTGAATATTGTGAACTTACAATGAAGTATGCCTTTTTTAGGGCCTTTAGAAATTGAAAATTTTAGGCGAGACTAAAAAAATTGTTTTTTTCCCCAAACTTCAAAGGATGCAGAGTGAAATAGGAATGACAAACATTATTTTAGTATATATTTACATAAACTAAAAGGCTCTAGCTTTAAAATTATGCATCATACAAGCATGTGAGATGTAAGATGTGTTTTTAAATAAATAAAGACATTTGGGTATGCCCAACTTTTGTGCACAAGCCAAACTGAGACGAGTGTTAAGAGGTCTAAAATTTCATACAGTTGTTGCCAACACCACAGAAATCTGCTCTGGTGAGTTTGAACAATATACCATAAAGTATGTCTTCAGGAGAACCTTTTTAAATTGCGAGACGAAAAAAAACTATCTTTGACTCATGTTTGAGAAGGTGTAGTGCAGACTGTGTCATTCCTAACAAACTGTAAAATACATTTCCAGAAACTAGAAGGTGTTACCTTTCAAATGAGGCTCTTAACACAACATCAGACACAACATGTCCACACAATAAGCATTTCCTTTTGGGTATCATAATTCGAGAAGCAACAGGTGAAATTAGGTTATCCTATATGGGGAGTGTTGACAAAAACAATATATTTATTTCAGAGATGGCTTCATGGAGCTATAGGTACATTTCATCTTGCCTAATGACCAACTGTGAAGGGAACTGTGGGAACCTATGTGGACCCTTCAGACATTTTTCAAACTTGTGGAACAAATCTGAAATCATTGCCAAATCTCTATTGCACAAACTCACTGTAAATTGCGTTTTGGATTTGAGTGAGATATATTACACTGCCCTAACAAAAGAACAGCTTCCTGGATCAAGATCAAGCTCTTATCGACATAAAGCGCTAAAACCTTTCAAACTCTTGACAGTCTGACAGAATGGATCCAGCCAGTTCTCCTACGCTCTCCCCGCGCTTGCATAATCAATCAGCCATTAATGGAGTAAGTGGCTGTGCAAGGATATTAAATGTTAATTGCTGTAAGGTATTGATAACGTTCATTGATTGAGCAGATAATTGCAATCAGCGAAAACAAAGATACATTATATGAGAGCAGGCGCCTTTTATGAAAGTCAGGCGTAACGATGATGAATGGACAAGTGCTTCTATACGCTGTTGCTGTGTCTCCGGGGTAACATCAGCTCACACCTCCAGCACTGTGAGGATCATGTGACCATTATATTTGGGCGGGCACGCTGGTGAATGAGGTCGCTTTCTACAAAAACTTAGAAAGGTTTAGTCCAACAGACATGTGAGTCAAACTTAGGCTACAATACTGACGACATTTCAACAATATTTATGCATAAAGCTACACATGGGTGGCTGAGTGGATAGCAGGTCCTGGGTTTGAATCAAGGTCGGAACAGGGCCTTTCTGAGTGGAAGTTTGCATGTTCTCCCCGTGTCTGCGTAGGTTACCTCCAGGTACTCCTACACCTAAAAACATGTACAAAAGGTCTGGCATGCGCCTCCTGTACTGGCGACCTCGCTTCCATCTCCGTGTGGAGTGAGAGACAAATGCCCACAATTGTAAACCGCTTTGTGTGTCACGATCCGGTCCGGTCCACTCCACATTTTCCCCCTTTCCTGGTCCTCCTGCCTCTGCTACTCTACTCACCTGGGTCTCATCATGCCATTAACTGCAGTACAAGAGGAGCAGCGCTGCAGCCACTCCTCGCCAGTTTGTTTGTCTACTTACACTTGTCAGTAGTACCTTTTGGCTATATTTTTCAAGCCCCATTTTTGGCTCTTAAAGAAGTTTTTGTTAGTGATGGCAATATGAAGCCCCATGAAGCCTTGAGGGTTTGCAGCCTATTACTCGGCCCATGAGTCGAAGGCTCGCGGTGAAGCATGCTCCACTACGCCATCATGTGGACAAAGAAATGTAATACATGCCAAGGGCCTATAACAAATGGTAGGGTCTGAACATGGGCTGAAAGAATACAGCCAATGATGTGGAGACAGTTGTTATGTAAAATGTGCTTGTGTTACTTTGTTTATGTAAGTGCTTATGCAACTATTGACAGGAGTTGAAAAACAAACAATACAGTTATTCTTTTTTATTCAAAAATAATAATTTTTCAAGAGTATTTGGACTCAGGCGATTTCTTTTTTTGCACAGTATTTCACCTGCCTTTGAAAAAACCCGTTCACAGGGCACAGAGGATGCAGGTGAACATCCATCCATCCATCCATTTTCTTCCCTTTAATCCATTTCTGGGTCAGGGGGTGGCAGTCAGAGATGCCACCCAAGTCTCATAGCACCAGCCCCTCACTGACCCTCTGCAGGTGGTGAGTCCACAGGAGGACGGCTGCTCTCTGAGTGAGAGCATAGCCTTGATCTTTCAGTGGGGCTTTGGGCAAAGTGGGGTTAAGTGTCTTGCCCAAGGACACAACGACAGCAGTCATCAGTGGGAGTCGGTGGAGAAGGTGTGGAGGTGGGAATTGAACCCACGACCTTCAGGCCTGAAGGCCAGTGCTCTACCAACTGAGCTACTGTCGCCCCCAGGTGAACATAAATATGTAATAGCAAGTTTATATAAATTTGGAAATGTAAACTTATGTTTGTCCCAATATTGAAGGGGACTTTCGAGTCGAGGAATATTTGGCTCCCCCAGGTATGTTTGGACCTCCACTGTAGTGTTGGCAGTTATGTTTGGGGTTTTGGTCTGCTGGCATGTCGTGTCAAAACGTTGCCACAGTTTGCTCCCTAAAACAGAATAAACAGGTTATGAGTGACTTATTAGCACAAATAGAGTATACATATTACCTTCAGCTACAGATGATGAAGGTGGTGATGATGATGATGATGATGATGATGATGAAGCAGAAGCGGACAATGAACGTCTCAAAACTCGAGCACATTCGTCAATCAATCTTTTTTCAGCTTCTGCTGCCTTATTGGGGTTGAAGAATCCAATCTTTTTAAATCTGGGATCAAGCAAGGTAGAGAGGGACATGATGCTCATTGATTGGAGGTGGCTGAGCTTGTCCCTCAGTTGGCTTCGCAAATACTCAGCCATGTCTCTGCTCTCAGGTGTTTGGATATGGCCGATCTCCTCTTCTTCCAGAGCATTATGGAGAATGGTCAAAAGTGGAACTACTTTTGACCCAGAGACACTTTTCTCCTCGGACACCTCAATTGTGGCATAGTAGAACGGAGCGAGCACCTTCAGACAGTCTGCAATGATGTTATATTGTTCTGCTGAGATTTGTGTAATGTCTGTACGGAGCCCAGCCAAAGCTGCTCCAACAGGCTCTCTCAGGTTGAACAGACGCTGAAGCATTAAGTATGTGCTGTTCCATCTTGTATCCACCTCTTGAATAAGTTTAAGCACGGAGAGACCCATTTGTGATTGGATCTGTGTAAGTCTCTCCTATAAAACAGTCAACATATTAAAACAGTGCAGGAGCAGAAATAATAATTGACATATTACAAGTAAGGACCTTACCTTTGCAGTAGTGCTGCTCTTAAAGTATCCTACTATCTTACGACAGTTTGTCCTGATGTCACACAACACAGGACTTTGGTTGAGAGCTTTTTTGATCATTAAGTTAAGCGTGTGTGCCACACAAATTGTATGACGCAGATGCAGCTCTCGAGCACAAGCTCATAGTGGATGCCCATATTCGCAGCACCATCAGTCACCAGACATGTCACCTTTCCTGCTAAACCCCACTCTGACATAAGAGAGGTCATCACTCTCGCTAGATTTGCTGCTGTATGTGCCTCAGGGAAATGCTGCACCCCAAGGAAAACAGTCTGCAGAGAAGTGCTCTCGTCAATAAAATGACCAGTCACTGCAAGATAGGCATCAGTGTTGATGGAGGTCCACATGTCTGCTGTTAAACTAACAGCAGATGCAGAAGACACCACCACTTTGGCCTTGTCTTTGGCTTCCCTGTATCTCTTCTCCACCATGGCTTTCAAAGTCTGAAAAAAGTAAAGTCTTGAAATAGTGGATCTGAGGATAATAAATTGTTAATAGTTCACATAAATACCTGCCGCGTGGGAAGAACACAAGATGGTGCCAAAGCTTTCACAAGCTTTCGGAAGCCAGTTCCCTCCACAATGGAAAAGGGCTGGGAATCCTCAATCACCATATCCACCAACGCCTCAGTCAAGTCAACCATCTCAGCTGAAAGAAAATGCACATTAGGGTTAGAAATGTATCTAATGAACAAATACATTCAAATAAAATATATTTAGTGTAATTGTAGGACAATCATCAATTATTATCATGATATAAAATGGCCTACCCGAGACAGGTTCACCTGGGTTGGAATCCACAATGCTATGCAAGGCACGATAGTGCCTTAGCATAGCTGAGGTGTTATTATTATAACCCAGTTGTTTGGAGCATAACAGACACTTCACCTGCAATTGAAAAAACTATTATTCAAACGTATTTATAACAGAGAAAAGTGAGCAAGAGAAATTATGTGTTGTCATATTTGTGTAATCTATTATTACAGAATTATTGATATGCCTTACCTTACTAGGTGAGATCTGCTCAAAGTGCTCCCAAACTGGAGAAAATCTTCTCTTTCTTGCCGGTTCCATCGCAAAAAAGAAGCTCAAATAGGATGCCAAATAGGATGCCAAATGAGAAGCGCAATAACCCAAAAACACACAAAGTGATGAAGGGGAATCCATTGCGTTCACTCGTCCCTTTTATTTCGAACCGCGCTCCAAACCAACGAATCATTTCCTGAATCAGTCACGTGGTACGGCCGTTCGCGAGGCTTCGAACGTCATCACACACGTGACCAATACACGCCTCGACCCACACTTCAAAAGAAACGCCCCCAGATTACTCGGTCCACGCTTCGAAGACTCGGTCCGCTCAGCACATCACTAGTTTTTGTAATTTCAGTCCTGCCTTTCTGCCTGCCTGCCTGCCTGCCTGCCCGCCCGCCCAACACATCAGCCTGCCTGCCTGTTATTCCTGTTTTTTTAATACATTTGATTGAAATCCAATTCAGTCTGCCTTTTGAGTCCTTTCCTTCAATTGTGACAAAACAAACTGGCCACCATGGACTCAGCAGACTTAGTTGAATTGGAGCCTGGCAAGTCCGAATCACAACCGGATCCTTTGGTAAGAGCTATCACAAACCAAGGGTCCATAATTGGACAGCATGACCAACTTCTGCGTGGTTTAGTGGAAAGCCAAACATCCACAGCAAATCAATTGGCACAACTCAATGCTATGATGCATGAGCTAGCTACTAACTTCTCTGGATCTGCCACTGCCCATCCCCCAGCCCGGCCTCCACCACAACCTGCACACCTGCTGCCTGATCAGCCTTTCAGGGAAGCTCATGTCCCGGACCCCGACCATTACTCAGGTGATATAGGGAAATGTGGGGGGTTCCTGCTTCAATGTTCATTGCTTTTCAGTCAAAAGTCTATCACTTATGCTACTGATAGCTCTAAGATAGCTTTTATTATGGGCTTATTAAAGGGCAGAGCCTTGGATTGGGCTGCGGCTACGTGGCAGACTAACCCCTTCATCCGCAATGATTTTGATTCTTTTGTGAGTGAACTCAAAGTTTTTGATCACCCTGTCCAGGGAAGGGAGGCATCTAAGAGGCTGCTTTCAATTCACCAAGGGCCACGTAGTGTAGCGGAATACTCTGTGGAGTTTAGAACACTGGCAACAGAGGCAGGGTGGGACGACAATGCACTACAAACTGTTTTTGTGAATGGCCTATCTGAACAATTAAAGGACGAGTTGGCGCTGAAAGACGATTTGAATAATCTTGACTGCCTCATCTCCACAGCAATAAGACTTGATAATCGGCTGCGCGAACGGCGTCGTGAAAGGACTACTCGCCAGACTGCCTCGTCACCACTTCCCTGCAATACCCCACTACCCCGTGCCTCAACAGCCTTCCCAGTGCCAACACAAGCCCTTACCCCAAGTAACATTTCCCCAGCTGCTCACGAGGAGCCAATGCAGCTGGGCCGGGCCAATCTTGCACCCGAGGAACGTTTCAGAAGAATCAGAGAGGGTGAGTGTCTCTATTGTGGTCAGGTCGGTCACTTTCTCGCCAGATGTCCTGTGAGACCAAAAGACGGGGCTCACCAGTAAGCATGGGGGCACTGGTGAGCCACAATCCCTCTTCCACTGACTCCCATACTAAAATGTTACTTCCGGCCACCATTTGTTACCAAGATGTTACCCTGCCCCTCTCAGCTCTAGTCGACTCTGGTGCTGAGGAGAATTTCCTGGATTCTAAACTAGCAAGGCAGGCTGGTTTCAAAACCATACCTCTGGACACTCCATTGATTGCCAACGCTTTGGATGGTGGAGCTATTGCTAAAATTACACATCGCACAGAACCATTACGACTCATGATCTCAGGAAATCATCAGGAGGAGATACAATTTAACTTGATTTCATCTCCTCATACACCAGTTGTACTCGGCTTCCCATGGTTAAAGTTGCACAACCCACACTTTGATTGGGCAGATGGAAGAGTGTTGCATTGGAGTTCCTTTTGTCATTCCACATGTTTGAAATCTGCTCTTCCCCCAGCTGGTGCTGCTTCTATACTCCCTGTCCCTCCAGACCTGTCATCGGTGCCGGAGGAGTATCACTGTCTGGGTGAAGTATTCAGTAAGGAGCGAGCCCTTGGTCTTCCTCCACATAGACCCTACGACTGCACTATTGACCTTCTTCCAGGTTCCACTTTACCTTCCAGTCGGCTATATCGCCTGTCCCGCTTAGAACACAAAGCAATGGAAAAGTATATCAAGGACTCTCTAACTGCTGGTATTGTCCGCCCTTCTTCCTCTCCTTTGGGGGCTGGTTTCTTCTTCGTAGAAAAGAAGGAACGCTCGCTTTGTCCTTGCATTGACTACCGTGGGTTAAATGAGATTACGGTCAAAAACAAATATCCTTTACCACTCATTGACTCCGCTTTTCAAACATTGCATGAAGCCACTATATTTTCCAAATTAGATCTCCGAAATGCTTATCATCTGGTCCGGATCCGTGAGGGGGACGAATGGAAAACGGCATTCAACACCCCACTTGGACATTTTGAATATCTGGTTATGCCTTTCGGACTCACTAACGCTCCAGCTGTTTTTCAGGCACTTGTTAACGACGTCCTCCGCGATTTCCTCAACCGTTTTGTTTTTGTCTATCTCGATGACATTCTGATATTTTCTCGTTCCCCAGATGAGCATGTCTGCCATGTCCGCCAAGTTCTCCAGAGGCTCCTCGAAAATAAACTATGTGAAAGCGGAGAAGTGAGAGTTCAACGTCAAAAGTGTGAGTTTCTTGGGCTATATTCTTGGCGACCGGCAAGTGAGACCAGACCCAGGAAAGATCCAAGCTGTTACTGATTGGCCTCGACCTGTTAACCGTAAGCAGTTACAGAGGTTTCTTGGGTTTGCTAATTTTTATAGACGGTTCATAAGAAACTACAGTACAGTGGCAGCCCCGTTGACACGTCTTACCTCATCTAAGCTTCCTTTTGGATGGTCCCCAGAGGCTGAACAGGCTTTTCAGGATCTTAAGCTGCTTTTTACAACTGCCCCAGTTCTGGTTCACCCTGACCCTTTCCTTCAGTTTATTGTCGAAGTGGATGCTTCAGATATTGGCATAGGAGCTGTGCTATCCCAAAGATCATTGTCTGACCACAAGTTGCACCCCTGTGCTTTCTATTCTCGCCGCTTGACTCCCACAGAGCGCAACTATTCCATAGGTGACCGCGAACTCCTAGCGGTGAAATCAGCCTTGGAGGAATGGAGACACTGTTTAGAAGGTGCTGACCATGAATTCATTGTGTGGACGGACCATAAGAACCTTTCCTACATACAGTCTGCCAAACGTTTGAATTCCCGCCAGGCTCGCTGGGCAATGTTTTTTGGCCGTTTCAATTTTACTTTAACATACCGACCAGGTTCAAAGAATGTCAAGCCAGATGCTCTCTCTAGACAATTCTCTTAATAATAATAATAATAATAATGCATCGATTTTATATAGCGCATTTTTGGACACTCAAAGACGCTTCACATGTGTCATTATTCATTCACTCCATACACGGTGGTGATAAACTACTAATGTAGCCACAGCTGCCCTGGGGCACACTGACAGAAGCGAGGCAACCAGTATGCGCCATCGGCCCCTCCGACCACCACCAACCATTCATACACACACCAGACTCATTCTAGGCAATGGGGGTGAAGTGTCTTGCCTAAGGACACAACAGCAGTTTGGCACTTTACAGCCGCAGCCGCCCCACTGTGGCTGGTGTTCCCAGAGGTTAAGTGTCTTGCCAAGGACACAACGACACATTGTATATGTGTCAAGCTCTTTTCCACTGACTTGCCGGAAAGGGAAGAAAGTATCCTACCTCAGTCTTGTGTAGTGGCGTCCATATCCTGGGAGATTGAGTCTAAAATCAAAGAGGCACAAGAAACTGAACCAGACCCTGGCAATGGCCCCCCTAACTGTATGTATGTTCCTCGATCTGTTCGCCCACAGGTTCTGCAATGGGTCCATACTTCCCGCTTTGCATGTCATCCTGGAGCAGGCCGTACGTCAGCACTTCTTCGCCGTTATTTTTGGTGGCCCACTATGGAGAGAGACACTCGGGAGTATGTTAAGGCCTGCACTGTTTGTGCCAGAGGTAAGGCCTCCAATCAAAGGCCATCTGGACGATTACGGCCTCTTCCAGTCCCTAGCCGGCCATGGTCCCATATTGCCATCGATTTTGTTTCTGGGTTACCCGTCTCTCAAGGTAACACCGTAATACTTACAATCATTGATCGCTTCTCCAAATCCGTACATTTTGTGGCCCTTCCCAAGTTGCCCTCTGCCCAGGAGACTGCTGAGGTTTTGGTCCAACATGTTTTTCGACTTCATGGAGCACCGCTAGATATTGTATCAGATCGCGGACCTCAATTCGTCTCTACGGTCTGGAGGAGTTTCTGCCGAGCCCTTGGAGCCAAGGTTAGCCTCTCATCTGGTTTTCATCCACAGACCAATGGACAGTGCGAAAGAGCAAATCAGCATTTGGAATCTGCCCTTCGATGCGTTGCTGCCGAAGATCCTTCGAGTTGGAGCCAGCACCTTCCCTGGGTGGAGTATGCACATAACTCCCTGCCATCTGCGTCTCTTGGTATGTCACCTTTCGAATGTGCCCTTGGTTGCCTACCCCCTTTGTTTCCTGAGCAGGAGGGGGATATTGCAGTGCCTTCAGTAAAGGACCACCTCAGCCGCTGTGGTAGGGTTTGGAAGTGCGCCCGCGCTGCTCTACTTCGCTCGGCACAACGTAACCGGGAAATTGCTGACAGGCGGAGGCATCCGGCTCCCCCTTACCAAGCGGGTCAAAAGGTTTGGCTTTCCACTAGTGACATTTCTCTGCAAGTTGACTCTAAGAAACTGGCACCACGTTACGTTGGGCCATTTGAAATTGAGAAGATTATTAACCCTGTCGTTGTGAAGTTGCTTTTGCCTGCTTCCATGAGGATTCATCCGGCTTTTCATGTCTCATCTGAAACCTGTCCATGACAGCCCGCTTTGCCCGCCGGCCGTTCCCCCTCCTCCCCCCCCGGATCGTTGATGCTCATCCGGCCTACAGTGTGCGTCGGCTTTTGGATGTGCGGCGCCGTGGTCGTGGTGTCCAGTACCTCGTGGACTGGGAGGGGTATGGGCCGGAGGAACGTTCCTGGGTCTCTCCGTCCCTGATTCTGGACCCGGACCTTGTCTCGGAGTTCCACCGGGCTCACCCTGACAAGACGGGCCATCCGCCTGGTGGCGTCCGTTGAGGGGGGGGTGCTGTCACGGTCCGGTCCGGTCCACACCACATTTTCCCCCTTTCCTGGTCCTCCTGCCTCTGCCGCTCTACTCACCTGGGTCTCATCATGCCATTAACTGCAGTACAAGAGGAGCAGCGCTGCAGCCACTCCTCGCCAGTTTGTTTGTCTACTTACACTTGTCAGTAGTACCTTTTGGCTATATTTTTCAAGCCCCACTTTTGGCTCTTAAAGAAGTTTTTGTAATTTCAGTCCTGCCTGCCTGCCCGTCTGCCTGCCTGCCTGCCTGCCTGCCCGCCCGCCCAACACATCAGCCTGCCTGCCTGTTATTCCTGTTTTTTTAATACATTTGATTGAAATCCAATTCAGTCTGCCTTTTGAGTCCTTTCCTTCAATTGTGACATTGTGACTCTTACTTACTTACTTCTAAAACAAACAAAAAAGAAATTTTTAGATAAACAATATTTAAATGCCAGAGGAGAGCCCAGAAGATAGTATTTACCACATGACGGTCTGACAGTTCGGGAAGATCCATCAGACTCCCCACACCATCACGTATGTGGGGACAAAGGCAGAAGTTTACTGCAAAAAACATGTCAGGTACGCAATAATAGATTCTTTAGATCTTTGTCTTGATGAAAGAACCTTCTTAGCTTGAAACATATGACATAAGGAACTTTTTGAATTTAAAGCAACACCTTTTGATTGATATACTTTGACAGAAAAAAAAATGCATCAATAGTGTTGCATTTTGTTAAAAAGGGGCGGAGCATGAGGTAACATGGGGAAAAACCTTTTTCTTTTAATGACCTACGCCCAAATCTTTTAGAAATATATCGAATTGAAAGTCCCCTGTACATAAATGTTTTGCATCGTGTCATGCGCATTGAGACAAATGTCTATTGGCAGGCTCGAAAAGATAATTCCTTTTTGCACTTCAGTGTATTGTAATTTGTTTATTATCATTAATGTGTTTTAAATGTATTTTGAAATTGTGAAGTACCTTACGAGTTGATCTCTGTGCTTTCTCCATCAGCCCTAAGGAAGCGATCGAAGGCATATTTTTGTTCTTACACAAAACATGCCGAAGCTAAAATCTAAGGTCGTTCTCTTCTAGTGGTAAACAGCTAGAGGAGTTAAAAGCTAGTGCCAGCTCTTTATCTTCTCTCTCTTTCTGCCGGGAAGACCTGCTGTCCGCAAACATGGTGTTGGGAATGGCATCACTCAGTTCAATATAGATTAACCCCTCCGTAGAGTGCGCACTCCATCCAGACAGAGAAGCTCCAGTCGGAGGAGACAGACACAGCTCAGGGACCTCATGGCATGTGTGTGTTGTTGGCTTGTGAACATATTATTGCACTTGTGGAGTTACGGTTTAGTCCCAGTCCAGCTGAACCAGTCCTGTTGAATAATACATGGTGGGCTTCTATAGCAGACACCCCTCCCTGGATCAATAGCACTTAGAGCTGCTTTATACTGAAGGAAGAAGTTGCTAAATCTCCATCGTGTCCAAGTCGCTACACTTTTTTGCTACGGATGCAAACTGAACCGGGCGATTGCAGGAACTTCATCTGGACTAAGTTTGCTCGGCGATGAGACCCCCAAAGCACAGCATCGCACGTACACTAAAAAATAATACAGGGTTTGGGCTTGAAATAAGTTGTCAGGCTCGTATATTCTGTAAATTAGGAGTGGACTATCTGAGTGCTGATGTCATCTTAGTGTTTGCTAAATGTGGATGAAGCTGATCTGGAGCTTGTAATTTGCAGTGTGGGAGGTGTTGGATTACAGTGTACTAATAATGTCAGATAATTTTGTTTACGATTGCTCAAACATGCATTACAAACATCTGATGATAGACAGTTCAGTACATTAGTTATAAAAGGATGCACGCCTCACTCATGGTTAACATCAACTTGTTCTCCCATGAGCCTTTGTGCTTGCTGTGTCATGTTTGCGGAATTAACCTGAACAAAATCATCTGAAACACAAAAGGGGCATTCTACATCCACATAGATGTAGCAGATTGTGTTGAATGTAGTTTTGTTTTAGACTTTTGCACATTTTCAATGTTGTGGCTGCTCTTGTTTGTTGTTCTTCTATCCAAGCGGTGTTGTTTGTTTTCATTCAGCTGTGATTTGCACTGAGAGACAATAATTTATGCATTGAATTATTTAACAACAATTAAAAGAACTGTATTAATTTCACATGTATTTTTGTTTCCCTGTGATATCGTGTAACATTTTGATTCAATTTATTTGACCTAGTAAATTATAGGCCCTTTTATTTATTTTCTCCAACCGTGAGCGAGAAAACTATGCCAAAGATATGGTTTGTAAACGATCATTGATTGTGTTCATGATAGTCCAGACAATATTGGGTGCTGGAATTGTGAATTTAGGGAAAATGGTTTTATCCCATTCTACCCTCACCACTTACCCCCACAGACTAAATAAGGCATATCAGACCAGAGCAGCCATCCTCCTGTGGACTCACCACCTTCAGGAAAATCAGTGAGGGGCTGGTGCTCTGTGTACTGGGTGCAGCTCTGTCTGCCATCCCACCACTTAGAAATGGATTAAGGAGAAGAAAACGGATTGATGGAAGGTTGTCTAAATAATAGGAAAGTATAAAGAATCAGTGATCAGAAATGTAAGTTCTTATGCGCCATTGCAGGGGTAGATGCAAACGATTGCGCTGCTAACATGGTTGCTGGGGTATTGGTTTGATAATATTGGTTGTGGATATCTTTAGTAGGCCTTTATTTGCATGTAATACGTTTACGGGATGACGTTGACCCAGAATATCGGGTGGACAGCAGTTTAGTTTAGTATGTTTATTTTATTTAGGGCAGTGCATATTAGAATATATGTCAGCAAACAGCTTTATACCTGTGGCAGGTACACTCTCGAAAACATATCAGACAGTAGACAGTACAGTAGGTACAGATATTTAACGCATATGTTCATCTGCGGAGCATGACTGGTTTGTGTTGGACATATTTTTAAGAATCCTTATAAATGTCAGGAGGGCATGGGGCTTTAGAGCCTGATCCCAGTCATTGCATTAGAGCTTGAATCCAATCACTGCTTTTGGCCCAACACTAAGTTCAACATTTGTGTCGATTCTGCGGGGGTGCCAGGTCTGTTTTCTGTCATGTACACCAGCACGGTCACATGACGCTCACCACAACAGTAGTTCTAGTTGTGAGACATCTCTACATGATTTTTGCTGCTTGCCACCTGCTCAGGAAGTGCTGAGAGCATGTTTCAGTTTTCTTGCCAGAGGGGCCACTAGTGGCAGCTTATGGGCTCTGCATGAGTGAATGGCAAACATTGGCCACAAGAACAACTGTTGTAAACACCAAATACGACATGCTAATGAGAGAGTTTGATTGACACTTGCAGACTCGGGGGGAAAGGGCTTCAGAGGAAGCTGATGTTTGTGATCGCCTACAGTGTGGAAACACAAAATGTTCTGGTTGTTCACAGAATGCTTCATGGTGGTGTCGTAGATGAAGGAGCGTTTGCAGTGTGTATGTATTCCTGTTGTAGATTGAAAATCAGCTTCTGGGTAAAATTTGGTGTATGTTCATGTATTGTCCTAGTAACAATTCAAACATATAAATTACTTATTTCGTATGAAAACTGTTCTTAGTTTTTTTTTACTTCTCTATGATATTTCTCATTTTACAGTGAACTAAAATTCAAAACCTCTCAAAATCAAGACTGCGGATCACTGGCACTTGTGTGAGTGTGTGGTCTTTGAGAATGTTAAATGGGAGAAATTAGCTGCAGACAGTGCTTGGCTGCAGTCCACTGGGAGGTCAGGGGCCAGCTGGGGATAATGCAGTGTGGAAGAACAGGCCTGGGACTGGACTTCATTAGAGATCCATTATACAGTTTGAGTGACATCATTCCAAGGGAGCTGGGATACAGTAGGGTTAGGGGGTAAGAGGCAAGGGCAGAACATTCACAATGTTTTTTGTGTTATTTTTTTACAGTTCATTTCTTTTCAGCCCATTCACGAGCGAAGATAAAACGTTATTGCCGGTCTATTCAACATATTTTCCTTGGGAGAAATAAAACAGTTTTATTGTATGGCCTTTCCCTCTTGGCCGGATGATTGAAGATTTAACAGCAAATATATTGAATATATAACACAATGTCTAATTCAGTTGCAATAAATATTTAACCAGAAAAATGCAAGAATGGTTGGAATTGGTAACTTTAGTAATTATTTATTAACTATGACAGAAGCAACACCGCCTCAGGCCTAAACTTAAGGAACATAACAGTAAACATCCCCACAATGTTTAAGTCACACAGACTGATAGGACAGAGACAACATTTGTAACATTAGCTAATTTATTTAATTATAATCATCATTATTATTCTGTTTCAGTTTGTCTTCAGCAGAACATTCATAAACAACACATTCACAGGCGGCCACATTAACCAATATTTAGAGTCTCTCACATGGTCCAACTAACGGATGTCCCACTTAAATAAAATGTACTGTAACGGCCCAGCAGAAACCCACTAGACACAGCTCGTATTTACACCACAAAACAATGTCTTACTGCACTTCTAAGAAGTGGAGCTTGATACTGAGGCTATTTACACATGTGCACGACTGACCACTGTTTGGATAAACACATCACACACACTTTCAGCTGCAGGGCATTGAGATGACTGTGGGGACCAGAGAGAGGTGTGGATTTACAGGAAGGGGGGGAGGCCCTTTACCTACCAGAGCCTGCCATATAATTACAAAAGATTAGATTAGAATCCAATAAATGGGGAGACGGGGTGTTTAACACATACCAGGCCACTGCCATTTCTTTTAGTGATATTCAGAATACAGTTATGTTTCTGTGCAACAATATCACTGAAACAAAATAAACCTTACATAGGGTGTGTTGGATAAATAAAATGCAGATCAAGCTGTGAATAAGGCCAGCTGAGAGACATAGTCCCTCCAGCGTGTCCTGGGTCTTCCCCTGGGTCCCTTACTGTGGGACGTGCCCGGAACACCTCCCCTGGCCCATGCCCGAGCCACCACAACTGGTTCCTCTCGACGTGGAGGAGCAGCAGCTTTACTCCGAGCTCCTCCCGTGTGACTGAGCTCCTCACCCTATCTCTAAGGGAGCGCCTAGCCACTCTGCAGAGGAAGCTCATTTCAACCGCTTGTATCCGCGATCTCGTTCTTTCTGTCATTACCCAAAGCTCATGACCATAGGTGACCATAAGGATTTGCCTGTCGCCAACAGCTTTACTTTGAGTTCAAAATGGACAGTCGCAAATAACTGAAAAAGCACTAAACCAACAGCGTCCCTTCAGCCTGGCAGCAGCAGCAGGAGAGCCGGAGAAGCCGAGGAGCACCTGCCGAGGCCAAACTGGGAGACTGAGCAGTGCATTCAGGGGTACATGGAGGAGAGTGAACTGCCCGCCTTCCCGCCGGTGCCCACAGCCTCTGTGTCAGGTAGACGAATATGCAGGTGAGGGCGCGCCTGTCTCTCCAAAACAGCAGCGGCAGACCACCAGGACCCTCAAGGACTACGCAGTGAGTGAAGTCCAGTGTGAAACAGACATTCAACAGGAGTGCAAGCAGCTGTTTTTTGACCTAATCAACTCTGGCTGCGCATTTCAGTGAGTCTAATGGGAAATACATGACAGCTTTGAACGCTTTTATCCCGAGAGGCCAACATACTGGATTTAACAAACACATAATTGAATGACAGTTCACAATTGCACAGAACCTTTTTAAAGGAGGTTCCACTCATCAGGAAAGTGGAAAGGAGGCTGCAACTCTACTGCAGATAAGAGCTGGTTATTTAATCATCTGTATTGTTAAAACTGTTTGTGTTTGTTACCAATGTGGTTATTGATCCTACGCTGTTAGATCAGTGTGATCTGTGGAGTCTTTTTTCTGTTGCTCTTGGCTGGATGTCTGAGGAAAAGACGACTTTAGAGGTCAAGTATTAGAAGTGAATGGGGACCCAACATGTCTAAAACTACGACTGCTCTGTCCATTTTTGAGACCGTCGATCCAGTTGATCGTTTCATTTTGGCTATGGGTTGGATTGGCTTTTTGAAGGGTTACTCCAAGTTCAAATTCAACGCCTTTACTGACCTTTTTAAGACCATTTTATAAAGAAAGAATTAATTACCATCGAACTAGGGCCTATTTCAGCGGTCAATCAGGAAAGGGTTCACCTATTTCTTGAACACGTGTCTGTGTTCTGTTGTTATCACTTCTGCTTCTATGTTCTGAAGATATTTTAAAACTCAGATATCAAAATTCAAGACTTTTTCCAAGTCTATCTAAGGTATTATTACAAATTGATGAATGTTTTTAATACTTTTTAAGATCCTATAGTACCCTGTCTTTGGTTGCTATGAGCAAATGTGGCTCCAGATTAAATTAGACCTAATTGTTTTTGCCTGGTACAAATCAAACACTATGGGTGGCATTAGATTTGACTCTGTCCAGTCCTGTTTACAGTCTGTGGTAGTGAGCAGTCAAACTTGCCCCAGTCTCCAAGTTTCTTCCTTTCTCTACAGGTCCTGGAGGTCACGAGCGCTGCGGCCTTCCCGTCACTCTGGAATAATAGAATAATGGCGTAATTAACTGGAGAGGAGATGTGGCCCCGGGGACGAGCTCTGTCGCTCTAATAAGAGGAGCCGGGGCCGTTGTCCTGGCTGTAATGAGGTCTCCATGGGTCCTAATTGTGCGGCAGTTTAGAGTTTAAGTGGTTCTGGGACAGTACTGTGAGAATAGCAGCCCACTTTCATCCAGCAGATCCCAGATGTACGCTCGCTGCTCTATTCACTGCCTCAGGTCCAATTAAAAAAGGCCGGCATGGGCAGATTAAGAGGACGATATTATGCAAGAAATTAGAAGTGGTTTTGTCCAAAGTCGTGCTCCTGATTTAGTCTGAAGAATGGCCTAAATAACGTGCACCAATACTGCCATGGTTCAATATGGAGACTTTGAGAAGTTGCTAGAACTTGGGGAGGGCTAGTGGGAAGTGTCCAAATCTGTCAGGGCCTGCCGATACGATATGTATCTCTATACACATGAGCCAATATGATACTTAATCAATTCAATACGTTATATTTCCAAACAATGCGGTCTCTTTTCTTATGCTCATTTTAACAAAAATACAATACTGTAATGCATTTACATTAAATTTTGTGACGATTATCAATAAAATCTCAAAACAAAATCTATAATTATACTCTTTTTTATTTTTATGAAAATGACTTTTTACATATTAAATTGGACATTTTTAAGCACACCTCTAGCCTACGCCGAAATTGAGCTGATAGGGGGTCGTCATCATCTAAAAATATTAAAGCCAAAACACTTATGCAGACCGCTTCATCTCCTCCGTCCTCTAACCACAATCACAGTTACTGAAAACTCCTTGATGAATTTTAAAACAAACTATAGGTGTTTTCATACTGTCCCAACTAAGAACGCCTCTGGCCATTTTGTGCATTTTCACTTTCTCTAAGTGTTTAGAGTCGGCATCGCACACTTTCCATGAAGATTTGCACTTTTTCCACAATGTCAGACAATAACTTTTACTGGAAGTGATTTGTACTGGATTTCTCCAAATGGAATGCCCAAGTCTATCGATAGAGTATAAACTTTGTGACTGAAGCATCAGAAAGCAGAAGCCAAGTCCCTGCGCGCTCTGCCAGTGTGTAAACAGCCACGTGACGCATTGCAAGCCTACTCTGCCGAGGAGAGCCACGCGTCACTCGCTGCTCTTTTAACGTGTATGGCCCATCAGCGAGAAGCCCAATCTGGGCTTTCAGTGCACGCAATTTTCTCCCTAAAAAATATCCCTGTGCATTGATGCACAAGTCTATAGTCACAAGGACAGCGTTCACACCATCTCTCCAAATTGTTTGCTGTTTGGTCGAGCCTCTCAAAGTGGAGATATGAGGACATCCGTCTTTGGTAATTATCCCTACAAGAAAGTCGACGACCAAACTTATAGTAAATTACATAAGACAGAGACACGAACAAGATCCACATCAAGTTCAAATAACTACTCTCTGGATAATATAGTCCTTATTCATTACTGTATTTTCACAATTGTTCTCTTAAATTTGGGGTACCTCACTTTTTTGTATCATAAATACATTTTGTGTCAACAGAAAGAATCTTGTATTATTAAAATCTAGTGAACAAATTGGACCATGAGCATCATCATATTTTTAGTAAACAAAATATATTTTACAAACTTTGGCAGGAATGAAAACTACTGACATTACAGTTTTTCTCTATTGCTACAACACAAAACCCAGTACTCTAAACCAAATGATCAATTGCCTAAACACATTTATTAAATCTACCCCCCACTTCTCACAACCATAAACACAATTCTCCTGTAGACACTGTTCACAAAACACATGCCCTTTTTCTCAAAACTCTAAACACATTTTTCCTTTGCTAAAACACATTTTTCCTTTGCTAAAACACTTTTTGCATGTATCTCTGCTCCTATAATCATTGTGAGGCTCATGTGATGAAAAATGTCTCCCACTGTCAGCAAAACCTGAACACAATGAACAGACCTGGTGTCATTCAGAAAACACAACCACTCAGAGCTGAAAACTCCTGTTGCAAATGATGTGACCACAACTTTATAAGTCAGTGCAGTTTGATGAAGGTTCAAAACGAAAATGGATAATCAAGGCAGAAGAAGAGGAGTTCGTGTCAGAGGAGGGAGAGGAGCAGGTCAAAGAGGGAGAGGAGCAGGTCAAAGAGGGAGAGGAGCAACATGCATTATGAATGCAAGGGAAATTTAGGTACCCCAGCTTTAATTTAGTGAGTTGTAGTTTCAGGGCTACAGGAGACACGGGGACACTTCCAGAGGCTCACATAGTTCAGCTGTATTTCTCACAGCGCTGTATTTATCGCGTCCACAGGTTGTCCAAAGATCTGCACTTGTCCTGTCAGCACCGGTCAATGAGTCCGCTGTTGCACCAGAGCATGTGGAGGGGAGGCGCCCCCACTATTTGGCGCCCGCACCCCCCCCCCCCCCCACTATTTGAGAAGCACTGCCCTAAACATTGTGTTTTCAATTGTTACTGTACTGTAGTATCTTTTGTGTGTCATGGATCCTCCATGGAGTTATTCATGTTTGCATTGAGTTGTGATATAACTGCATTTTCTACTTTATGTACTGTAACTATTCTCATGAAACCCACAAATCTATAGAAAAGGCCCAAAACATTTGAGAATTAAAAAAGTGTTGCTCAAATGCATCCTGGCAGTTGTGAAACTGTAAAAAGAACAGTCTCACATTCTGAAAATTGTGTTTTCAATTGTTTTGGTGGTGTGGTTAATGATGCTCATAGTGTTCACATTTTTGCAGACCATGAGAGGTATTTTGGTGTGATGGGTTGGTTTTGAGAATATGAGTCACTGTTTTGGTGTGATGGGTTGGTTTTGAGAATATGAGTCACTGTTTTGGTGTGATGGGTTGGTTTTGAGAATATGAGTCACTGTTTTGGTGTGATGGGTCGGTTTTGAGAATATGAGTCACTGTTTTGGTGTGATGGGTTGGTTTTGAAAAGAGACTGTGTTGTTGTGTGTACGTAGCTTTAGAAAAGAGGTTTGTGTTTAGAGTTTTGAGAAAAGGGAGGGCAGTATCGTGAAATGTGTTTAAGCAATAGAGAAAAACTGTAACTGTGAGAACAAGCAACTACAAACTGGACTTTATTTTATACTGGTCCATTTTCTGTGGTTTGAAAATCAGGTATCCCAGCATGCATTTGACACGGCATTCACTGCTTGCACACAATACTTCTTCCACGACCCTATCTGCATCCAGTTTTATTTGAATTTTCATCACCACAATTGATCAGCCGTTTTACTCTGGGGACAAAGATACAGACTGAATGACTATTGACTTGCAAGTGTATGAAAAATGTGTTTGTCAGACCACCGGAGCTATCGATGAGCGCGTATTAAAAATGGTATCAGTCCGATCGATGGGGAACCATGTTGATAACAGGAGGCAAAAGCAGCGTTTTTAGCCCTGGAGTTTGCCCTTCAGGCTCGATATGTATCTGCTTTTGTATGGAGGGCGCTGTTTGGGAAAACCACCACTGGCGCATTGCAGTAAATAGAAGGTGTGTGTGTTGGTGTGCATGTGTGTGTGTGTTGGTGTGCATGTGTGCCCGTGTGTAGAAGCATTGAGGATCAACATGACTGTATCCCTGTTCCCTTAACCCTTGAAGAACGGCATATCCACCACATTTAATGGAGACAATCTACATGCAAAACTCTACAATCAGACTTATGTCATAATCAGTTTTTATTGCCCACAATGTCATAATGTTACTGTTTTCCTACAGAATTAGGTTACTCGTCTCAATTTTGAAAGCTCTAAACAATTTCTGCGGTTAAGTAGCTTAAATCTTTCATAACTTCTCAGTAAACTGTAAGTTCCGTTGTGATGGATATGGAAAAAAATCACCCCCCCCCCCTCGGTCTAGATCAGGGGTCTCAAACTCAACTTACCTAGGGGCCGCTGGAGGTAGAGTCTGGGTGAGGCTGGGCCGCATCACAAAAAAACGCTGCATCACAAAAAAAGATGTATTCCAGTATTCCAAAAAAAAGTTCAACTGATCCAATCTTCTCAATCTTAACAAGTCAGAACATGCAGAACTTGCAGAACATGAACAGTTCTTCAGAACATAGGCTTCATTCACTTCCTTCTACTCCTTGCTACCAGAGACTTGGCAGCGCTTCCTCTCACACAGTTGAGACACATTTGGCTTGAGGGAGGAGGCAACTGAGACCCTCAGTGTAGCTTTAAGGTTCTCATCTTTAAGTCTGGACCTGAACTTTGACTTGTTAAAGTTCATTGTGGAAAAGAGTTTTTCACACAGATAGGTGCTGCCAAAAAGGCACATGGTCCGCTTGAACATCCTGGAAAGCTCAGGAAAGGTGGGGGGGAGTTTTCTCAAAAAATGTTCAAGCTCCATTGTTTTTCCGCTCACCTCCCTGAATTTGGCTTTGAGTTCAGTATTACATTGCAGGTCAATTAGCTCCATCTGCAGGACAGGGGGGGCATCCTCCATTAAAGGAGAAGGGGTCAGTAAACATTTGAAAAGTGGCTCTGTGTGTCTTGAAGTCTGCAAACCTGTGATCAAATTCTTCTTGTAGCTTTCCGATAGTATCAGCATACTTCTCACCACTGAATGTTGTGCCTGAATCCATGAGTTCCTTGCATGCTGGGAAATGGCAGAGGTTTGTCTGTGAAAGCTGGGCTTTCCATAACATAAGTTTTGTGGAAAATGCTCTGACACTGTCATATGCAACACTGACAAGCTGGCCCTGGCCTTGTAACTTCTTGTTCAGTACATTCAGCTCCTGTGTGATGTCAACAAGAAAAGCTAAGTCCATTAGCCATTTAGGATCACTTAGCACAGGAACAGCCATCCCATCCTTCTCCATGAAGGCTTTCACTTGTGCCCTCAACTCAAAAAACCTCTTCAAGACCTTCCCCCTGCTGAGCCAACGTACCTCGGTAAAGTAGAGCACGTCCTCATATTCTGACTCTATTTCAACCAAAAAGTCACGGAACTGCCGGTGCTTTAAAGCCCTGGATCTGATATGGTTGATGAATTTCACGACGTCAGACATCACATTGTCAAACTTTAAGATTTTGCTGCAAAGGGCCTGCTGATGGATAATGCAGTGCAGAGCAATGGCATCTTCCACACCCTCCTCTTCCAATGTTCTTCGAACATGTGCTACAAGTCCGTTTTTCCTCCCTGTCATTGATGGCGCCCCATCTGTAGTTATTCCAGCCAAACACTTCCATTGTAAGCCGGCATCCCCAATGCAATCACACAGCTGGCGGAATATCTCCTGACCGGTGGTCTGGCCATGCATTGCAATCACTGTGAGCAACTCCTCCGTAACTTCAAAATTGTTATCAACACCACGGACATATATTGCAAGCTGCGCCGTGTCAGTGACGTCTGTGCTCTCATCAAGAGCGAGTGAGTAAGAATGAAAATGTTTAGCTTTCTCACGCAGTTGATCATAAATGTTACCTGACATGTCAGAAATGCGCTCTGTCACTGTGTTGGCTGAAAAGCTGATGTTACTAAATTGAGCCTTTTTTTCCGGGCAGACTATACTGGCAGCCTGTAACATGCATTGTTTGATGAACTCACCGTCTTTGAACGGCTTTCCTGCTTTAGCGATCATCTCACTCACCACGTAGCTAGCTTTGAGAGCCGCTTCACTCTCTTTCTTGGCTTTCTTGAAAAAATCTTGTTGCCTCAGAAGACATGTTTTAAGTTTGGCGACCCGGTCCTCTCGCTCATCTCCCAGGCACTTTGCATACTCCTCGGCGTGTTTTGTTGAGTAATGACGTTTAATGTTATACTCCTTGTGCACCGCAACTTTTTCCGAGCATATTAGACACGTTGGAATGCCCCTGTGCTCAACAAAAAAATATTGCAGCTCCCACTTCTCCTGAAATTGTCTGTGCTCATCGCCAACTTTTCTCTTCACGACAGGTTTTGATAAAGACATGGCTGGGGCTAAATAAAACCGTATTGACAAGATATTATACTTCCAATCGTTCATCCAAACATTTTGCGTGATTTGCGCTGTTCTCGCGAGCCTGAGCTACGGGAGTCCACAGGTGTTGTGATGGCAAGCTGCCTAGACTCGGGGACGCCAACTCACCCCCCCCCCCCCCCCCCCCGCTGGTTCTATTCAATTAACCTGCAGGAAGGAGCCGGGCTTCCCCCCGCACCTACAGACAATGACTGTCTCACCCTTGTCCCTTTTGCATCTTGCATCTGTATGTCTGCATCTCTACATCCTGCATGTCCATTGTCTCTCTGTTTGCATCTCCATAGCCAATCTGATTGCCTCCCCACGGGCATGGCGCCTCGCCTCTGGATGCGCCTCCTGTACTGGTGACCCCCTCCCATCTTTTGTGGGCGGGACTGTCTTTCATGTGTTGTCTATGTAAACAGGAACCTGGTCTGGCCGCGTTAGAGCTTATGGACGCTGCTTTGTGTATGTGAGCTCTCCGCACGTGTGTACAATAAACTTACGCTCCTGATTAAGACAAATACCTTTGAGCTTTCTCCTTCATTGGGGTATGTAATTCTACAACAGTGTCAAAAAACATAAACCCCCAGAAGCGTGCGGAAAAAAAATGCGCGGGCCGCACTAACACAAAGCTTTGATTAGAAGCAGAGGGCAACAAACTATTGACCCGCGGGCCGCGTGTCTGAGACCCCTGGTCTAGATAGAGTTAAACTGAGCTCAAGTTCATGAAGGAAAATTACATGGATTAATTAAGATATGTATAAATACATGATTAATAAAATATAGGGGGTGGAAAAAAGGACTAAAGAAATAAACTATTGTATTTATATGTAGGGTGAGAAAATGTCGATATCACACATAACTTAAGTTATGTACCTGATATCGGAGAATTGGATCAAAAACAACCATGTAATAAATACTATAATTGATAATAGCTTTATTTAGGGGCACCAGGGAATAACTCCCAACTGATAACGTGTGTTACGTCCAGCTCAGCTAGGGAGTAAGAACGTAGCAAAAAACCAGATGGAATTGGCATTTGTCCATTTTAAAGTAAGTTTTTAATGATGACAGAAAATAAAATGAATTGGGAAACAAAGGAGGAATACAGAAATAATAATAATATTGATAATACAAAACGAAAGTCACTATACAAAACTAGAGCTCAAAATTACAAAGTGACAACGTAAGGGAACAGAACAATACAGGAGGAGCAGTGACGGCAGACTGGCACGGACAAGTCCAGCTGCCCCGAGCTGACGGCAAGTGGGAGGTTTTATGGGGACGCCCTCAGTGATGGATCCCCGGGGTTGGAAGACGTCCACGCTCTTGTCCCACTACAGCCACTCAGGTGTCAGACCGGCCACGCCCACACTTCAAGTCCCTCCAATAGATCTCCCGCACAGACACCTGTACAGAACACGAAGGCGCACACACAAACACAAAGGGCAACGGGAGCGCCATCTAGTGCACAACTGGCACAATAGGTCGTTGCCCGTAACACTCCCCCCCTTAAGAGCGAAACTACTCATTTTCAATAAACACGGTCAAGTAGCCAATTGGAACTACGGTAATAACCAGGGGGTACTATAGCGATGGACTGTCAAAATCTGGACAGGGCATCGGCCAACACATTTTCCACTCCTTTCTTGTGACGGATTTCGAGATGAAAGTCCTGCACCATCAGAGCCCACCTCATCAACCGCTGATTATGGTTAAACATGCGGGACAAAAAGACAAGAGGGTTATGGTCTGTAAAAACCAACACAGGCAAAGAACTCGACCCAACATATACCTCAAAATGCTGAAGAGCGAACAACAAAGACAACGTTTCCTTTTCAATGGTCGAATATGACAATTGGTGCTTATTAAATTTCTTTGAATAATAGCCAACTGGGTGGTCAACTCCAGCGGCATCTTCTTGAAGAAGAACAGCCCCGGCCCCTTCAGCACTGGCGTCTACCTCCAACTTGAATGGACGGGAACAATCAGGCGCTGCGAGGACAGGCGCATGGCTCAACAAAGCCTTTAGACTGGAGAACGCATGGTCACACTCCTGCGACCAAACAAAATCAACCTTGGGGCTGAGCAAACGAGTCAGTGGCAACGCAACGGTAGAAAAGTTCGGGCAAAAACTCCGATAAAACCGGCCATACCCAAGAACCGGCGGAGAGCGCGACGCGTAGTGGGGGACGGACAAGCAAGGATGGCAGCGACTTTCGCTTCAACAGGCCTTACTTGACCCTCGCCCACTTCTCGGCCCAGGTAGGTAACGGTGGCCCTCCCGAACTCACATTTGGCCAAATTCACCGTGAGAGAGGCCTGTGCAAGGCGTGAAAAACACGTTAGTCAAAATAGACGTATGCTCCTCCCAAGTAGCTGAATGCAGAATTAAATCATCTAGATAAGCATTGCAGTTAGACAAGCCACTCAACACCGTATTAACAAGCCTTTGAAACGAGCTGGGGCGTTGCGCATCCCAAACGCCATGACTGTATACTGCAGAAAATAATCCGGTGTTACAAAAGCAGAGATCTCCGAGGCACGCTTCGTGAGCGGCACTTGCCAATATCCTTTTAGCAAATCCAGTTTGGTTACAAATTTTGCAGTTCCTAGATTGTCTACACAATCCTCCATGCGAGGCATTGGGTAGGAATCTGGTTCTGTGACAGCGTTCACCTTTCTAAAATCGGTAATAAATCTGGGAGTCCCATCGGGTTTCTCCTCCACTAAGCATGGCGAACTCCATGCACTGGAGCTATGAATGGCAAGGCCGTGCTCTAGCAGGTATTCTGCCTCCTGCTTCATAAGCGCACGCTTAGCGGGGATTCACCCTATAGTGATGTTGCCGGATGGGTTTTGCTCCTTTCACATCAATGTCATGTGTTAACGCGGTAGTTCGAGATGGTACATCACTAAATAAACAGGAAAAATCATGAACAATAGACAGTATGTCCTCTCTCTGAGTATTGCTCAAATGACCCAATTTCTCGGGCAGCTCGTTAACCATTTGAGAATTCGAGAGTCGCGCAACTTTAGCCTGCCGAGGAAAAACTGCATCTGGGACAGCCCGGTCAGTCTCTACTATCACCAGCGCTGCGGCACAAGTGGACGGGGACGCCACCGGTGGGTCAACACTGCGTTCATAATATTTCTTTAGCATGTTAACGTGACACACCCGGGACTTACGACGGCGATCAGGAGTACGGATGACAAAATTTGTGTCATTTATTTTCTCTTTTACCTCATACGGTCCAACAAACTTTGCAGACAACGCATTTCCCCTGAGAGGGAGCACGACAAGCACCTTCTCTCCCACCGAAAAATCACGTTTAACAGCCTTTTTATCAAAATGGACCTTCATACGTTTCTGGACTCCAGCAAGCGTAGACTTCGCCAGTTTATTCGCAGTCACCAACCGCTCATGAAAATGACTTACAAACTCGAGCACATTATGGGGCGCAGACGAAGGAGCCAGGAACTTCTCCTTTAAAGCTTTCAAAGGACCGCGGGGACTATGACCAAACACTAAGTCCGCCGGACTGAAGCCAAGAGACTCCTGTACCGCATCACGTGCCGCAAATAATACAAAGGGAATCCCCTCATCCCAAGTATTTCCCGTTTCCAAACAGTATTTCCTCAACATTGATTTTAACGTCTGATGCCACCGCTCGAGCGCACCCTGGGACTCTGGATGATACGCGCTGGAAACTACATGCTTTACATCCAGACTTCGGACTAATTCATTGAATAGCTTTGATTGAAAATTTGCCCCTTGATCTGACTGAACGACCCGGGGAAGACCAAACAAAGAGAAGAAGTTTGTTAACGCCTTTACTATGGAGCGGGACGTGCATTTACGTAGCGGAATGGCTTCAGGAAAGCGCGTCGCAGCACACATAATGGTGAGCAAAAACTCATATCCACTCTTTGTTCGGGGCAGAGGGCCCACACAATCTATTATTACACGATCAAATGGTTGGTCTATGGCAGGGATAGGTTGCAAAGGCGCGGAAGGAATGGGCTGGTTTGGCTTTCCTGCTATCTGGCATACGTGGCAGGTGCGACAAAACTCAGCCACATCACGTTTCAATCCAGGCCAGAAGAATTGTTTTAAAATATGTGTATAAGTCTTAGTGACTCCTAAATGGCCAGCCCATTGGCTCTCATGTGCCACCGCCAAAATGGACCTCCGGTAAGAGTGAGGCACCACGATTTGAAACACTGCACTTAAATCACACCCAATTGAAGCAAGCGGGGACCATTTGCGCATAAGCAGACCATTGTCAAGGAAATAGTAATGTTGTACATCGTCCTTGGGTTGTTCACTACTCACCACTCCGGAGAATAATACGCGTAAGGTTGGATCGGACTTTTGCTCCATAAGCAGTCGTTCGCGAGAACAAGGCAACCTCAGCCCAGCGAGTTTCTCCGACATGACAGGTTCCGCAGGCGTTTTTGAGACAGCCTGTAGGTTCTGTTTGGACCCACTCAAATCTGTAACATTACATAAAAAGGTATCAGACAAGTCAACGTCCGGTGAACAGGCCCTGGCGCGCGTCATGACGCACACGGGGCAGCTCAGGGGAACCCATCTCCGTGGAACTGCAACATGGGGAATCAACAATTTGCAGGGGAGGAAATACCGTTCCCCCTGCTAAATCATTTCCCATCAGCATATGCACACCTGGAATGGGCAACTCCTGGCACACCGCAATAGGGAAAACACCGGTAACAAGTTTGGATTTCACGTGCACATAATGTACGGGGTGCGGGCAGTAGCCCATCTCAATCCCTCTTAATACCGCATTATACCCACAGAAAGACTCTGATGAAAATGGAAGCGCACTGGCTAATATTACAGACTGAGCTCCCCCCAGTGTCACGTAAAATGCGGATGGACTTCTGATCATGCAGGGCTCCCTTTACAGACACAAGGCCCTCAAGTATAAACGGCTTGAAACACGGATCTGCACTGTCGCTTACAACAGGTGTACTCTCCATGTTAATTACTCCGACACCATTAGCTTTAGTGGCAGAGTAATTGGATTTACGCTTAAGAGCCAAACAGTTAGAGATGACATGTCCAGGTTTGTGACAGTAAAAACACTCTCGTTGCTCCTTGTGAACGGGTGGCGTGTTGGCAGGCCTACGAATTGGCTCTGAGACAAAGGACCGGTTTTTCTCCGTACCAAATGTGGTCCTATGAGTCAGGGCGAATTCATCAGCCAACACCGGGCGAATTCATCAGCCAACACCGCGGCCTCTTGTAACGTGGTAACTTTCTGTTCACTCAAATACATAGGTCTGGTTTGGGGCCTTCTTGAGGCCTCTGAAGCGCTGCCGGTAGGCCTCAGGGACCAGCTGATACGAACGTAAAATAGCAGCTTTAACAGACTCATATCTCATGCTTTCCTCCAAAGACAGAGCAGCAGAAACTTCCTGTGCTTTCCCAGTTAACTTACACTGGAGCAATGTGGACCAAAGCTCAGGAGGACAATTTATAGCCTGGGCTTATGCGTTCAAAGCACAGAAAATAAATGTCAATTTCAGACTCACGTAATTTTGAAAAAAGCGAAAACATATTTTACTCACATCAACAGGTTGGACCGGACTGTGGGCTGGATCAACAGCAGCAACGACCACGGCTAGGGTTAAGAGGAAGACGGCCTTCTGCCTCCAGCTCGAGCCGAAGCATTTTCAGCGCTATCCAGTCTCGGCTCTCGATCTCAGGTGTTTTTTGGGTCGGGTATTGAAGTTCCATAGTCGATTGCCGCTCCCTCTCCCTTTCTTCCGCTTCCTCGTCCAGGCGCTCCACAGGTACTCTGTGCCGCGTAGGAACCTGGGGGAAACGGGACGGGCTACCCAGCGAGTGGTCCCAAGAGAAGCGGGTCGGGTGATCAGGCCGGCCTCTACTCTCAGACACACCGGGTGGAGAAGATGACGTTGTCAGCCTCTCCTCTGCTTTGGGAGGGACGCGTGCTGTGGATGGACAAACTTCCGGGCCCAATACCAGAGAGGTTGCCTCGGGACGCTCCGAATGACCAGCAACGACCTCCACCTCAAGCCTAGGAACGTGCATGCCGCCATGCTCCACCAGCCAGGATGCAACAATATGTTTCAACTCTGCTTTCTTTAAGTTTTTGTCCACTTCAATTTGGCACAGGTCTGCAATATCAACTAACTCAGTTTTCTTAAATTTATTCAACTCCTCCTCTGTAGGATGTGATAAAAATCTGTCAAAGTCAGCCATATTAAAAGTTTGCACGGGAACACCTGAGAATATTGCGCACGACAATTCACTTATTAAATCTACCAAAATTTGGTACCTACTTCTTTTAAATGAACATGGGAAAAGGATTTTCCGATCCCGGACGAGCCCCCAATTTTGTTACGTCCAGCTCAGCTAGGGAGTAAGAACGTAGCAAAAAACCAGATGGAATTGGCATTTGTCCATTTTAAAGTAAGTTTTTAATGATGACAGAAAATAAAATGAATTGGGAAACAAAGGAGGAATACAGAAATAATAATAATATTGATAATACAAAACGAAAGTCACTATACAAAACTAGAGCTCAAAATTACAAAGTGACAACGTAAGGGAACAGAACAATACAGGAGGAGCAGTGACGGCAGACTGGCACGGACAAGTCCAGCTGCCCCGAGCTGACGGCAAGTGGGAGGTTTTATGGGGACGCCCTCAGTGATGGATCCCCGGGGTTGGAAGACGTCCACGCTCTTGTCCCACTACAGCCACTCAGGTGTCAGACCGGCCACGCCCACACTTCAAGTCCCTCCAATAGATCTCCCGCACAGACACCTGTACAGAACACGAAGGCGCACACACAAACACAAAGGGCAACGGGAGCGCCATCTAGTGCACAACTGGCACAATAGGTCGTT